>OZ005658.1:160134769-160699860 GCA_963930645.1 Salticus scenicus
CATTTTTTGTAGGAAAAGCTTAGAATGGTAGAAAAAAAAAAAAAAACTCGTCAAGGGTGACCCTTTTCGTCGTTGAGCACCAATGTACGATTTGGTTCGTTAGCAGCTATAATAGCAAATTGCTAGCGGGCACCCTATCGTACAAGAAATTAATTGAAGTTAGAAATGAAGAATAAATTGGAATAAATTATTTACTTCAAGAAATCAGAGAATCAAACAGAAAACAACCATGAAAAACAAACATTAATCATAGGATGACGCATTCGGAATCACAAGGATTAAAACAAGCAAAATAAATCAAGAGTTTAGTTGTATATAGCAGATGAAGAATAATGATACAACACAGCAACAGGGATATAAATTACTTTTTTTTTAAATTCAAATATTGTTTGAGAAATTTTAACATACTTACTATTCCTTTAATTTCAACGTATATGCATGAAAAATTCCATATTTTATGACTGTAATTCCCAAAAAGTGTCATAACGTGCCTATATCCCTTTAAAAAATTCCTTAAATTTTTGCATTTTTAAAAAATTTCTTTTTTCCCCTAATCTGAAGATAATGACGTTATAGTATTAATTAAGAAACTTTGAATAAACACCATAAAATGCAAGAACTCGCAACTGCTACAAACAAAGCACGGCTGCTACAAACAAAGCGGCAACGCATTCCACACACTCAACGTGCTTGTTTGCAGCTCTCGTGCCTACAATGTTCGCCTGATGAAGGGTTGTGTCTTCTTTTGACCCGAAACAGTTGGTGCGAGTTCTCGCATTTTATGGTGTTTATTCAAAGTTTTGTAATTAATACTATAACTTCATTATCTACAGATTAGGGAAAAAAAAGAAATTTTTAAAAAATGCAAAAATTTAAGAAATTTTTTAAGGTATAAAGAGACGTTATGACACTTTTTGGCGAAAGCTGTCATAGAATATAGAATTTTTGATGCATATACGTTGAAATTAAAAGAATAGTAAGTATGTTAAAATTTCTCAAACATTATTTGAATTGAAAAAAAAAGTAATTCATATCCCTGTTCATGTGTTGTATCATTATTCGTCATCAGCTATGTAATTTTTACTTCTAAACGCTCGTACTGAGGGGATTTTTTTATAATGACGTCACATTTTTTTTTTTTTTTAACTACACTATTTTAGAACGTTTACAGTACGTTTTCTGGAACGTTCTGAAAATGTGTATAACGTTTTGAAAACGTTCTAAAAACGTTTAGAACGTATACATAGACCGTATACATAGAACGTTCTCAGAACGCTTCTATAACACCGATGGTGATAGTTACACGTTCATTGAACGTTCTCTGAACCGTACTATTGTACGTCTTCAAGATGGACAGATAGACGTCTATAACACGTTCAAAGTGAACGTTCTTAGAACGTGTTTGCAGAACAATTTTTGAACGTTCAGAGAACGTTTCGGTGCTGCTTGGGAATGTACCTGAAAATTTTTTTGCACTCTGCAAACCAATCATAAGCAATACGTTTTTGTGCATCTAAATAATGTTACTTTGTGCAGTATGGAAATATATTGAAATATGTTTTAAACCACACTGTATTCAAATTCTTTTCAGAGTCCCAAAATAATCTTTCATGCATAAATATTTAAAACAAAATATTTTTTGAGACATTAATTCTCTCTTGATATATGAAAAAAGCAAGCTTAAAGCTGTAAAATAATTTCTTGAACTTCATAAGTAAATCCAAATAAAATATTTTAATCAAATTTGTTTGAATTAACCTGGCAGGAAAAATCTTCATTGTTTTATAAAGTATCTTGAAATTAAATAGAACTATACCTTTTTGTATATAGTACCTTTTGTATAGTGTATATAATTACTTGAACACCCTATTATAATGTTTTGTTTTATTATTTAACGACATTTCTTATTTTATCTACATAACCGTTAATTGCATAATGTTTTAAAAGTACAGCAGAGTCACTCCAGATTTTTCATTTTTTAATAAACATGTACTTATTCAAAATCAGAAAGTAAATAATAGTGCATCACCGCATGAATAGGTTTTGTATAAAGTCTTGTATTGTTGCCTTTATCTTACTTTTTAATTTATACCAAGAGTTTTAACACTCTGTTTAAAAATATTGCATATCTCATTTTTTATAGAATGAAGATAAATGTATGAATTTAAGCTTATTCTTGCATTCATCCTTATATAGTGCATCAATTTATTTTATTCCAGTAAAAGCCAAGCAAATTATTCTTACTTCTTATTACCAACCAAAGTTTTAATAAATTATTCATGACCAGTTATTGCATTTTCAAGTATAAAAGACTGTAATTTAACAGACACAATAATTTCTTGAAAGTGTTTTGTAAAGAAATCAACATTTAAATGAATAAACTCTTTTTCAGTATATCGAAGTGAGAGAGTTATGGTTTCACAGAAATTATCCAATATATATATGTTTGTTTATTTATAAATTCCAATCCATATAGTCCGCAGCAAAATTATTGAAGCACTAGCAATAATTCGTACTTAAAAGATAAGCACTTAATACTGTTTTGTTACGTAAATATTTGTCGAGTCATGATCTTAGTCTTATGCTGCTTATAAAAACGTAAGTTGATGATAAAAATTAGCGATCAAACTAAAAAATATAAATAAAAAATGTGGATGTGTGCTTCAATAATTTTGCTGCTGACTGTAGCGGGGCCACTTGAAATCAGGCTACCACTTGAAAATTTATTATCTAGATAATTTTTGAAACACTGAATCAATTCGAGCCAAAGTTGGACAGTGAACTTACAATCGGCAGCAAAATTTTTAAAGCACTAGCAATAATTCATATGTAAAAAAGTACATTTAATACTGCTTTGTTAAACGAATTCTTGCCGAGTCATTTTCTCAGTCACTAAGAACATGACTCGACAAGGATTTATTTAACAAAGGTATTAGGTGTACTTTAAGACTTCTACCTGAAAATTTTTCATCACAACAAATTTGGAAATACTGAACAGTTTTGCACAAAAGTGGGACAGTGAATTTATTTTGGATTAATAAAGTGAGCAACTTGCTCTGCCATTTTATTTCCAAGTGAAGGCCACTTAAAATCAGGCTGCTAGTTGAAAATTTGCTGTGACAATAACTAGAGTTGAGCCGAATACTCGGTTAGTGTTCGGTATTCGGCAGGTGACACCGAATATTCGGTTCGACCGAATATCTTGATATTCGGCAACCAAATAGTTGAGTTAAATTTTAAATTAAATTAAAATATTGAAATTGGTAAAAATATTCATCATATAAAATTAAACTGTTTTTCCTTTTTTTTTTTTCTTTTTTCTTATTATTTATTAATATTATGATATTAAATAAGTAAAAAATGCCATTCTAATAAAGTTTCTATCCTAATTTCTAAGATAATTAAAATAGTCTGCATTAAAATGTAATATATTTCAAAATAGTCACTTATAACTGACTATTTTGCAGTAATTGTTAAATTTAGCAGTTAACTGCTAAATTTTTTATGCTTATGTTTAAGCTCAGAAGGGAGAAATTTTTCTGTTTCTTATTTGTGCACTATGTTAATAGAGACGAACATGTCTCCGTTTCTTCTAGAAGACGATTTTAACTTCTCCCTTTGACGTTATTACTGTACAGAGCTTTTACATTACAGAGTCTATCTGACGAACTTTTCTGATGTCCCAAATCGTCATCGGCACTCTCAAATTCTTCGCATTGATGATGAGCAATTCGAAACCCTTTGATCTTTTCTCGTAATCTGATGCCCACAGCCTGTGGATTCTTGACGTCTGACCTAGTGTGAAGCAAGTTCATCCTAGTCTCGGTTTCGTCATCTCCTGTGCAGACGTAAAGCTCCAGCTATCAACCCAGCCAGCACAGTAAACTCATCTCAATAAAGACTTTGTCATTTTTTTTTTTTTTTTTTTTTTTTTTTTTCAAGGCAATTTTTTTTTTTTTTTTTTTTTTTTTGTGTGTGTTACGACAAACTTTAAATGTTGCATTTGTCACAAGCGACTTACTGTGTAGAGCCAAGCAAGCTCAAGTTTAAAATAAGATTTTGCCTTTCTGGCATAACAGGGAGACGTTTGTTAATCCTAGTGTAATCCTGGTTTTAGCTCAGTCAGGGTCCCGGACTTTCTCGGGGTAAAAGAACGCCTTCAAAATTAATTTTTTTTTTTTGGCGTTCCCGAGTTTTTCTCCCCGGGATTTAACAATTTTTTTTTTTTAAGTTTCTCTCACCCGGTTAAAATTTAAGTGACGGCTGCACTCACACTATCAGATAGTTAGATATGGAATTAAATTGTTTTAAAATCACTCGATGAAACCCGTTGGGGATTTCCCCGACTATTTTTTTTTCTTGGAAAGGGACTGTGAGGTTGAGACTACAGAACGTCTCCACAGTTGTTTGAATTAAGCTGGATCCAGCAAAGTAGAAAGTGGGGACGGTTAAAATCGTTTCGTCGCCAGTGACTCGGTGAAAGTTGAAGTCGAGTTAGTTTTGTGTCGGCAGGGTGCTGCAATGAAAGAATTAGATTCTGAGTGTTATATAAATTAGAAGTGATTTTAAAATGATGGATTGAAATGAAGAGAAAGGAGGGTGTAGGAAGAAGTATAAAATGGAGATGGTTTTAGTAGATGAGGGTGGATGTCGGAGCATATTATAGTGTGGATGTTGGCGTATTATAGTGAATTGTGGAAAGTCTTATTTTGGCAAGTATTGAGTAGTGGAGATTTAGAGGAGTGAGGAATAAGTCGTGATGAGTGTTAGTACGAGTATTTGCTAGCGCTCGTGAAAGTGAATTTCGATCTGTAGGGAATCCTCTGATCGAAAGTGAAGTCGCAGCAGTGGAGTATACGAGTGCAACTGTCTCTACACCTTCAATTGTTTGCTGGGGTGAGATATTTAAGATTATCTAATTTAATTGTTGATACATATATTTTGATTGAGTAATACGCTGACTGAGCTAGTTTGATTGCCAGGCCGCCCTCCCATTAATCTACTCAAATAAACTCTTAGTTATTGTTAATTCAAGTCTTGTGTTCTCTTACTTATCCATTTATTAATCTAATTAAGTAATAAGATGGAGTTTGCATCAACGCAAACTTAACAACATAGTGACTTTATTGCATTTATATATAATATAGAAGCTGAGATATAGCTTTTCTGTAAGTAAAATTACAGCAGGCAGCACCACCTTTCGCCCGGAATGTAAGCACACTAAATCAGCATAGTTTTCATACTATTCATTCCTCATACCAAGTTTGCTACCTTTATATCTTATATTGCCTTCTCTTAAACGGAATTCAATTGTAGTATTGTTGCGCCACTTGCCGATCGATATGCTTCCAAACAGAATCAGCTTAGTTTTATCTGTTATCCATATATACATGTTTTTTTTTATTATTATACTATTTAATCTGCTCACTATAAGAGCTTAGATATAGTTTTAATCAAAATGGGATTAAATTACAACATAGCAGCGCCACCTATCGGCCGATATGCATCCAAATTGAATTTATATTATATATATTTATCTTACGGTAACTTTGGTACACAGTAGATCTTGAGCCTTTCTTGAAATGATAGGAAATCGCAGCATGGCAAACAGTGCCAACTGTTGGGTAATACCTCTCGAAAGTTCTACATCAGCAATTCAAGTCAAGGTCCAATCAAATATCAGGTTTGTGAAATTCAGACAATTGTTTTAGAAGGTACATCGTCTGCACAGTTTTGCTAACATATATAGGCAGACGTTTTCTAAGGATGATCGAATTGTGTTCAGGCCATCTCAAAACCTGTAAAATCATCCAAAACTGAAAATTTTCACTAATCCAATACTTTCTTTTAGTATATTAGGGCTGAAAACACTTAACATGAGAAAACCTTGAAACTCGCTACTTATAAGCAGAATGAATCGCGCAGAAACCTTATTAATGAAATTTTATGTAACTAATATTAAAAATATCTTTTTACACTTATAATAAGTGATGTTTGGAGAGTTTTTATATATTATACGGTCAATCAAAAATTATAAATTAGAGACAAAATAATTAAAGACAAAATAATTTAATAAAATTAAAGACAAAATAATTTAATATTAAATTAAGAGCCAACAAAGTTTTCTTCAAAAAATAATTTGTTTACAGTATGGGTGGGAAAAAATTTTGAGCAGTGTTCATCAACGTAGTAAAATGTAGCAAAGAACTTCCATCAATTACATTCAATGGAAAAGAAAGTTTAGCTCAATTTTGGATTCTGCATGTTGTTTATGAATATGCACTATGAACACTATTGTGTACTTAAATTTACTCTTATTAGAGAAACATTTCACACAAAAATAATTACAATTCCAGCAATTTCCATGTGTAGCACAAATATATCTAAATACTTTTGGTGGCCCTCTAAACGAATGATGAATGCTTTCCATACCAGAATCCATACAAAACATGCTTTTATACACACATACACACACACACATATATATATATATATATATTAAAATGTTCATTCCGTTTTAAATCATCCAACAGGTCTTACACTGTACTTATTAGAAATTTCTCTATAGAAGTAATGTATTTTAATTCTCTTGTATGATCCTGCGCACAAACCACTTGCTTGATTTCAATGAATTTCATGTTTAGTGTAGCATCCCTAACATGATAGTATGATATACATTTAGAATACCGAATTTGAACTTTCTGCTAATTTTTGTTCTTGAGATTTGCTGACAACAGACAGACATACAGACAACCGCTAAAGCATGATTTTGGTTTCGGGGGATCTCAAAACGTGTAAATATAACAAAATCTGTATTTCAAAATTTTTGACCCAAAAAGAATAATTTCTATGTTATATATATATGGACAAGAGAAAGTAAGAATATTATTTAACATTTCTATTCCGTGACCGCCACTCACAGATTTTCATTGTTGAAGACGTGATGTGTCCACTCGACTGTATACAGGGTGTTTTAAATGTCTGGTTAAATATATCTAAACAAACCAAAAATATGTCTAAATAGTTTGGGTTAGTTATACAAAATATATCTAAAGGTTTGCACCAGAATATAGCTAAATGAAAGCAATTTCGCTGAACATGTTAATTTAAAATCTTTCGTGCAATCAATTAATCAATCAGATAAGATATCATACGTGGTCCCCATGCAACACAAACTTAATTATCTCAAATCGGAAAAAAAAAAGTTCTTTACAGTTTTGTATAAAACGGAAAAAGAAAAAATCTGTTTTGAAACGTGTATTTATTATTATTCTTTCTTTCTTTCTCTCTTTTTTTTTTTTTTTTTCATTTTGCAAAATAGTGGGCCCGGAGCCTCGGTAGTTCAAATTGAAGTTTGAAAGCACCGAATTTTATCTTAAAAGACATCAATTTTTCTGATTATATTGATTTTAAAAGTTTCTTGCAT
This sequence comes from Salticus scenicus, assembly GCA_963930645.1. NCBI lineage: Eukaryota > Metazoa > Arthropoda > Arachnida > Araneae > Salticidae > Salticus > Salticus scenicus. The sequence continues at coordinate 160,142,196 of OZ005658.1, forward strand.
TGAAATAATCTATCAAGTGAGGTACTACAGGTGAATTACTAGGGTGATACATATTCAAGTTTTTCAAATAGTAATTATACTTTATTTTATTTGTTTATTCATTTCTTTTCTTTTTAAAGATTCGTATTGAGCAGAAAAAACCTGTTTTAAAACATTCATTACCTTTTATTATTATTATTATTATTATTATTAAAGGTACTTCTTTTAAGGTCCCGAGGCCTGATTCTTATGGTCAGAAAAAAATCTGAAAATTTGAATTTTCTCAAAATTAAAACAATTTCCCTGAGCAGATTGATTTGTAAAATTTTTATGCTTTCAAGTAATCTTTTAAAAATGAAGTTTGTTTTGCAAGGGGACCCTTGAAGGCCCATGGGTCCAGTCTTACCTGGGATATTTCATCAGATGATTTACTTAAAAGTATAAAAACTATTCTAATCAATTTTGTCATTAAAATTGCTTTAAATTTGAGATAATTCGAAGCTTCAAGACTTTTAATCGAACACAAATATCGGGACTCGGGCCAATACTTTGAAAAGAAGGCAACTCATATTTTATAAAGATTTTTTCGCTTTACATGATTCAGCAGACACACACACACACACACACACATATATATATATATATATCCTTAAAAAAGGCATTTATGTTACATGGCACTATTGCCTACCTGCCATACCATCTAATAGATTATTTGAACGTACGAAACTTTTGAAATTATGTCATCTGCGAAATTGCTTACCTTTTAAAATATTGTGGGATTTTCAGACTACCATTTGAATATAAAAATCAAGACTCTTGGGGATTCTTAGATTAAGAATTGGAAATATGTATATGCTTACATGTTTTAAAGCATATTTTTCCGCTCAACACGATTAAGGTTTCTATTTGAAAAAAGGTCAATATCTGATACTGGGGGCCCATGTATGGTACTTCAGTTGATAGATCAACTGAATGCACGAAACTTTTAAAATCAATATGTTCAGCGAAATTGCTTTTCTTTCGATATATTTTGGTGTATCCAGACTAGAGTCCTGCATCGGGTCGGGTAACCCGATTTTATCCGAACCAAACCCGACCCGCGGATCGGGTTCGGGTCGGGTCGACTAAATATTTTTTCTTGCGGGTCGGGTTCAGGTCGGGTTGACTGATTTATTTTTCGTGCGGGCCGGGTTGGCTGACCTTTTTTACTGCAGGTAGAGTTCGGGTTCGGGTCGGGTTCAGTTTTCAGCCAGTCGGGGCAACTTGAGAACATCTTTCAAAAACATTTTACCTTAATAAATAGAAATGTTTTTGATATATATACCCATATTGAACACATGCTTACCCACATTATTATAGCAAAATAAACATCCGTATCGCACTGAAACAGTTAACAAAATACATCAAATACATTAATATTATCTTTTAGAATAGAAGCTGTGAAAAGCAGACTCCTTCCTGAAGAATAATGAGATGTGTGATACATCTATTTTTATTACTCACATCCTTTTGAAATAGACTGTGAACGTAAACTAATAATTAATATTTTTCCTCTGCTAGGTGTTTTTAAGAAGTTAAGGAAATGTAATGTATTTAGATTTTGATGAGAACGGATGTTTAGTAAGCGTCTGCAGAACTGTATTATATTTATATCTTTTTGTGTGTGTGATAAGCATTAACGAATAAACTACAAATGAAAAACTTGAAACACTTTTTTGAGCACTTGCATTACACATCACACATACAGTCGGCGAGTCGACAGTGAAGTTTTTGAAGCGCTAGCAGTAATTCATGTTTAAAAGATGTGCACGTAATACTGTTTTGTTAAGTAAATATTTCTTGAGTCATGATCTTAGTATTTATACTGTTTATAAAAAAAGTAAATTGATGATAAAAATTAGCGATAAAAAAAAGAAAGAAAAATGTGGATGAGTGCTTTAATAATTTTGCCGCCGACTGTAAATAGTTAATCTATTTCTTATATTTTTAATTTTTTAACTTAATACTAGTAATTATATTTTTAATTCTTTTTAAAACTATTTACCAATTTATTTTATATCTTAAAAATGTTTACATGATTTTTAGTTGAATTATTCATTTTCATTTATATTCGGGGTTCGGGTACAAAGAAACCGGTTTCGGGTCGGATGCGGATCGTTAAAATTTTCTGTCGCGGGTTTGGGTCGGGTTTCGGGTTCATTAAAAAAAATTTTCGGGTTCGGGTCGGGTTTCGGGTTGATTTAAAATCCAATTGTCGGGTACGGGTCGGGTTAAGACTCTAATCCAGACCTTTGCAATAAAGTTCTTTGGGGGGAGTGAAAAGCATGGAATTATTATTTAAAAAAAAAGAAAAAGAAAAAGAAAGTAAGAAAGGCGTATTTGATGCTTTTATTCCATTTGAATAGTACTTTAAGAAAGACGCAATACACTGGTAATTATGTTTGTGTAGGTACCTGCATCTATGCGTGTTTGTCTGCGGGGAGTTGTAAGCAAATAATGGTTTCTCTAAAAACATTATTGTTATCAGTAAATATAAATATACTAGCGAGCTTCTCCCGCTAGCGGGTCAGTATTTTCAAATGAATCACTATAATTAATGAATCACTAACAGTAACTTTTAGTCTCAAGAAAAGAAATTTAAAAAAAAAACATTTCTGATCGGGTAAAATGTCGTACCAGGTCCCCACTGCCTTCGGCAGCGCAGTCCCTTGCGCGCTGTGCGTGCACAAGTTAAGGGACACACGCGCTGCGCGCGCGTATTCCTTCCCTGACCCTTCGTGCCCCCCCCCCAAAAAAAATCATTTCTGATCGGGTAAAAACTCACACCGGGTCCCCACTGCCTTCGGCAGCGCAGACCCATGCGCGCTGCGCGCGCACGTGTGAATGTATATGTGCGCTGCGCGCAAATATTTCTTCTCAAATCAGATTTTTATTCTTAAGAAAAAAAAAGAAAAAAATCATTTCTCATGGGGTACAAAGTCGGCCTGGGTCCCCACTGCCTTCGGCAGCGCAGTCCCGTGCGCGCTGCGCGTGCACAAGTTAAATAATACACACGCTGCACGCCCGCATTCCTTCCCTGACACTTCGTGCCCCCTAAAAAAATCATTTCTGATCGAGTAAAAAATCACACCGGGTCCCCACTGCCTTCGGCAGCGCAGACCCATGCGAGCTGCGCGCGCACGTATTCCTTCTCGAATCAAATTTTTATTCTTAAGAAAAGAAAATTAAAAAAATTATTTCTCAACGGTTAAAAAGTCGGACCGGGTCCCCAATGCCTTCGGCATCGCAGTCCCGTGCGCGCTGCGCACGCACAAGTTAGGGGATACGCGCGCGGTGCACGCCTATTTAATCCCCACCCTTTCAGCCCCTTCTAATAAACCTACGTATACCAATTTTGAACGGTCTTACTCAATTAGCTGAGATGCAAAAGAACACCTAATCTCAGAACGCCTCAAAACGTGTAAATCTGCTGAAAACTTTCGATAATATAAAAGAACTTTAAAATATCTTTCGAATGATGTATTAAAAATAATTTATTCATGATTAGAAATTGAAATATTGAAATTTGAAAATATTACAGTGCCATCTGGCGGTAGAAATTTCTGCATTCGACTGTTCGATGCCAAATCAACAAAGCTTTCTAATGATGAATTACTTATAAAATTATTTTAATTAGTAGTTGAGATGCAAAAGAAAACTGATTCAGGAGACCTCAAAACGTGTAAATCTGGTGAAATCTTGAAGTCATTTTCGATAATGTAAAAGTACTTTAAAATGTGTATCGAATGACGCATTAAAAAAAATTAATCATGATTAGAAATAGAAATATTGTAATTTAAAAATATTACAGCGCCATCTGGCGGTAGAAATTTCTGTAATCTACTGTTCGATTCCAACTCAACAAAGCTTTCAAATGATGCATTACTTATGAAATTTTTTTAAATTAGTAACTGAGACAAAAGAGAAACCCATTCAGGACACCTCAAAACGTTTAAATCAGGAGAAATGTTGAAATATCGAATTTCTGTAATCTACTATTCAATTCCAAATTAACAAAGCTTTCAAATGATGTATTACTTATGAAATTATTTTAATTTGCAGCTGAGATACAAAAGAAAACCCATTGAGGACACCTCAAAACGTGTAAATCAGGTGAAGTCTCTAATTCCACTTTCGACACTTTAATTAGTAGCTGAGATATCCACTATTGCGATGCAAAAGAAAACCTAATCAGGAGACCTCAAAGCGTGTAAATCGGGTGAAATCTCGAATTCCCCTTTCGATAATGTAACCGTACTTTAAAAGGTGTATCGAATGACATTAAAAAAAAAAAAAAAATTAAACATAACTGGAATTTTAAATATTGAAATTTTAAATTATTACAGTGCCATGACACCTCAAAACGTGTAAGTCAGGTGAAATTTCGAATTCCATTATCTACGGTTGTAGGTTACTGGAAGTAAATAGAAAAAGAAATATTTTTACCTTAAGTGTATTTGTGTCGTTTTGAAACTGGCATCCTCTTCCGACAGATAAAATGTCAGGCGTGTAAAGATAAAATTTAATTTGCAATTAAAATGTAAATCGTTTGTTTATTGACCAAAATCGATGAAATTTTAACTGCAAGTTTGTTTTGTGGTGTTAAGATTGTATACTAATTGAAATGTGCGAATTTTGAAAAATTGAAGAAAATAGAAAATTGCAATTTTTAATCGCAGTACAAAAACACGTGACCTCATTAAACACCAGATGTTTTTTCTTTCCGTTCAAGATCGTCTGCCAAGTTAAAATGCTTGTGATTTGTTGCCACCATTTTTTTTAGTTTAGTTAATTTAAAAAAATCTAATTGTCCGATCGATAAGCCGTTTACACCATCGGATTGAGAAAAAAAAGCCCTTTCCAATGGTATCTTGTTTGTAACAATACGACTGATATTTCTAATTTATTGTCCACTTTTTCCGTAAAAATGTCGCTTTTTAAGCATTTAATCATGAATTCTGGGTCATTTTTCGGTAGACATGGGTCAAAATTTTAATTAATATCTCCGCTAATTAGGGTCACATCGCTTAGTGAATTATCGCGATGTCGAGATGAAGAAATTCTGCGTCTGTCGACACCGGTTTCGAGTCGCCATTAGCGCCGGAGCTTTAGCGATGACAAGGCATTTCTCACAGACAGACAGACAGACAGACATACAGAAAGATAGACAGACAGACAGAAAGATGCGTACAGATTTTAATAATATAAAAAGATTATCAGATTCTGGAACGTCGAGGGATGCAAAATATCGACATTGAGAAAGTAATGTCTTCTTATATTTTCATCCTTCATTTAGTAAAATGTGAAGGGGGCCCGAATACATAATAATCATAATTTATATTTTAGGTAATATTTCTTAAAAAAAAGAAAAAAATAAAGAAAAATAAAATTTTATGTTGAAATCAAATGTGATTTTTTCCGTACTTTCTCCATTAAACTCCCAATACATGAGAATGATTAGTATGGGCACAAATTAATTAAAATTTAATTCCTCTTTCTTAAATAATTTTACAGAAATTTGCTTTTTTTTTTTTTTTTTTTTTCTTCTTTTTGTCATGAGAGTATTTTGTCCTGGTCCTAGTATTCCTTGTAAGTATGAATAATCATATATTTGTCAAACAAAACTTAAACACAAGTTCTGTCTTAAAGAACACATTGGTTATATTCAGAAGCATGAAACTAAAAAATCTGCCACAGCTAAATGTTGTTGTAAGAACAACCATAATTTCAACTTTAGTTCAGCTAAAATAAGCTGTCAGCCTAAACATTTACATGAACTACGATTTTCTAAAAGCTTTCCATATCTATAAAAAATTAAAAAATATCATTATTTCAGAAACTAAAAAATCGTCCACAGCAAAGCACTGTGTGGTGAACAACCGTAATTTCAACTTTCAGCTAAAATAAACCGTCAACCTACATACTTACATGAACTCGATTTTCTAGAAGTTTCCCATATCTACAAAAATTTTAAAAACATCACTAATTGCGATTTTGCTCTGTACCACTTCTCCCGGATTTTTTGGCAAAATTTCAGGGTGATCCAAAAGTCACAGAAAAAATATATATATTAAAGAAGTACCAACTGTAGCTCTGTGCGGTTTTCACTGAAATGTATAGAAAATCATGGAATTTTGTATATATATGAAAAAATAATCTGGTGTATCTTTCACACGACTTCCTCTTATCCCGAAATTTAATACTATAAATACAGGTTTGAGATTAAGAGGTAAGATAACGAGTACGGCTATGTAAACCTACATTAAAACAATTCAAATTAGGCTTCAGAGGAGTTTTATATTCATTCTGCATGAGTTGGGCTGTCGCCTCACCCCTCAACCACCCGTTTCATTACTCAATCTACATTTATATAGAATTTAAATCTGTTATTAAAATTAAAAGTTCACTTAAAATTACCCTCAGAACTTTCACATGCAACATTCATTGGAACATATCAATCGTCATCAAACTTTTCCAGCATCAAACTTATATTAACTTCAAAATACAACATTTGGATCTCCTGCAATTATTCATTTTTAAGTTAAACTAAGAGACACTGACAAAGATAACGCGTTTAAAAACTTGACATCGGTAATCAGGAAGCCTCAAAACGTGTAAATATACAAAAAACAATCGATGAAAATTTAGTTTAAAAGCATACATTATTTACCTTACTATTATGAGGAATTCATTTCAATTCCTGAGCAGCTTTACTGGACATGGTAAAATACTATAGTAAACGTCTTCCACTAACAATAAAAAAGAATGTTATCGTTTAAATATTTGCAGCCCGGTATATCATTTGCAGATTATGTACAGACCACATGATGCACCTAAATATAATTCTTCAGTAATAATACACGGCACAACCTGAAATACTCTTCCATCAAGTTTCAACTAATGCCGCACTATAATCTAGTTCTTTTGTGTAGCCCTGTAAACGAAAAGTGAATGATTTACTCACCCTATTCTACGTGAGACATGTTTTTACGCATATAATATATATATATATATATATATATATATATATATATATATATTCTTTTCGTTTGATTTAGTGCAGTTATAGATGTTAAACTCTACTTACATACAATTTCCAACATAGACGTAATGTATTTAAATTCTCTTGGGTGTTCCTGTACACGAACTACTAGCTTCATCTCAACAAAAAGCTTAGTGTAGCATCTCTATATGATACACATTGAGAAAAGCAAGTTTGGACTTTCTGCTGCTATATGTCCTTAACAGACAGACACACACACAGACCAACTGCTAAAAACATAATTTTTGGATTCAGGGGACCTCAAAACGTGTAAATATAACAAAAACCCACTTTTGAAAATTTGACCCAAAAGCAATACTTTCTCTACCTTATGGGTAATAGAAAATAATATTAGTTGCAGTTTTCACTAATATATCACGCTACATTTGTACGCTGTAAAAAAATAACTATTATCAGCTGCAAGAAACTCTCTGTCATTGGAGAAAATAATTATTTTCTTCAATCACAGAGAGTTTCTTGCTGCTGGTAATAGTTATTTTTTTACAGTGTAGTGTTCTCTCACATTTTAAACAGATACGCATGATCAACTCACGCCATGTATCGAATACTGATAATTTTTTAGGAGAATTTTCGATGCATAACGTTTGTTGGTTAATCTACTGAATGATGGCTCTTACACTGAGCATTGACAATCCTAGTTACGTTGTTGAATGCACTGTACTACTGTAAAATAAGTAATTTTACAATTTAAGCGCTACCTGTAGAAGAAAATTTAAACTAATTTACAAGTACATCTTTTGTTACATAAAAAATATTCCATCTATTTTAGTGAAAACCGCATACTGCTATGGTCAATACTTATTAAATAACACTTCACTGAAAAAAAAAAAATCCTTTTCGGCAAGTTTAAAGGCAAAGGTAGATTCATTTACGTTAATGTTACAAAAATAAAGAAATATTACATATGCATTAACACATACTTAGTCAATGGCTTTGTTCACACACATTGCATTATTTACGTCGCTATTCTGTTTTTAAGAAATTTAATTATCAACTATTACTATTCATTCTATTTAAAATTTTCGGCTAGATTTATTGGTCGGTAAATTATTCATTTTTTTTTAAATCCAAGTTCATAATCATTCAACAAATAGAAGGCATAAAGATACACAATTTGGTGACAAAACCTGCGGCTTAGCAAAGAAATTTGTGATTTGGCGGCAAAATTTGATAGTTGACGACGAAATTTTTGACTTGGCGACGAAATTCGTTATTAGATGACAAAATTTGGCGAGTTTGGCGATGAAAAATGCCAGCTTTGACGTCATTATATTTTCTTCCCACGCAAAATTCTCATATCTCTTCACAGACCAATATCTTGTTTCCACAAGATAAAAAATCAAAGGAAGCTGTAACGTATTACTCTCAATTTCAATCGTAAATTTTAAATTCTTGCGTAAACCGGAGTTCTAAACTATTCACCACAAACGATATTTTTACCAAGACTAACGTATTATTTTTATTTTATATTTTTAAATGATTAATTAAAGCTGTTAGCATAGTTTTTATATTTTCAGTGATATTTTTTATTATCGTTTGCAAGTGACATAAGCATCAGATTATAAATTTAAGCAATGGACTCTTCCCAGTTTCGTCTGCTCAGTCATGTGATAGAGGAAAATGAATAATCGAATTCTGAGAATCGAATTCAATTAAATATTGTTAAGAACAAAAATGTTAATATTTAATATAAAATAAAATAAAAGTAATATTGTGCATTTGTAAACAGTAGAATAGTTGTATTTGTAAATTTAATAATTTTTTAAAAACACTTTATGTGTTTATTTATTTTCAACTGTAAGAATCGATTTTTGTATGTTCTAGTGTAACTGTTACATTAACTGATCTATCAATAAGTAATATCTTGTTCTTGTGGAATGTTTATGGATTAGAATTTGAAATTTTATAATGTTTTCATTTAATTTAATTGCATAAAGGTGTTACAACAAATTAATTAACTTAGTTACTTGTCTAAATGGATTTACGCAGTACGTATTGCACTGTCACTGATTTAAGCACGAAAAATCAGAGTATTTAACATGTTCTTCATAAACATCAATAGCAAATATAAGCTAAATGATGAGTGTAAATGTATACAGCAAACAAAAGATGATGAATAATGGTATAAAATGGATTAAAAATGATCATGTATAAAAAAATAACGCGGATTAAATACGATTGATCAATAATACCAATAGAAAATAGGTTATTTCAGCAATCGGTATAGATAAACAAGACATTGTCTGCTATTTGCTTTTCCTCTATCATTTTTGACCTCTGACACCAGGTGGGAAGAGCCCATTAAAGCTATAGAAAAAGTCGGCTTTATCACAATTGACAAAAAATCACTTTTTAACTTCCCAGCAAATCCTGCTGGGACCAAGTATTGGCAACGAACAATAACAGATGCTGGCCCGTCGGTGGCTAAAGTTAAGGTGCCGAAGGGAATATGTTACGCCGGCCATCAGGTGGCCACATTCGACCGATCCACTGCTGGCTGTATGCAGTACGGTCGGAATAAGTCAGTGGGCCCCTGATGGGTCATTGTTGGCAGCTAGCTGTTGGTTGAAAATAGGTTGTGGGCCACTCTTGGCAACCGACATTAAGTTAGAAATTGTTAGTGGGCCACCTGATGGCAAACATAATTTTTCCATGTTGTTGCTGGCAGCCTACAGAGGGCCAGCTGTGGCAAACATAAAAAATTGTATTGCTGCAGACAGTCTTCATTGGCCCTTTATATTTTCCCATTAATGGGACAGCAGTGATTTGGTTATAACTGGGTGATTCTACGGAAAACAGGACAATTATGTCCGGCACGTGACAGCTATAATTTCAGTAAAAAAATTATAGTTAAAAAATACAATGGAAAAAAAATGTGGTTAAAAAATCATATAAACTTGTATGATTTTTTAAGCACAATTTTTTTTCCATTGTATTTTTTAAATATAATTTTTTAATAAAATTATAGCTGTCACGTGTCGGACATGAAATTATATCCGACACGTGGCGGCTATAATTTTATTTAAAAAAAATATAATTAAAAAATACAATGGGAAAAAAATGTGCTTAAAAAATCAAATAAGTTTATATGATTTTTTAAGCACAATTTTTTTTCCATTGCATTTTTTAATTATAATTTTTTAAATGAAATTATAACTGTCACGTGCCGGACATAATTGTTGTGCTTTCCGTGGAATCACCCAGCTAGTATATTTGTTTTATTGGTGATACTTCTAGTTTTATTAGAGCATTTTTTTTTTTCTTTCTCTTTTTTTCTGATGAGGCAGCAGCAAGCTTTTTCTATGCATCCAATATTTAATTTGATTTTGTACATATTCATTTTTATATACTATGTAGTTAAGTATTTGATTGAGAAACTGTGGTTATAAATTCAGGATTTCTAGTACAGCATGTAGGAAATATTCAGTTGATCCATTTTTCCTTAAATGCAACTTTATGGTAAGTTTAATTTTTTTGTTTTCAGTGCAAATATTTCTTTGAATTAATTTAAGCGCTTAATATCGCTCCCAATTTTTAATATATTATTTTGATTTGGTTATTTTAAAAATAAATAGTAAGGCATATTTTCAAATGTATGAAAGAGCAATACTTCGCTATTTATAACTACTTCACTCGTGCCTACTTTATTCACCTAATTAATAATCGTGGAATCATTTCGACATTAAAACTTTTTATTTTATTTTATTTTATTTTATTTTATTTTATTTTGTAATTTTGTAAATTAAATTTTCAAAGTTCTTTATTTACTTTTTTCAACACCTGTTCTTCATTGCTCTAATAATTATATGTTTTAAAATATCTCTCCCTCCCCTCCCCCTTTAGTCTCTCTGTCTTGTTTGTTTTAGATATTTTTTTTTTTTTTTTTCAACTTATTAAAATAATAAATTATGCTAGAAAGGTTTTATATAACATTTATTAAAATGACAGGAGAATTAGAATTGAAGGATGAAGAATGTAAGTAAACATTATATTAGGAAAAAAATACACCAGTCGTTTCTACTTAAAATAACCTATCATCAGGAAAAGATACGTTGCTACAAGTTCAGCATATCATCGACGAAATGTAGTAGCGTGAAAACAGTATTTCAGCAAATTCGTGAAGATGACAACTGAGTTAAAAACTATGTTTGTCATACAGTGAAGATTAGAGATAGAAGTTTGTTTGAAATGCAAAAATTTAAATTTTTAAAAAGTGCCGTTCTTTCTGTCATTTTGTTAATATCAAAATTCCTATGCTCATATATGCTTTTTAATATACAAAATATAGAATAAATGGATGTATAAGAATATGTTAGGCTACAAAATTTGTTTTCAATAGTGGGGTTTCCCGGTTATCAAGAAAATTATTAGAAAATAAAGTTTGAATAATTTCGACAACAGTAAAATAAATTCAGATAACCGGGCTCACATTAAAATAATAATAATAATAATAATAATAATCTGCAAGATTTTATCAGTTATTACTACATATATTTTACTCTTTATTATTATTATTATTATTATTTTAAATAAAGTGGCCAGAAAACATAAAATTGCTTTATAAATTTACACATCTAATAATTTTCCTGTTAAAGCAAACTTATACATACGTCGTCAAGATATGACAAAGAGAGTTTACATAGAGTATTAAGAAAAAAAATCGTTAGAGCACTTTTTTGAAACACTCATTTCCAAGATTTGTAATTGCTTCCACCTAATAAGAACTCTTGGCAATTTTCCTGTGGTAATCAAGTATTACATGCTAAAGTGCAAGTAAAAAGAGGTTTATGTAGCAAATTTGAAAAAAAGTTAGAGCCGTGTTCGAGATATCAGCTGTTGATCCCACAGTCAATTTTCATCAAAACATAGTAAACTCATCTGTTCACTGTGAACTAACAATTACACACGAAATAATATTTTAAAATGAATTAATATAGCGAATTTGAAGAAAATGTATAAAGCTGTTTTTAAAAGAAAGCACTTGTGATACATAAAATTTACATATTTTTATAGGACATTTATCGATTTCCCTGAACTAACACATACAAAAGGACACCCGAAACAAAGTTTCTATAAATTTGAAGGAAATCATCAGTTTTTGAGATATAGCCAATTCCAGATTTCCAGTTTTCAACAAAAGTCGGAAAAAACCATCTTTACACTATACCTGTCTTAATTCAGAAGTTTGTCGTTCTTTATTAGTTTTGTAGATATAATAGTGAAAAAATTTCCAAAAACATAGTATACAATGTACAGTACAGACATACAAACGCACAGACCAATTGCCAAAAACCACTTTTCTAACTCAGGAGATCCTAAAATATATAAATCAGGTGAAAACTCGATATCAAAATTTTCGACCGAATACAATGCTTCAATTACATACGGTATTCGGATTATGGAAATTATTAATAATATTAATATTAATAATTAGTTGACACAAATCCTAGCATAATTACAAATAGATATCATTATTTTGCTGAAAAATTTGTTTAATAACGTACTTCAAATAATTTGAATCTATAAGCTTTTAATAAATAAATAAATATACTTCTTTATAGTCCCGTAAGAAACAGAAGTTGCACTCCATGAATCTTTATACAATTCTTGCGACGATGACATATATTACACCTATAAACTTTTATCTGTATACTTACAGTAATTTTCATTTAAAATAATTGATGAATTGGCTTTTTTCCCCCTTTATTTTGCAAACACTGTTCCTCGTGAACTTGAATAAACAAATCGCCTTCCTGCCCAAAACGCTGAGGCAGCAACTATCAGTTACATTATTTTTGTTTTTATGAAAGAAGTACAGATGGCTTTCTGATTTAATTTAATATGCAGTTAGAGATATAAGTGTTTATGTGTAACATTTCTTATGCATACAAAAATTCAAGAAAAACAATTTCACTTGTCAATATAATTTATGATTTTGCTTTAAATATATTTTGGATTGTGTTTATCTACATTTTTCAAAACAATATAAAATTGTTTAGACTTCTTTTCATTTATCCGCCAATTTCCTTTTTAAAAATTATTTTTTTAGAATTCCATAAAACTCATATATGTTATACAAGTTTTCCAGATTTATTATAGTATGCATGTCATAAAAAGTTGTGCAAGTAACACACATGGTTTGGGTACAAAAATTCATAAAATGATTTGGATACATTACAGTCTAAGGGACATTTCTTATCAGCGCACTTAAAAATCTTTATACAACGCTAAACATACAGATCAACATAGATTTTATAGATGCATTAAAAAAATGTTTCCAATCAAAAATAATAAAATAAATGTTTATTGTTCATTTATTAGTGATGCACAAAAGTATTTTTATCTGTTATGGGAAATTGCTGGGGAACTTTCCAGTTTCGTAAAAGTGAAATTATTTTTCGTACTTTCATTAAAATAGCAACAATAATAATAATAAATAATAAATAAATAAAATAAAATAGTTTATTAGGGCTACCATTTTTTTTTCTATAATAGTTTATAGAAATTACATATTAAAATTATTATTTATTTAAATTGTTTTCTATGATGGAGGCAGACGACTTGCATTTCAAAGAAGTCTAATACACTAAATTTCGATAGAAATTAATTTCATAATAAGATCTTAGAAAATAATTTTATTAATTTTTCATATATTTAAGTGTTTAACTTTCCTATATATATAACAAGAAATATTTTGACGTCCTGTTTTCGATGTATTTCCATGGTTTGAGATTTCTGAACACGATTTGACCATTTTTAGAAAGTTTTTCTCTGAAAGTGTGTATAAAAAAATTGTGGACGCTGTATCTCACAAACCAAAGAACGAAATTTAACCAAACTTCATATACTCAGGCTTTTATTAAAATCGTTCCCGATAACATTTATGTGTCTTTCACTCAACACATGGCTCTATATTTCTACATTTTAGTAATTTTCAATATGACACAGTATAGGAGGAGAAATCATATAAATGTACTAATGATAATTATTTTTTTTATTTTTAATATGAAATAAATAAATATTTTAGTAACTAACAACCAACCAAGATTTTTTTTTTAAGATGTGGAATCGCTTGCCCTTCCCCATGAGGGGGTAAATTTTGAATGCTAGTATTTTTCAAAAGAAACTCGTCAATACCTTTCAAGTAAATCACTGAACCTTTGTGGTAAATCAAAACAAAGTTATAAATTATTTTCAATTAAAAAAAAAAAAAAAAAAAAAAAAGTAGAAGAAGAAGAAGAAGAAAACATTTTTTAAGAAATTGGCACAAAATTGATTTTTTTTTTTTTTTTTTTGAGAAACTCTGTTCTAAGGTGAAAATCGTTTGCATGTATTCAGAAAAAAAATCTTATCAAATTATTTACACTACGTGAATTTCCATAAAGTACAGAAGATAGCTTTGTGATACCACATGATACTAATTTTTGTCAAAAATTAAAAAATCAATAAATTTTCTTTAAAATATCACAGATATATAGTTCAACCGTTCATTTTAATGATAACTGGTCAATTCTTTTCAAGGGTACCCATACTGGAAATTTACTCTATCTGGGTATACATCTCCCCCAGGGTTGGAGAAAGCGATGTTTGTACATTTACTAATAAAGAAAGAAAGAAAAAGTAGGAGAAGTAAACTTTTTGGACTACTATCACTTTCATAATTTTTTCAGCACACACAGAAAGGCAGACAGACAATTTTTCAAATTATGTTCATCAGAACAACCCAAAACGTGTAAAATCTATCGAAAACCGGCCCCCAAAATTTGTCCCGAAACTAACGCTTTCTTCTTAAATATACTGAAGGAAGAAGAAAAAGTAAATAAATAAAACATAAACGTAGCATAAAAATTAAAACATATTTATAATTAGTCTAATAACTTTCTCCCGTCCATATAATATAAATATATAAATTAAGATCCATAATATTTATTTTATTAAATCAATTAAAATAATAATAAAAATAATAAAAACACAACTAGAAAGTTAATGATTATCATAATTTACTTAAAACAGATCAACTGGATATTTGCTGTACATTTCTAGAAATTCTTTTGTTATAGTAATGGCTTTAAGTCAAATACTTTAAGAAATAGTATTTAAAATATAACACAAAATCAAATTAATAATTAAATTTAAAATAATATCTCATAAAGAGACATGTTATCCCACGTGTATTTTGTATAAAGCCACAATTTATAAAAGAATCAACTTTAAGACACGTATAAAAATTTTTAATTAAAAACATTAAAAGGTACACATTGCGTCAAGGCCTTTCAATTGAGCTTCAGGACATCATCAGGACGTAGCCATTTTTTAACGTACAAGTACAGCAACAATATATATATATATACAAAAGACTAATTTTCGGTTACAGTTATTAACATAGATGCAACAGTCTAATTAAAATGAAAACACTACGAGGTTGAAGATTCGAGTACTATTTGGTTCACCACGGAGACACATTTCTGTAGAGCAGTTGAGGTCATTCATTCGTCTGTGTTGAGGAACATGCTGAGGAACTTGTATTAATTTAAATCTTTATACGAGAAGTTGGCTGATTGGGTTTCACGTCTCACCAGTGCTGCGTTGGTGGGAAAATTAGCGACACAAGACGAAAAAACTTGTTTCAGAATTGCCACTTTTAAAACAAACTTGCAAAAAACTGTCGGAATTACGGAGAAAAAATTTTTTTCTTCATCGTAAACGATCATTAGCACTAAGGCACTGTTGAAATCGGATTATATTAGATATCTGATTATATTAGAAAATACCAAATTTTAGGCAGAAAAGCAGCATCTTTAAAATTGATTGCATTATATTTAATTATATTTACAGCTTCCGAAACTGTTAATTCTGAGTTAGTTGTTGGAGAAGAGACGATTTCCGCTTGGTCAAAAAGAGGTGAAGCTGAAGTTTCGTAAATAAAATTGACTAAAGCTGAACTTTTTTCTTCTTTAACATTACGGATATGTTCTTGAATTCTTACGTTTAAATATACCACTTTCCATTTTAGCGAAACTAGACAACTAAACAAAATTATAAAAATCGGTTTGGCTACTGGCTATAAAAAAACTACTATTATCAAAATTATTAATAAAATTAAAAATAAACTTAATCCTTCTACAATAAATTATTCTACCTCAACCCCTAAAATTAAATATAGTAATAGTTTGAATTTTTGTTACGAATTTATTAATTTTAAACATTATATTTTCCGTAAGTTTAATATATTAATTACTTTTAGTTCTCCTGTAACAATTAAAAATCTAAGCTTAAATGATCGAGATTTAACTAGGCCTACTGGAGGTGTATATAAAATTCCTTTAAAACTCAATCAAGATATTTTCTTTTACATTGGAAAAACAAAAAGAACTTTAAACGTAAGAATTCAAGAACATATCCGTAATGTTAAACAAGAAAAAAGTTCAGCTTTAGTCAATTTTATTTACGAAACTTCAGCTTCACCTCTTTTTGACCAAGCGGAAATCATCTCTTCTCCAGCAACTAACTCAGAATTAACAGTTTCGGAAGCTGCAAATATAATTAAATATAATGCAATCAATTTTGAAGATGCTGCTTTTCTGCCTCAAATTTGGTATTTTCTAATATAATCAGATATCTAATATAATCCGATTTCAACAGTGCCTTAGTGCTAATGATCGTTTACGATGAACAAAAAAAAAAAAAAAAAAAATTCTACGTAATTCCGACAGTTTTTTGCAAGTTTGTTTTAAAAGTGGCAATTCTGAAACAAGTATTTTCGTCTTGTGTCGCTAATTTTCCCACCAACGCAGCACTGGTGTGACGTGAAACCCAATCAGCCAACTTCTCGTATAAAGATTTAAATTAATACAAGTTCCTCAGCATGTTCCTCAACACAGACGAATGAATGACCTCAACTGCTCTACAGAAATGTGTCTCCGTGGTGAACCAAATAGTACTCGAATCTTCAACCTCGTAGTGTTTTCATTTTAATTAGACTGTTGCATCTATGTTAATGTAACCGAATGTAACCGAAATGTAACCGAAAATTAGTCTTTTGTATATATATATTGTTGCTGTATTTGTACGTTAAAAAATGGCTACGTCCTGATGATGCCATGAAGCTCAGGGTAGAAGGCCCTGACGCAATGTGTACCTTTTAATGTTTTTAATTAAAAAAATTTATACGTGTCTTAAAGTGGATTCTTTTATAATAATTGAATTACTTACTCATATATTCTTTTTACTGCATGCAACACCTTTGAATCTCGAAGCCTCACCCGCAGACTGCAATAACGAACAATAAACTTCGTATGAAATGGCATGGCGGACAGCGAGAGAATTTCAAATCGACAGAAAAGGAATCACAACGCCCTCTATGCATACAAATTGGTTATAGCATAATAATTTGTGGCCACAGCAGGAAAAACATGATGTTGGCCGTGTGCTGATAACCTGCATAAGGCCAACTGTGTTTATGCCACTTCTGGGCCACCGACAATTTTTCATTAGGCCTCCATAACTGCTGGCAGCCATAAACGACCCACTGCTGGAGTTATATTGGGCAACCGGCAACTGATGGCAAGTGCAGGATACCAGCTGTAGGGCCAGTATACGTTTTGCTGGGTTGTAACTTTTAAGCAAAATTTCCACCCCCTTTGAGCTGGATGCCCCATCTACGAACTCGACCTAGATATTTACCGTCCTGACAACATATCCCGAGCTGGTTAAATTTAAATAAAAATTACTCCAGTTATCGTGTTCACAGCTTAACATGGGAAAAAGCGTTATACATACATACATATATATATATATATATATATATATATATATAAACTTTTGAACGGAGGGTGGTTTTGGGTTCTAGGGGTCATGATCGGTGAAGATATGAAGAAATGTTTTAGAAATCGTGTCATGAGAGCCATTGCAATAGGTGGATCTCTTATAAGGAATCTACCTAATAAATAAATATACATATATATATATATATATATATATATATATATGTCGAGCTCTGATACCATTCTTGCTACTCATGTAAAATGACCCTCTGAAACCGAATTGACTCCCATTTTCACCTGTCACCCATCTTTTTCTAAGGACACTACTTCCTTTCTCAATTTTCTATAATTTTATAACAATGAATTTGCTTTGGAGAATGAAAAAGAATTAATTTAACACTTAAGAACAAAAAATTATAATGTTAATAATTAACATCAATAATAGATTAAAAAATATAAGAAATGTATCGACAATTTCAGTGGCAAATCCTCCCTAAATTTTCCCCTTGCTGCAAATGTTCATATTTTAGAATTCTCCAACTCTGTAGAACTTCAGAAGATATTTAACAGTTAAATTAATCACCCCCCCGCACCCTAAAAATCAAATTCATAGCCATAAAATCACCAAAAAATGATTAAAAAAGGGAGCCATCTCTTAAAATCGGTGGGTGATAGAGCAAAATGTGCGTTATGTTTGGAATCAAGAGGTCATTTCACATATGAATTTGCAAAAATGTTGTTGGGAGCAATTTTCATGCCGAGCAGTGTAATACATCCTTTATTTTTGAAAACTACTGAAACTGTAGATTGCAATTAATTTTTTTTTTTTTTTTTTTTTTTTTGCTTTCGCGTCTTGGAAGTTGTTTAATTAATGATATAAAAATCCCATGATTTTTTTCTGTATGGACGCGTAGACACCTATTTAGAGAGATCTTTACAGAAAATTATTGTATTCTCCTTGGTTACTTATTTCTATTTCTCCCGACTTTTGTACTTTCCAAAAAGGAATCTGGCAACATCGATAAAAACTTATTCTATTCTATTCTTTTTACATCGATTTGGCTATTTCCATGAACACTATTATCAACTATCAAAATACATCGAAATGGTCTTTAAAATTTGTATATATGTATATAAAGTAATGTATGGTGCTAAGTGTTAATTAAATGTCTATAGAAGTTCATCATTATCTTCACCAATACGCGGCTACTCGCCACCACAGTCACAATAGTTTTGGCGACGAGGTAAAGTTGTTTCATTTTCAATTCAACTTAATAATTTTTATATACAATATAATTATTTATTGGAAAAAATTTTAATTTACATTTTAAATACATAATGGATCCAGAACAATTTCAGAAATTGCTTGATACTGTAAATCGGGGCCAACAAATGCTTATTGAACAGTTGTTGTCAAGAGACAAATCTGAAATGGCTAATGATAGCAGTAATACTAACTCAACAAAGATTCCAGTTGTTAACATTTCCCACATTCCTCCTTTTGAAAGTTTTGATAATAAGAAAGAAAATGTCGTCAACGTTCCGAAAATTATTTAATGATGAAAGATATTTTTCATGATAAATATAAAAGTGCACAAATTTTGTTAAATTCTATAGGAGCATCAAATTACAATATTTTGGCGGCTGTTATTGCGCCAAAGGCTCCCAGTGAATTAGAATATGATGAAATACTTAAAGTGTTAGAAAATTTTTTAGCACCAAAGAAAAATCCTTTAGTTTCACAGCATTACTTTTTGTCAACTTATCAAAAACAGGACAGCTCTATTTCCGAATATGTAGCAGAATTACGGCGTGATATTTCCGAATGCGAGTTTACTGTTGACTCTGAATACAGTAAAATGGTATCTGTTGCTGATATTTTCTTTAGAGCACAATTTATTTGTGGCAATAAAGATAGTTGGATCAAAGAGCAACTCTTGCAATCAGAATTAAAAAATTTCAACGATATTGTTGATAAAGCTATTGCACTTGAAGCTTTAAAAATTGACAGTCGCGAGTTATCAAAAACTTTAAATACCAGTACATATATCTCAGAGGATATCAATGAAGTCGCCAAAAGTAATAGGCAATCGAAATACGTGAAAACATCCTTTAACACTCAAAACATAAAGAAAAAAGAGGCTTTTTCCCTTCAGCTCATGAAATCCAAACAAAATCAAATTGATTTCGAAAAACTTGGCATAAATAATTTGTGCCTACGCTGTGCGAAAAACAACCATTTATCAAAAGACTGTCGCATTAATCCAAATAATTTGAAGTGTAAGTCGTGTAAATCAACTGGACATGTACAAAGAGTCTGTATCAAGACATTACTTAAAACTAAAAGATCAAATAGTCCAAGAATACAACTTAACCCATTCGAGGTCACGGGGTTTCAATTCTTTTACTTCGAAAATGGTTTCACTAGCATGTGTTACCTATCTCTCTAAAAGGTCAGCCGCTTTCAATGTTAAACGTTTACAGTGATGCCAACTTCTAATGACAAAAAAGCAGGAGATTTTTTAACAGAAATCACGAGACTTTTTCCAACAAGAAAGTTTGAAAGAAAAATGAGTAAAATAATGCAAATTTAATTTTAAGTAAAGCTTTATAAGCTTAGGAGGCATCAGTAAAGCAAAGTTTATAAAGCATCAGTATTAAAATGAAATGAATAATACATGTTTCTTGCAGTAAAAACAATAAAAAAAAAAAAACCTCAGACATACAGTTGTCTAAAATTTAAGTCAAAATAGACAGATTTGATCATTCTGCTCTTAATATAAAACAATAAGAATCTTAATTATCTTTCAAAAGAAAAGGTAATAAAGAAATGAAAATATCAGCTATATTCTAATGAAATTTGAATACTTTAAGTTTTCAATAGTTATAGTATTTAAAAAAAAAAAAAAATCTTTTGATAATAAGATTTTTCATTATGCAAAAATGAAAGTTAAAAATTTATTCTTAGCAAAAATTAGTTTTAAAGTATTGTATAGTAATTCACATTCAAACTGAACTTGATTAATTGCAGGGCAAGATAAACTTCAATTTTTTTTTCAAATTTTTTTACCGAATCCCACAAATTTTAAGCATAAATTATGCTAAGAGGGATAGATAAAAATTACATCAGAAAAGCAGGAGAAATGAGTGGAAAAGCAGGAGAATAGAAAAACAAGCAAAAAGCAGGAGACTCCTGCCAAAAGCAGGAGACTTGGCATGTCTGAGTTTAGCAGTAACTCTATGAAATTTTCCCCCCATTCTGCGGCAGCTTCTTAGCAAACAAAAGCCCATTGAAGTCCATTGTGGGCATTTTCCTCGTGATTGACGTCCCCTAACCTCAAAATCTGCAATACTTTTTCGAGGAACTAATCTTCTGCATTTAAGCGAAGTGAATCCTTTTAAAATAAAAATAGTGAGAAAACACATACTCAGAGTTGATTTTAGAAAAGTTATAACAGCAAATCTGAACTATTATATGAAAAATTGCTGCATGAAAGTGAATTGCAATCCATGGTGCTAATTTATATTATTCATTAACTAATTTTTAATTATTCATTCCACGAATAAGGAAATATATATCATAGCTGTAAATTCTTCTATCATAGCAGAAATTTTTAACATAATTTCAGGTGCAGTTAAATTGCCATATTGATTCATTTTACTATTATTATTATTATTAAATCAAAGTTAAAGGAGATAATTATTTTTTAAGATGATTTAGATGATTATAAAAGATTATAAAAGTATAATTATAAAAAAAAAAAAAAAAAAAAAAAAAAAAGAGCAGATTCCAAGACTGTTTTACAGACACCAAAGTATATAACAAAATTATTTACTTATTTATTTATTTTATTATTATTATTATTATTTTAATAGTAGTTTTAAATTATAAAATCTTATAAATTAAATATTTTTACTTTAAATTAATGTAAATTGATCTAAATATGGATTTATTTGTTTCAATCAATAAACTTTATTAAAAAAAAAAAAAAAAAATCAGTATATTTTCAAGTTGCCTTTGGTAGTAAACTTCCTAATGTTTATTTATTTATTTTGTAAATCCTTAAAAATAATACATTCATAACAATTTACCATTAAAAATATAAGATAAAGAATCTAATAAATTAATTAATATTTAAATATTTTGTTAGTTCTAAAACTACCTAAACTAAAATATGTATCAGCTAATATAAATAAATTAAAAGTTTTAAATAATATTTGATATGATATCGGATGTTAATTAAGTTGAAATATAGACATAGTGTTGTTCCTAAGTAGAAATTGGAAAATCGATATTAAAATAAGGACGAATTCAATTTTTAAATTTATTATATCTTATGCAATGGGAAATTTTTCTTTAAAATGTTATACTTTTTATAACAAAAATAATACAGGTTTCGTAATAAAATAATTTTTATTTAATTATATTGTCAGATCTAAATATTTACAGTTTTAAATATATATTATCTAATCTTTCATTCATCTTTTATATTATTAAAACAAATTTCTTCACGTACCGTAAAATATATGTAAGCACTTCCGATTTCGAAAGGTCATTTCTTTTATTCTTCAAATGCAATAGACATGTGCAAAAATTTTGGAGGCGAAAAGCAAGACAGTTAAATTCGAAAAATTTTAATTAATATTTTTGCTATGATATCAAATGTCAATTAAATTTGAATATGGATGTAATAAACAGAAGTTTGAAAATCGATACTAAAATAAAATCGGGTTCATTTTTTACTTCCATTACCCTAGTACCGTAGGTAATGGAAGTATTGTATTCGGTCTGAAAATTCGATATCGGGTTTTCACCTGATTTACACGTTTTAAGGTCCCCTGAGTCCAAGAAAGTGGTTTTTGGCAATTGGTCAGTGTGTATGTATGTGTGTGTGTGTGTATGTATGTGGAGAATCTTCTGGCTGTTATAGCTCATAAACTAATAAAGATAGAGCTACGAAACTTTAGAATTGAAATACGTCTGGTGTACAGATGAAATTTCCAAATTATAGTGAAAATTGAAAAACCGGAAGTGGGACATCGGAAACCGGAAGTGGGACCGTAAGTCCGTATCTCAAAAACGGCTCTAACGATTTTTTTCAAACTTGCTCTATAAACACTCTATTAGATGTCCTTTTGAATGATATAGTTGGTTAGTTCAGGAAAATTGATAGGAGTCCTGTATAAAGAGCTCAATTTCAGGACTTGCAAGCGCGTTCTTTAAAAACGGCTGCACGGATTTTTTTCAAACTCGTCATATTAACTCACTTTTAAATAGCCTTTTGTATGTAATTATTGTTTTCCGGTCAATAATTGATTTTTTGTAAAAGTTGGTATCTCAAAAACGGCTCTAACGATTTTCTCTTTAGGTCACTTTTATGTTTTCTGATCACATTATCTCTCAAAAATACATATAATACGTGTAATAGTGGGTAATAGAAGTCGTGTGGTTGTTTCACACCAGACTTTTTAAATTTATTATATAGTATACAACAGAAAAAAAATTTCTTTCAAATTTTATAGGTTTTACATATTTTTGTATTTTTTTTTTAAATTGCCTGCTATTATTATTTTATTTAATTACTTCAATTTCTTTCTTTCTTTTTCTACCTTTCTTTGATCCCCCTTCCTCTTTTTGAACAATTCAAATTCTAGCTTCATGAATTTCTTGAGTGACCATAGTTTCATGAATTTCTTAAGTGGCCAGGCCACAGTTTCATGAACTCTTTGAGTGGTCACAATCTATACAAGCCTCTATCAGATTAAAAGAAAAGAAAAGAAGAAAAAAAAAAAAAAAAAAAAAAAAACTAAAGATATCACAAACTGTAAAGTAAAAAGTAAAAGTTCTTGATACATCAGAACAAATAATTACTTGTAGTTTCGAGAGCTGCTAAACAGGTGCTCTTTT
Source organism: Salticus scenicus (assembly GCA_963930645.1). Lineage (NCBI taxonomy): Eukaryota > Metazoa > Arthropoda > Arachnida > Araneae > Salticidae > Salticus > Salticus scenicus. The sequence goes on from OZ005658.1 coordinate 160,165,948, forward strand.
CGTCAGGTAAAAAAAAAAAAAGAAAAAAAAAAAAAGAAAGAACTTGAGTTTACTATATAAATATTCTCTAAAGTAAAACAATGTTAATAAATGCACGTTCTATTGTTTCTTACTGAAGGTGGATAATATTTTAATTGGTGTTCAAATTAAAGTGGTAATTTATAGCGATGTGCTCAGAATGTGTAGAAGCTTTTAAATTATATACTCAAAGCTTAGTTCGAAAAGTTCTCTAAGAAAATTCGGATCATAGGAATAATTCTAGTATAGCATTCTCTCTCTCTCTCTCTTCCCCCCCCCCCCCCAGTACAATCTATAATATAAGAAAATCTCGTTTGTATGTTTGAGATGTTGAGGAAAGAATATCGCACGCAGAGCTAAGGCATTTGACATGAAGGTATGGTTCAACCTGGAGTGGTGGGCATGGGCTTACATTTTCGATATCTTAATAAATTTTTTGTAATTAATTAAAAAACATAAAAATTTGTTACGAATACATTTGGTTAGATAAACCCATTTACCATCTTGCGTTTTCAAGTGTTATATAATCGTTAACGCCAGAGATCGAAGTTGAAAAGACACTTTTCTCCTCTTTGTGCGGATAAACATTGCGATTTTTCATGAAGTGCCTGAAATTTAACATAGTCAAATGTTGCTAAAATATATCCTTTTTCAATAAGAATGAATGTTTATGCATTACTATGCATGTCCAAATTGCGTCGTAAATTTCATCTAAATCCGACAACTTTTGGAGATTTTACTGATTTTATTTATTTATTTATTTGGTCGAAATTCGACAACTTTTTACAAAAACTAAGGAAAGCAAAAATATTGCCTTCTCATAAACGGAATTAAATTGCAGAGCAGCAATACTTATTGGCCAAACTAAAAAAACAGACCTTTTCTATAAATGGTCTATTTGAGTAATCTCAAAACGTGTAACTTCATCGTAAACCAGAAATCTAAATTGTTTATTATTCTTATACTTTCTTCTTATACATGCAGAAGATAGAATAATAAATCCATTTTTGAAAAAATAAGTAGTCAATTTCAATTAACTGAAATGCAAGGAAATCTCAAGCCTTTAATTACATCAAAAACCGGAAATCGAAATTTTTTTACATCTTCTGCTTTCTTTTTCAATTCCTACTATTAGTTCACACTCTCCCTATATATATCTTGTACAAATCTTGCAATCAATTTTTAACTAACTTCCCGACTAGCTAGAAATTTGAAACTTTCAGGATTGCTCAGAACACGGTGACAATACATTTTTTAAATACTTTTAGCCAACTGTTTCGGGTTCCTGCTGCCTTCGTCAGTGTTACTAGTACAAAATTTGCAATCGATTTTTAACTAATTTCCCGACTAGCTAGGCATTTGAAACTTTCAGGATAGCTCAGAACACGGTGACAATACATTTTTGTTACACTTTTAGTAAACTGTTGCAGGTCCCTACTGCCTTCGGCAGCGTTTATATGATTCAATAGAAAATTTATTTAACTAACTTCCCAACAAGCTAGACATTTGAAGCTTTTAGAATAGTTCAGAATACGGTGAAAATGCATTTAAAAAATACTTTTAACTAACTGTTTCGGGTCCCTGCTGCCTTCGGCAGCGTTGCCAGTACAAAGCTTGCAATCGATTTTTAACTAACTTCCCGGCTAGCTAGCTAGCCGTTTGAAACTTTTATAATAGCTCAAAACACGATAACAATGATTTTTTTTTAATACTTTTAGCCAATTTTTCCGGATTCCCGCTGTCTTCGGTAGCGTTTATATGATTCAACAGAAAACTTAATATATGGTATATTAAAGTTCTTTTTATCTTGTAATTATTCTTATTATATAACTGAAGTGAGTCCACGAGCTTAAATATTGTCCATTTATAAATTTTATTTTACTTTTTAGTTGATTTTGCACGCGCACCTTTTATTTCTATTTATTAACTAAAATAAAATTTTTCTTTGTTGACCTAAGTAGGAATTGACTTTTATTATTATTATTATTATAACTTGTTATATACGTAGCAAGTAATAAATCCACTTTTTAAAAATAAGTAGTCAGTTTCAGTTAATTAAAATGCAAGGGAAAAAAAAAAAGGAGGTATAAAATTTCAGTATGAGTATCTTTCGAAAGAACTCTTCAATACTTTTGAAACGAATGCTTGAACCGAAGATCTGTAGTAATTTTTTAAAAAAGTATCTATTTTTTCGTTTATAACGAAAAAAAAAAAAAAATCTTGTGATGTTGATCCAATATTGACGTTCTTCTGCCTTTTATTGCTATAATAAAAAACACCACAGAACTGGCGTTTTAAAATGATAAGTACAAACTTCGGATAAACGCCGTGAAATGCAAGAAACTTGTTTCGTGTAGAAAGAAAACACAGTCCTTCGTCAGGCGAAAAAAGTAGACACAAGTGCTGCAATCAAAGCAGCTTTTGATCCGAAACAATTGTTGCGATTTTCTTGCATTTTATGGTGTTTGTCCAAAGTTTTGTATTTATTATTTAATGCTATAGTTCTGTGAGATAAAAATCGTCTTCATTATTCATGGAAAATATTTTAATAAATAATTATCTGTATAAATAAAGAGGAGTGTATGTTTGTGTGTGTATCTGCGATCTGGCGCTCCAACTACTGATCGCACAGCTACAAATGTTGACATTTAGGTGAATAAAAGTTGAATGATGAGTCAATTAAAATTTCTTCTTCGGAATCAGAATGCAATTTATAAAAATGACAACATAAACTATTTTAAATAACGAGTAACAATATTTTTCACCGTTATAGGAGGAAGTAAACCTAAATAAAAAATAAAGACTGAAATGAAACCTTATATTGACTGATAAGAAGAATAAACTGGAACGTTTCTTTCTAGAAAGTATACAATAGATAATCTGAAGAAAGCGACTCTCAGAAAAAGTGTATTACAACTGTACAATTTTTTCTCAAAATTTTTGTATATCCGCAGGTTTACAGGCTTAGAACTGCGCAAATGGTGTGGGGTAAACAAGCAGTTGAAAAGAGGGAGGGAATGAAATCTTCAAGGAAAATAGTATCTTCATTCATAATAATAACTTATTTCTGTCGCATAATAATACAGTGAAACTATAATGTATTTATTAATATCCCCAACTGATTAAAAATATTGCTACTTGCAAACTTTTAAACCAATTTTTAATTTTGAAATTTATTAAACATTTTGAAAATGTTTTCTTTCTAAATTTCAGTGGCGGATCTAAGGGGGGACGAGGGGGCTGAAGCCCCCCCCCCCCTTGAAAAAAAAAAAAAAAAAAAACACTGACATTCACAATTGTATGTTACAATTGTAAATTTTTCATTGATCTGGAATGACATCTTGAAACTCTTAGCCCCCCCCCTCCCCCCCCCAAAAAGTTAAGTTTTGGATCTACCACTGCTAAATTTCCCTGTTTATCTTATTCTAATTAAATTGTATTAAACTTCACTTTTCCACTTCACCTCGTCTAATATTTTATTCCAATTGTTCTCACTTTCATTATCACTTGTTGATTTCTTTAACATTAGCTTCGGAACCATGTCATGACAACGGTAACCGAAAAAAAAAAAGTAACGAATATAATAATGATATAAAAACGTATCTTATGCAAATACCTAAAAGTCTGAGTAAAAATGGTAAAAATGTTTGAGATAGTGATTATAATTTGTATTCAAACATAGTTGGCCTAGAGAAAAAATAATTTATATCAGTATAAAAAAAGAAAAAGAAAGAAAGAATAGAAAGGAGAAAATTCGTAAAACATTTGAGAATACAGAAATTTACATTTAAATCACCAAATATATGTATATATTTTAATTATTTATATTTTCAAAAAGGAGAAAAGCTCATTATTATTATTATTACTATAATAAATTCAGTGAAAGAAATTTGTAACACACTTTTCTGGTAAATATTAATAAATTTAATACCAATCTCAGTAATATGTATAAAAATAAAATTAATATTTAAATTTTCTGAAATAATCTCCCCCCCTCCACCCCCTCTAAAAAGTTAAAATAATAATTATATATTAAAAAAAAAAAAAAAAAAAAAAAAAAAAAAAAACTAATATGTTGTGGCCATTACAAGACTTTATTCTGTATTTTCCTAGACAAATTCATGCAGCAAAATTATTTTCCTTGATGAATGCAGAAGATTTTCTTCTCAGACAAGTAGCACTAAATGCGGAAGAGAGTCAATTTTTTTGGCATGAGAGAAAATACTTTTTTTCCGTAAAAAAAGAAAAAAGAGAGATATTTAAATCATAACAGATCTATAGTTCAATTATTTGTTTTAAAAGTATTGAGGAGATCTTTAAAAGGATATCTATATCAAAAATTTTGTATCCCCAGCGAGAGGATTGGGGGGGGGGGGGTGATGCTCCTACATGCACACAATTACTTTCTTAGTTTACTACTACTATTATTACTAATTCATAATTTTTTTTTTTCCAATTATTCGTTAAAAATAATTCTCATTTTGTACATTTATACGAAATTTGGTCCATACTAAAAATTTTGAAAAATGGCCACCACCTAGCACCACCTAGTAAGCAATTGATCTTCAAATGTAATCAGCAGCAGTTTAAATCAAGGTACAACTAAATGCTAAGTTTGGTGAAATTCTGTTCATTTGTTTTTGAGATACAGCTTCCATAAAATCTATGATACTCACGCACACATTTTCTGAAGATAACCAAATCGTGTTCAAGGAATCTGAAAACGTGTAAACCCATCAAATACCGGAGATTAAAAGTTATCATGAATCTATTGCTTTCTACTTTTACATAATAAAAGAAAGTAAACAAAAGAAAAGAAACAAAAAAAAAAAATAAATAAAAGAAAATAAATGAATCAGTAAATAACAATAATAACAGAAATAATAAGTACAAAATTTTGAATAAGCACCAAAAAATGCAATAAACTCGTAACAATTGTTTCGAATCGAAAGAACACATGACCCTTCATCAGGCGAACAAAATAGGCACAAGTTCCGCTTTTACTAGACGCATATTGTTTCTTTTTTCTCTGTACCAAATTTAATTGCACCGTTCGGTGAATATGCAACTATGAATATGATGGGTTATTTAAATATATCGAATGAGTTTTAAAAACTGGCATGGGTGGCAACTTGTCGTAATAACTTGAAATATATTTTGAATTTTATTAAGAGCTTTACACATTTTATGAACGTTACTACAATATTCAAACGGAGGATTTAGATGAGCGGCAAATCCTTGACCTTAAATATTGATTATAAACAGTTTTCTTTCATCTGCACCTGCTTCATTGCCCGATATAATCAACAGTATTTTTTGTTTTTTTAATTAGTTAATGATAATTATTAAAAGATTCAACGATTCAAAGAATTCTTAAAAATAAGTTATATAAAATAATATTTTTTCTTTACCTGTGCCTCACCTGCAAGTATAAAGATTCCCTCTCTCTCTCTCTCTTTTTTTCCAATTAGTAAATAACAATTATTCAAATTTAGGTTAAAAACGACATGAAAAGATATATAAAACCAGGAATTCTGTTCATTTGATCCTAATCGTCCAAATTCATTGAGAGTTATATTATTAAATAAGTTAATTATGTTATATTATTAAATAATTTACTATTATATGTATGTATATATACAGAGGGAGAAATAATAAATTAGTTTCGCAAAAATAAATATCGCAAAAAAAAGTTAAACGAGTTATTGAGGCTCCCGATCTCTAGATCCATTATATGGAAAATATGAATGGAGATGTAAAGTAATGCCTCTCAATGTTCCAAACACTGTATTGTTTTAAATCTATTTATTTTACAGAATGGCTAAATCGTTTAGGGGAAAAAAAAAATACATTTAAACAGTTGTTTTCTTGAAAATGGTATACATGTTTACGGCAATTTAACACATATTTTATTTTATTATTATTATTATTTTTTTTTTTTTTAAATATATAGTTTGGAGATGAAAGATCTAATACAAATAATTTTTGCGTTCTTTTTGCGTTCTAATTCTGGGTTAACTAAATTTTAGACACTTTCAAAGTTCACTCTTATTATACAAACAAATGTAATAAAGCATAATGTATCAGATTTTCTTTGTGTGTCTGTGTAAGCGAACTACATATGTTCTGTTTTATTTAATGAATTTTATATTACAGAAGTAATTGTTCACATAATTTTCGTCTATAGATTTTATTTTACCCGTGTTATTTTGTGCTTCCTTCTGAAAGAGTTATAAATCTTTTATCTTTTAGAAGGTTTTTAAGAGCACACAACTTTCCCCACGCTGTTAAACGAAGATCTATAACATTTATCAATTTCATTCAAAAAGAATCGATTTGATGTCACTAAATTTTAAAGGAGATAATTAAAAACATTCAGGTTAAATAGCTAAATTATTAAAAAATGTAAAAATGCGATTGTGAAAAAAATAGTGCAAAATTAAAAAATCTACAGAAATAGGCAACAAACTTTTTATTATTAAAAATAAGCATAAGTATAAAAATAATTGTTAGGCTACTGTCAGATTTTTTCTTTCTTTCTTTCTTTCTTTTTTTTTTTTTTTTTTTTCGTTTTGTTTTGAGGGAGGAGGAGGGGATGATATTGTCAGGTACGCAGTAAAAATAGCTGTAGAAAATTTATCAACGATAAAAATCGTGATAATCAGCAATCAGTTAACTTGAAATTATTTTTAAATAATGATTTAAAGTGGATTCACGTTAAAAGGTAAAATATTATTCTTATTAAAATATTTTTGTAGTATGTATTTGTAAAGTATGCTATCAATTTCAGTATTCATCACTCTGCTTGAAAATAATGCTTCTTTACTCCCCCCCCTCTCCCCCACCGCTTGTCTTATAACAAATGTGTGCATCAAAGTCATCGGACATGTCAAAATTGACAAATCTCCCTTAGTAAAGATTACCTTTAATCGTAGAACAATCAGAAAGAGTGAAATAGAATTTTCTGTACTCCCAAATACGCACTTCGGAAATCAAGAAAAATTTATCCTTTATATAAGTTAATATATATAATTTTAAATCCCTTTTTATAAATGAGTATTTACTAAATAAATTTAAAATGCTTTAACATAATAAAATTAAAATAATAATAATGAATAATGAATAATAGCGTTTCTAACTAAAACAATACCATTTAAATTATTTTTCTAAGAAAAATAGTATGACGCAACTAACTACTAATAATTTAAAAAATATATAATGCTAATTAAACTCTTTAGTTGCTCTTACAAGTAAATTATTACAAAGTTCGCTATTTATAATCGAAAGATATTAGCTATTTGTAAATATAAATTATTTTTCAGTACGCAATTAACAATTTTTGTCGTATTTGTGTTTATTTATTTAAGTCTTTATCAAAATGGCTACTAAAATGAATATTCTTTATATATTTTGATGATAAAAAAAATCACACACACACACACACACACACACACACAAAAAAAAAAAAAAAAAAAAAATAGGATCAGCATATAACGTTTATTTTTTTTAAGATACACGAATTATATTTATAGTAAAAAGAAATACACCATTTGATTCTTTCTATCTGAATAAAAATATTTAAAAAAATAATTTGCACACACACAAGAAAATAATATTAAAGATGGTAATAATAATAATAAATCTTTATGCAATAATTCGGTGAATAAGAAAGCCGATAATATAAAATTTTACTACGAACAATGATATTTTAAATGTATTAATGTCTAATTACGCCATTTAGTTGAACAACAACAACAACCAAAAAAAAAAAAAAAAATCACATATTTTATAATTTGAGAAACAGCATTTGAAATTCCATGTACCATTAGTTCAGATTTTTTTTTTTGGGGGGGTGGGGGGGGGTGGTGGGGGGGGGGATTCCATGTACGTAAACCAGTTGTACCCGCACTATTAATGCCATTTGAAATAAGAAACATTCCACAATGTACTTCAACATTATATATCAATTAAAAAAAATATAAAAATATTTACGGTCGCAGGGGTAAGTAGACAAATTGACAAACAGATGGACAGTCCGACAGACATATGCACATACTGAAATCATATTCACGCTTAAAAATCGTTAGAAAATTTTAAAACGCTTAATGTAAACGAAAAGGCAACTCCAGCAAATTTATCACAAAAGATATACGGGGAAAAAAAAAAAAAAGTGTGTAATTTGATATTTTTATATGTACAGTATTTTATGTTACATTGTAATTCAATTTTTCTGAACAAAAAAAAAATATTTTTTAATATTTATTTAAAAAATAATGGTTCACAAAATTGTCTTTAAAGAAATATATATGGCCCTAAAAAATATTAGATCTTGAGGGTGTCTGCTAGATTGAATTTTAACTATTTTCTATTCTGTATTTTTCGTACAAATCATCTTTATAGGAAGTCTCGGTTCTGTCTATCATAACATTCTAAACTTCACTTGCGAGGTTGCGAGTAATATTTAGTTATTTAGTATACTAATAATTAAGCGAAGGGGGGGGGGGATGTTGTTAGTGTAAAAAAAAAAAAAAAAAAAAAAAAAAAAAAGAATTCTTTGAAACAAAATATTAAGTAAACTATAAGTTTGCAACGGATTCAATTATTATTATGAATTAGATTATTATGCACAAGAATATAAAATGAAATAAATAAGCAATGAAGTCTGTGTAGTTGCTAACGATCGAACCTAGTATCTGTTTTGAAATACAATGTTTTTCTTAACCATCTAAAGAAATTCTCAAAAGCATTTTTTAACCAAATCCTTGTCATTCCGCTGGAATACAAATAATATGATGAATGGACGTCCTGTTGTACGACTATTGTGTCGGTGAAAGTAGGAGTGGCTGAAAAACGCCTACTTCAACTCCCAGTGTGGAGCGAAGGGGAAAAGCACAAATGTGAATACGCGCCCGTGACCATTTTCAAGTACAAACTCTCGACCGTTCTATAACGTTCATAACCATTTAGAAGTAACAAATGCTGACCGTCTATAAACGGTCGTGACCATTTAGAAGTAGAAATCTCCGACCGCGTATACACGTTCGTGACCATGAAAGGGTTAATCAAATAGAAATATATGAAAATAATAACATAAACACGATTGTTGATATTTACGACAACCATATCTCAGATTCTACCCCTGATGCTAAGAAATATTTTACTACAGTAAAAATCGAAAATCGCTATCAAAAATTTGAAGTCGACACAGGAGCAGGATACACTCTCATACCAGAAAGTAAATTTAAAAGGTTAGGTCTCAAGGAACAGTTTGAACCAACAAATATTGTTTTTAGATCATATACTGAAAATATGTTAGTGCCCTAAGGGAAAGTGCGAGTGAAGATTGAATATAAAGGGTGTATATCTAATGAATACTTATATGTCGTTCCTGATGGGTATGATCCTCTTCTAGGCAGAGTATGTGTTAGACATTTAAAAATCAATCTACATGAAATCGATACAGAAAACAACCCCCAAAATAGAATAGGAAATAAAATAGCTGCAATCAATGATGTCTCGGAGATTATAAATCTTTTTCCAGAAGTGTTCGAACAAAAGGTTGGTTGTGTACCGAATTTCTTAATCAAACTGAAGTTACGTGATGGAGCAAAACCTAGTTACACTCCTGAACGAAATGTACCCTATGCTTTACGAGAAAAAGTTGAAAAAGAACTTGATGATCTCGAAGCAGCTGGAATAATATCTAAATCAATTACAAGTGATTGGGGATCACCGTTGGTTGTAATTCCTAAAGCGGATGGAGCAGTTCGACTCTGTGTTGACTATAAAGTTGGATCTACTGATGATCTAAGACGATCTACTGATGAATGCAAATTATCCAATAAAGAAAATAGATGAAGTATTAAACAGTCTTAGGAATTCGAAGTATTTCTACAAGTTAGACTTGTTTAAAGCATATCTTCACTTAAAAACTGATGATGAGAGCAGCATTATCCAAACTATTTCGACACATCGAGGGATGAATAGGTTAAGCTTTGGAATTAAAACTGCACCTGCTGAATTTAACCGGGTAATTGATCAAATCCTGAAGGGTTTACCAAAAACCACCGCTTATTTTGATGATATTGTCGTTCATGGTAAAACCAAAGAAGAATGCTCAAGGAACCTCCTTGCATGTGTAGAAATATTACAGTCGGTAACAAAAGTGTCCGAACGCTAGCAAAAATTCCTATGTAAAAAAAATACACCTCATACGATTTTGCTAAATAAATCCTTGTCGAATCCTGTTCTTAATCAGTGTCAGAACGTGATTCGATAAGGATTTATTTAACAAAACCGTATGAAGTGTACTTTTTTTACATAGGAATTTTTGCTAGTGTTCGGACACTTTTGTTACCGACTGTACGTGACTACGATTTACACGTGAATAGCAAGAAATGTGAATTTTTTCGAACAAAAATTGAATATTTAGGTCATGTTATAGAAAACAATAAAATATCACCTACAAATGTTGAAGCTATAACACGCATGCCACGACCAAAGAATGTTCAAGAACTGCACCAATTTTTAGGTATGGTAACTTACTATTCTCAATTCATACCAAACGTTTCGACCATTACTTACCCTTTACGCAAGCTTCTGCGGAAACATCAGAAATTTTGCTGGAATAAAGAAAGTGAGCAGGCTTTCATTAAGCTTAAAGAAGAGATATCCAGTGACAGAGTGTTAGTACCTTTCAATCCTGAATTACCCGTTACACTGGCGACAGATGCTAGTCCAGTCGGAGTTGCTGCTATCTTATCACATACCATCGATGATGTAGAAAAGCCAATCGCTTTTGCTTCCCGTTCCTTAACAGAAGCTGAAAGAAATTACTCTCAACTTGACCGAGAAGCTTTAGCAATCGTATTTGGATTTTCTCACTTTTTCGATTATCTTTATGGCAGAAATTTCGTCCTAATCACTGATAACCAGCCCTTATCCAAGATAGTTCATAGAAAAGCAAATCTTCCAAAAATGACATCAGCTCGACTGATGCGCTATGCTTCTTATTTAGCTGGATTTGATTACACCGTCAAATTTAGGAAAGGACTGGAAAATCAAAATGTAGATTGTTTATCTAGATCTCCTGTCAACTAGAATTACGCATCGGCAGACACATATATAAACGACGAAGTTCATCAACTATGTGCATCTAATATTTTTGAAATATCAACTGAAACTCTAACTGCAGATGCTATCATACGAGAAACAGAAAACGATCAGGAGTTGTCACAGATCAAAAAAGAACTTCAATCAAGCTCCATCAGCAGTGACTACATTTTGGATAATGGAATTTTATTTAAGAGTAATCGCATTGTGATACCGAGAAAACTACAGCCTGAAGTCCTTAAAGAATTACATTCCACGCATATTGAAATAACAAAAATGAAACAGTTAGCTCGACGTTATTGTATATGGAAGAATATCGACAAGGACATAGAAAACTTAGTAAAATCTTGCCCAGATTGTTCTTCAGTGAGACATACTCCTGAAAATGCACCCCTTCACCACTGGGATTTACCAATTAATAATTCGGATGGAATTCATATCGATTATGCAGGTCCTTTCCAGGGATTTTATTACCTACTCGTTGTGGATGCAAAATCACGTTCGGTAGAAATCAAAGTCTCACAGAAAGCTCCAAATGCTGACATTACCATGAAATTACTTAACGAAATTTTTGTAATGCATGGATATCCACTAGTTATGGTTTCTGATAACGCTAAAATTGTCACGAAGGAAACATTTAAAAATTTTTGTCGTATGAATGGAATAAAGCAAAAATTTATCGCACCAGGGGATCAATTCTGAGTACGTCCGAATGCGATAAAATGGGCGATACGTTCGTTAGTGACGTCATTTTGACGTCATCCGCCTTTCCCATAAGCCCAAAGCAATTCTGGGACCACTTTTATCGCATCCGATTATTCCGCCAGTTACGATATATTCGCGAGTGAATATCACCGTTCAAAAAAGCATGATAAACCTGATATCACATGCTAAAAATGATCCATCGTCCATTTACATTACATGCGTTTGCTCATTTTTTTATTATTTTCTAAAGTTTCTTGTGTTTTGAATGTTGGTTTTTTACTATGTAGAATCAAAATGTTAAGGATTTCCTATTAAAACTGCAGATAAGTAATTAATTTATTTTTGTTAAGTATGAATGTATATATATAAATCTTTCAATGCAGTGCAGAGTGTTGTTCATTACTTACTTTTTCAACTTTTGGAAGTTCTATTACAAATTTTGTTTTCTGATGATGACGACGATGATACTTTTTTTGTGGTTTCTCTGTCCAGAAACATTTCGGAAAGAACAGACTTATTTTCTCTATATGATGAAAAAAAAATTTAAATGTCGTTTTTGCCTTTCAAGAATTTGTGTATTGGATATATTTTCAGAGATTGAGTATCGTCTTTCACACGAGACTGATAGGTGAGTTTATTTTTGCACTTCTCTTCTATTATTTCGTAAAAAAATGAATTCTTAATTAGATACTCTGGTTCTAAAGTATGTTTGAATGCCTTATTAAACGTAAACAAATGATGCACGTACGCTAAAAGCCTGGTAAAAGTACTTATATTCCGTTGTTCTTACATACAAATAATATTTATGTATATGTATATATATTCCCCGTACCTATAATGATATAATGCATATTGTTAGTGTTTTTACCTAAACATATTTCCTATTCCAATATCTCTTCATAACATATGTTTATGCTTAATTAAAGCATTTAAGTTTAAATTTTTTATTACAATTCGTTTTATTCTTAACAACATTATAAACATTCATGTCGTAGAAACAAACACTAACTATTTAGAATGGTTACTGATTCAGTTAATTTTTAAATGTTATTATTAACATTGCTTTTTATTTGTTTTTGTCTTCAGATTTTTTTTTTTTTTTTTTTTTTTTTTTGTGTGTGTAATTTGTTACTGTCTAATCATCATTTTTTCTATCAACTTATTCTTTTGTTGTCTAAAACATTTTTAAAAGGAGTGTTGTTGTTGGTTGCTTGGGTTTAACGTCGCACTAGTGCTGCGCAGATGGACAATTGGTGACGGTCTGGGACACACCCCAAGAGATGGTCCGGAGACATGCCATCACAATTTTGATCCTCCACGGAAGGGATGGCTCTCCCACTTCGGTGACCCCCAGAGGTATAATTTTTGATGGGAACATGTAGGGCTTTGCGGCCACGACAGATTTTACGTGCACCAGTTTAAAAGGAGTGTAACTACAGTAAAATTTACACTTTATAAAAAATTGAAAAAAAAGTGGTAGAATTCTGTATCAGCCATTGAATTACCGAAATATTTATAATGTATCTGCATTTAGCACAAAATTGCGATAAAAAAATATCTAAAGAGCACAAAGATAATCACATTGAGCACAAAGAAAATGCTTTTGTCTTTGTGCATCTACATACACAAAAAGAGCAACGGGAAATGCGATTGATGCAGTAATGCCCATATATCATATTTCTGCTTTAAGTAACCATGATTATTTAGAAGAAAATAGCAGAATTTTGAGGGGGAATTTATACAATACTAAGGACTCGCAATTATTGGGCCTAACAGATTATTGTAGCAAGCGTGTATTGAATCGTACCTTTTTTTTTTATACTCGAGAAATATATTCAAGAAACTTTTATCGTCAGTGAACCAAGGAAGAGGTACATAAGATTAGTCAGTAATTATAAATGTGGAATAAATGATTATTTATTACCTGTAGAAAGTCATCTGTCTCATAGCATTGTGTCTCAACCACAATTTATTACCTGTAGAAAGTCATGTGAAAGATTGTGTTTTACGTGAAAGGATGCTCGGTGGTTGAGACACAATGCTATCTGCACACTGTAAGTAATTTTATTACATATTATTATTATTATTATTATTTTACAATTATATTTCTTAATATATATTTCTACAAAAAGATGCTCTATAGACTGCACTGTAAGTACTATTATATAAATCTTTTAATTAATGCATGAGCCGGATTTGAACCTGGCACCTCACTGAAACGTAAAGTCTGACAAAAATGCTTACTAGATAGGACAGAAGGACACAATTTTACTGTAAACAATTTTATTTTACTTAGTCATTTTTATTTTTAGTTGGATATTTACTTTTGTTTTCTTTATTTTAAAATTTTAGATGGACATTCAATACATGGATAGCCGAGGTTAATCTAAATCGGCCTTTTAGTGAGACACCACCAATAGAGGTCAAGTGCAAAAAAATTGGACCAGAAAGAAGAGGAAAGAGTCTGCTTAGAAAATATGGAAGATCTCAAGAAGTAGGAGTACAACCCGGATGATCCTCTATACTCAGTTGTCACGTTCTCACTTCAGATTGTTCAGATTTGTGAATAAGAAAAGCAAAAGGCCTGGTGAGTGTTTCATATTGGGTGGTGTTTATTAAAAAGCCACCTGATTGAGGCACCTCTCCCTGGCAGTCAATGCTTTGGAAATGAAGAGTGGACATCACTAATATAGACGTGGCTTGCTGTACAGGTAATAATAATAATATTTTTTCTTTTTAACTTAAATAAAGTTCAAATTGAATTACATTTTAATTGAAAATAATTTTAACTTATTTTCTAAATAAATGAAATACAAGAGAAGTATCTGTGTGTATTTATATGCCTGTACTCTGGTGCTTACACTTCTGATCGCAGCGCTACAAAACTTCTCAGATGGATGTCTGAGAACTTATAGGTGCACACCTCATTGAGATTTTTTTGAATTTGAATTTTTTAAATTTTAAGTATTGGCTTCTCTGTTTCTCTAAAATTTATTATTTTATTTTAGTTGAACCTCGTTAACGAGAACACTGTTAACATGAATTACTTTTAATATGAACTGTTTCCGCAATGGCACAATCCCCATACATTTGAAGATTAGTTACTGATAGCATGAACTACTGATAATATAAACAAATTTTTTATCCCCTTGAGATTCACATTAATGAGGTTCGACTGTATATATGAATATTCATAATATTATATTGAAGAATTTTGTTGTAAATAAGTAATTTATGGATACTTACTTTTAAAAAACAGTTCACAAGAATATAAGCATGTAAGTTTTAATACAATTCCATTGGAAGTAGAATTTATTTCATTTCATGGATTTAATTTTTTATTTTCAAAAGATGATAATTTATTTGAAAAATATTGCATTTATATAATGAAAATGACACTTATCACCAGCACTGAGTACTATGTTTACATAATTTTATATATATGATCATTGAATACGGCTTATAATAATTCTGATAAAGCTTATATTGCTTTTAAATTTGCATTTTTCGCAGCAATTAAGTTAGAGGTGTGCTGTACTTGATTCATTTGCATATTTCACATTTGTGTGAGTGCGCTAGATTGTCAGCTTCAATATAGGGCTCCTATTGCTTGGGCAATTTCATTTAAAAATGAAAAGTGAAGATTCTTGATGCATTGACACATATTGACACTTTTTGCATATTGGAATTTAATTTTTGCAGTGGCCATTCGTGTATGTTTTATGATAATAGAGAGAGAGATTTTTTTTTTTTTTTTTTTTAATTCTTGTAAAGAATATATATTTGTAATCATTTTCCAAATTTCGTAGTTCATGCATAATAGAGGTAAATGCATCGACTTTTTTATTCTTTTTTAGTAATACCGATTTTTAAGGCTTTACCTCTATTTTTAAAATTTTGCCCCTCCTTGCTCTTCTTCCAAATAACTTTACATGTACGAGAATATCTGCAATGGACACACTCAAAAACATAACAATACTATGGTGCTACCATTCTGCATATTTGACCATTTAAATGGAGGCTGTACCTCATCTTCTGTTGAACATTACAGTATTAACAAAATGTATCACTTGCTCTGTTTTTGCTATTCAATGTTTAAATTTGTGTGGATGCTGTCTAAAAGGTGGAGCTGTTATGTTGTAATTTTCCTTATTTATAAATAAAGCTGTATCTCAAAATCTAATGTACTCAACTATACCATTTTTAATTTGTATGTTTAGTGAGTGAACATTTGTTTAATTTACACTTTCGAAAGTATCCACAATAGTTTTCTCACATAACAAAACCTAATAATACCATGACGATACTATTCTGCATATACTATCCTCCAATATTTAGGTAGAGCCTATATCTCAACTTCTATTGAACATTACAGTATTAATAAAATGTATCTCTTGCTTTACTTTTATTACTCAGTGTTTAAATTCATGTGGATGTTGTCTGAAAAGTGGTGTTGCCATGCTGTAATTTTCCTTGTTTCTGAAAAAGCTAATTTAAACAAGAGTAATGAAAAAATGGTATGGTTCTGCACATTAGATTATGAGATAATCAAAATCTAATGTGCAGAACCACACCATTTTTTCATTACTCTTGTTTAAATTTATGTGAATATTGGTCAATAGGTGCTGCTGCTGTGTTATAATTTTCTTTGTTTCTGAAAAGCTTTATCTCAATTTTTAATGTACACAACTACATCCTCCCCCCCCCCCTATTCTTGTTAAAATGTGTGTATATTTGCCAAGAGGTATTGCTGTTATACTACAATTTTCCTTGTTTCGGAAAAAGCTTTATCTCAAAGTCTAATGTTACTAATTACACTATATTTTTTGTAAGTCATGCTTAAATTTGTCAGTATAACCCTATCGCCTGAAAGGTGACACAGCTTTTATGAAAAAGCTACAGCATAGAACCTAATGTGCATAAATACACATTTTTTTAATTTGTGTATATAGTGAGTGTAAGGTATCTATATTAATAAAATCACACTTTTGTCTGTAAATTTGTCAGAATTGAAAATTTTTGCGATATCTTCACGTTTCACACACCATGAAAGCCGAAAATGACTTCAGAAAATTTTGCCTGTGTGTATGGCATCGTGTCTGTATGTCGTTTTTTCTGTCGGCATCAGTTGAGAACGGCTGGACGGAATTCAACGGCGCTTGGCAGAAACTTAGATCTTTACCTAACTTAAAATTATATCTATCAATTTTTTAGAAATTCCCCCACGTCCCCCCCCCTGCAGGGGGGCAAAGGACAAAAACACGTTTGTCCGGGTATCAATTAAGAACGGCTGGACAGAATTCAATGGCATTTTGCAGGAATTTAGGTCTTTATCCAACTTAAAATTATACCTATCAACTTTTCAGAAATTCCCCCCCGGAGGGCAAAAGACTAAAACACGTTTGTCTGGGTATCACTTAAGAACGGCTGGACGCAATTTAATGGCGCTCCGCAGGAATTTAGGTCTTTATTCAACTTAAAGTTATATCTATCAACTTTTCAGAAATTACTCCCCTTTCCCCCCTGGGGGAGGCAAAAACACATTTATAAGCATAGCTCGGCTCTTAATTACTTCACAGTAAAGAAATTGCACAATGGGGAGACTAGACATGAGAACAAATAGTACATTATGTGCATTTAGGAATTTTCGATTTTTAAGAGAAGGGAGGGCAGAAATATTGAAAATTCCTGATTTTTGAGTAGACCTCTGCCAAAAATGGAACAAATATATTGAAAAAAGGCTATGCAACTTCCTTAGGATATTTCCAAAACAAATTTTTGCATTTATTTTATTTATTTATTTATTTATTTTTTTTTTTTTTGGGGGGGGGGGGTGTTACGAGGGCTAAACTCGAGACACACCTTTCAGTGCTAAATTTGTCCTGAGAAATCTATGGGATCTGCGGTCACGAAATTTGGTACGTAAATTGTTCATATGTATCTGACCCTTATTGTAACAGGATTTTACGAAATCCACTCTTACCCCCTTAGTGTCGAGAGGGCTATAAATACGTGTAAAAACACGTTTTCCTGTTTGAATTCGCCTTAAATTATCTTAGATTGGTGAACTTTGGTGTGTGAATGTTGTTTAGGTGTACGCATTATGTACTTTGTAAAGATTTCACAAAACTTCGAACTTACCCACCGGGTAAGAATTGGGTAAGTTGCTGCCGAAAGCAGTGAGAACATGGACTCTTCACGTTGCGAGCGAGAAAAATCTCTACCGAGTACAGCGGGAACATTAACTCAGGTTAGTTAATAATGATATGGAATTTTGGCAACTCATTTCAGTATTGTGTCCAGCGAAGCGGGCAAAACCTGCTAGTTTTATTATAAATAATATAAAAAAAGAATGACTATCACAGGCGAAAAAGAAAAAAAAAATTAAATCATCACCAGCGACAAAAAGTGCATGTATTAATGAATAACTTTGAAAAAATTTAGACTCAAAATAGTTAATCCATCATGGAAAATTACCAATTTCTTTTGCAATTCATCTAAAATTGGCAAAATCCTAAATTGCTTTTTCTTAAACTTATGGTCAGAACGAACTTTTTAATTTTTGTTTCTAGAAAGTTTAGGTGGCGGCCAAATACTTTTAAATTTGTTGAGGCCTGCTTCTGGTATTTGGAAATATTATTAGAAAATTAGTTTAACATTTATGCATTTTTTACAGATATTCAATTACTATTCATAACATAGTAGAATAACTTTTTCAATTCTTGAGGTAATTATGAATCACCCTGTACAACATATCTATTCATCATAAAATTATAAGTATGCATGAAATTGTTGGTTTATGATAACATATACTCGAAAAGTTCAATTTATACATTGAACACAGAATTTATGTCATGTCAGGGGTTATTTTATTAAGGCTATTTAGTTGTGTCTTTATAAAGTTGAAATTCTTAAGAAGGGCACTTTCACAAAATTTTACTTTATAAAAAGGATCCCACTATAAATTTCTTCCTCCTCCCAAAACTGTTTTCAGCACTTATACTAAATGTCTATATAATTGGGGTTTGAATGAAATGTTATTTTGGTAATAAATGAACATTTTGATTGTTAATTATAAAATATGAAAGGTAAATATTAGAAAAATACTAAAGGCAAGAACACTACACAATTCACTTTGGTTGTTTTTCTGATTTCCCTCTCCTGACCACACCACCACGTATTTGGATTCTAAGTCATGCTTATGAGTAAAGCCACTTGACTTTCTGCACTAGTTACAAGATGTTTAAAAGAAATTTGAATCAGTAAATAAACATAAGTAAAAGTTATAATATGATTTTAAGTATTTTTTTCCAAGTTTGTATTTTATGTGATGAACCGTTAATGCATTGGAATTATTATGTACAATTCTGGGAAAGAACTATAACATACAATTTCCAGCAATGTTTACGGTATAGCAACATATATGCATGATGCCATAGTATATTATCAGGATATAGTAAAACGTATATCAGTTTCATTACACTATTTTTTAAGGAAGTAAAAAAGATGAATTCACTTATTACACAATATAATAAACATATTAAAAATGTTAAAACTGGTAAGTGGAATATAAGTGTAGGCTAATATTTAACTATTAAAATGAGGTATATATTAGATATACAATCATAATTTTACTAATGATAATTGATTAAAAGCAAAAATAAATAAAATTTAAACTTACAAAATTAGACTTTCGTTTGTATTTCGTAAGCAATATTTGCATAGAAGGACAATCTAATGCATTGCCTAATATAAAAAAAAGCACTGTACACAAGACTGTCCCACTAGCTATTTGCCTTTCCTGAAAGATTAATATTTATCACAGTGCTTTGTATAAAGCATTTCTTCCAAAACAATGAATTCAGAAACTATCTATTCAATTATTTTTCTGGAAAATTTTGTAGAGATGACACTAGCTCTTCTGCATCAAAAATAGTTCGTTGAAAAAAAACTTATAAATAATCAATGTAACAATTCGAATAAAAAACATCGCAGGATACAAAATATGGTAATACAAATATTTTCAGTATAATTCGAAATATAAGAAAAATGACGAGGATTCTCTAAAATATAATTGTTGCGTGATATCTTTGCATTGATGTCACTTCAACATACATTGCTTCATTGTCAGCCATTACTGTCAAACTGCTACTGTTTACTAAACAACATGCTTTTGATGAAACTTTTCCATTGGTTATATCGGAATATCTGCTATCGTAATCGCTGAAAATGATTGACAGTTGGGAGGAGCCGTAACAACACTATCGCATGCTAAATGGACAATATTCCTGTGACGTCACAGTAGGTAAAATCGCCGAACACGTGGCCGATATTTTGTAAACAAATTAGATTCAAGATGCTATTTTATTGTTACGCATAACATTTTCCTAAATATTTCTCCAGTGAAACTTAATAATCAGATATCTGTTCAAACAAGAACAAAAGAGAAATGTAAACAATTGAATCGAATGGTAAAGTTAAGACTATTCCATATCGTAAAATTGCAGAACTTTTTATGTATACACACACACACACACACACATATATATATATAATGAATAAAAGATTAATAAGAACATTTTATACACACACACATATATATAGACATCAAAGCTTAAATAATTAGAATTTCAATCACTTTAATAAAGGAATTTATTAAATGGAACATCCATTTAAATTTGTTAACATCGCCACAGTTCAACTGGCAACTTTTAATATTACATATGTTGATTAATATTAAAGTATATTACTAAAACTGGATTAAAAACAAAACAAAGGTATCACTATATCACTCTTACTTCAATTTTATATAGTCTGTAACTCTTATAAATAAGATTGCAAGAAAAAAATTTGCAGGCCACAATGCTTTGCTATGGTAGAGTTGAGGATTGCTTTCCAAAAACAGCTGATTTTTTATAGTCTCGAACCCAAAGGAGGAATATTGTCCATATCGCACTCTACAGGCGATTAAACTTAGAACAGTAACAAGGGGACTTTTTTCCTCTGATTGGTTCTTTAGATAAGCTGGTAGTACGTCACTTTACGCATGCGCCTAAACACTTTAAGCAAGTTGCACAAGCGTCTTCCGCAAATAGGTCTATGCTTCCGCATCAAGACTCCGAAAACGGATTTGCATGACTTTTCGCGCACATACGTCGCGCCCTTCTTTCAGCCAATCAGCATTCTTCATAAAAAAGGACGCTGATATGAAAATAACAACAAATCTCCGTCTCCGTCCAACAAACAATAACAAATGGAAATTAAATATTGCAAGTGAGGATAGAAAGAAACGGAGATATGTCATTATGATAAAAATATGTTCGTTACCTAGTTCTGAAACAATTTTCATTTTTCCTATGAACTCTTAAAACGCATATTATGAAAAGCTGCCATGAATTTAATTTGTGAAAAGCGATTTTCAGGATTAAGAGATTCTTGGAGATGGGGAATTAAAGAGGAATTATGAGAGAAAGGAATTAAATTATTTAAATTATATATATATATATATATATATATATATATATATATATATACACTTAAATAACCTTTTCTTTTGATAGTGTGTATTCCGTACATAGTACATATTATTGGTGTTTTGGTTAAGAGATAAAAATTAAATTTTAGACTCTCTTTATTTAACACATTTTTAAAAATTCTAAGGGATGATATTTATTGAAATATCTTTTATTGAGATTTCACTGTTACTGGTTATAAGTTTTTCATTAAACATAAAATGCAATTCTGGCAGTTATTACTATTTAATATTATTGTCTCAAATCAATTGTTTTATAGTTATATTTTTTTATGAGCACATTTACCACACCAAGGTTAATTGATAGCTTTAAATAGGCCTATAGAGTCATGCAATGTTATATATTTTTAAAATTTATTCATTAAATAAAGAAGTTTTTATTTTTTTTTTCTCTTAGATAAATACAAATATTTTTAACAGGATTCATACATCATCAGGAAAAACCTGAAATACTCAGAAAATTTGGATTTTGTTTAGAAAAAAAATTAAGGAAATTTGATCATAAAACCTGGAAAAACGACAATTTCCTTCCTCTCATAATAAAATTTCCTTGTTTAGCCTTCATATTGAATCAAATGATTAAGTATTGTGAAAATACGCATGTAAGCAATGATTTCTATGTAAATTTCTGTCATGATCGGCAGTAATGTGACATCATACAATGGAATTAGAAGTATTTTCGCCTCTCTAGAAGAGTGTTTCTTGTAATATATTGCTAATATTTTCTTTAAAATTGTCGGGAAAACTCAGGGAATTTTTTTCTCATATTTGATTATGAACCCTGTATAATCAAATTTAACAACAACAAAATGTTTTTATATAATAATAGAATCTGTATGTTATATACTTACAGGTACATCATTTTTTTAAATAGGTATGGATCAGTTTTATGCATGTACACAAGACAATGGCTAAATACTTTCATTACATTTTCACAATATTTACTTTAACATGCATTGGCACTGAAAATTTTCAGGGGGTGTGTCGCCCCCTCCAAAAATTTCTCTTTTTTCCCTTATGCAGATAAAACTTAACACAATTTTTTATGTTTATATACTTTTATGGTGTATTGAGTGAAAGTTTATTTTTTTAACTTCCCAATGCAGTTGAAATATGTTCATCAGTTTTATTTGTTTGTCATTGATCATGCTTTTATTTCCAAATATGCAGGGTTGCCACCACCTGTATTTTTTCCACCACTATTCTTGTGTAGAAATCTATGCTTTTTTTTTTTAAATTGCTTAAACATATTGCAAAAAATGCTGCTTATGAATAATGACAAAAAAAAAAAAAAATGTATAGTCTTCGGCAATTCTGAATTGTCGCGGATTTTTAATAAAATATACTAAGAAGATTCACTATTAAAACGCTGGTAGTGAATTATCAGTAATGCAGCTTATAGCTAACTATACCATATTAAATCAAATAAACAGTTCTCACTGACTCTACCTAAATATGTTTTTGTTTGTTTCACAATTTATAATACTTAAATACAAAGTTCAAGTATAATTTTGAATTGATATCTTTTTTCTCTATTCGCTGAAGTTCGCGCACAGAAAGAATGTGTTCTCAAATTTAAAAATCAAAAGATGAAATATTATAAAATTTGACTTAATGTGAAGTGAAAACCAAAGACGAGGGGTTTTGATGAGTAAGAAATCAAACTGGCAAATTTTTATTTTGGGCAAAATTAATTTTCGTTGATAGCCTACTTTTTGTAACCGGTAAAACATATCAGCAAAAACAAATAGCTTTTATCATTGCAATGAAATACATGTACAGTCGGTAACAAGAGTGTCCGAACACTAGCAAAAATTCCTATATAAAACTAGTATGTTGTGGCCACCACATGACTTTCTTCTATATTTTCCTATACAAATTCACTCAGTAAAAATAACTTATTAAAATTATTATTTAAAAAAATTATCTTCCATGATATTGCAGACGATTTCCGTATTAGAGAAGTAGTATAACACTAAATATTTAAAAAAAGTCCTCAATATAAAAAAAAAAAAAAAAAAAAAAAAAAAAAAACGATTTTTTTTTTTTTTTTTTTTTTTTGTTAAAAGTAAAAAAAATCGATAACTTTGTTTTAAATTATCACAGATTTATAGTTCAACCATTCGTTTTAAAGGTATTCACGAGACCTTTTTTAAATATACCCATCTTGAAAATTTACTCCCCTCGAGGGGGGTGGCGAGGCATACTAAATTTTTTTCCCAGTTGACTATCTCTATTATAAATAATTCTTGTAATTTTCAAAATGATTACTAAAAAACTAGTACGCTGTGGCCACCACAAGACTTTCTTCAATATTTTCCTATGCAAATTCACTCAGTAACAATATAAAAAATAAAAAAATACTATTTTTTTTTTTTTTTCATTAAAAGTAAAAAAAAAAAAAAAAAAATCGATAACTTTCTTTTAAATCATCACATATTTATAGTTCAACCATTCGTTTTAAAGATATTGACGAAACCTTTCGAAAGATACCCATCTTGAAAATTTTCTCAACCCCCCCCCCCCCCACCCCGGGGGTACTTCCCCCAGGAGGGGAAGCGATGCCCTACAAGCACAATTTTTTTTTCTAATTAACTACTACTATTATCAATAATTCATATTAAATTTACAATCACAGGTTAAGAATAACTCTCATTATGTACAGTCAGTCAAAAAAAAACGAAACACCCCCATCTATATTATTACCCAATTATCGTAGAAACATGCAGTAGGCACCAATCGTCAGTAATTTATGTCTCTATTTATTGTATGTAGAAAAAAAAATGACATTGGGGGTGGTATTAAAAATGGGTCCAACTTCGAAAATTCGAATGTTAACCCACTAATATGACGACAGATAACGATTCTAGAGCATCAAAATAGCCTAGATACAAATTTTCACGAAGATACCAACATTAGTTCCTGAGATATTTAAGGTTTTTCTTTAGGGGGTTATCTCCAAGTTTATTTTTTTTTTCTTTTAGGTCAGATTCAACGAATTTATTATAGCTCTCTTTTATCATTCAGTGCGTTTCATTCATCTACAAATCTCTAAATACATGAAAAGGAATATAATTTCAATGAGCATATTAATGTGGAAATTTCGTAGTATAAAAAATATTCTGTCCAAAAAGGTTCACACAGGAGGGTCTGATAACACCAGTGTGTGTGGAGGGGGGGGGGCACCGGGATTGAAAATTGATGTTTTATTATCGCATTTTCAGAAGCTTTTTATTGAAATTAGATTTCTGTTATCATTCTTTTCCCCCCTAGGTATCAGACTATAAACCAACGCGTCTCTAGTTTATTGAAGTGCGTGTGTGTGTGTGTGTGCGCATGTTTGTTAATGAGAGTTTATTTATGCTTGTGACAAGTGTTATTTGAATTCAAAATGAGATGTTTCTGTAAAAATGAAATAATGTAAGGTAAAATTTAAAGAAGCAGAATTATTTTAAACACTGAATGACATTCTTGTAAAAGTTGCCGAAATATTTGCATGTATAATGTAATTCGTGAAATCATTAGCAGGTTCTAGTCGACGAATTGATCCTCCTCTTATATAAAACTAATAAACGACGTGATTTGATTTATATATTTGTTTTCGGGATCTTGGAAACGGCTTTAAAGATGTTGATGCAAATTTAGAGTTAGGAGTCTTTTAGTGTTTAAAAACGATTGAACATATTCTCATCTTCTGAAAAATTCGTGTTCGCAGTTAACCCTTTATTGCCCATTGTGTCATATCGCAGAATTTGAGTTTACTCAAAAATGGATAGAATGATTTTCAAAAAAGTTTGGAGTTACATGTTTTTCGGGTGCTTGGACTTACCCTCATCTTCGGAAAAATTTGCATTAATTATTAACCCATTATTGGCCAATAGCAACATATCGCAGAAATTGGTTTACTCGGAAATAATTATAGGGATTTTGATGAAAGTTTGGGGTTGAACGTTTTCGGGATATTAGATACCGTCTTCAGAAAAATTTGCGTTCGCTGTTAACCCCTTTTCGGCCAATGGCAACAAAGGAAATTAATTGGGTTTATTTGGCAACTAATATAAGGATTTCGATGAAAGTTTTCTTTAAGGGCCCTCTTCACTCACCGCCGCCGGAAGCCGAAGCTAATGCTATTCTATGGGAAATTTTTCTTTACAAATAACTTATTTACTAATAAATATTTTTAAATTCTGTTTTAACATTCTGAAAATTCCCAGCTGTTAAATTGACGGACCTTTTTTAAAAAATTATTTTTTTATTTTTTTATATTTTATTTTGAAGCTGCAAAATACGAATTTTCAATATGTGAAATTGTTTCATTTTGCAATTTCAAAATAAAATATTAAAAATTAAAAAAAATACATTTTTAAAAAGGTCCGGCAATTTAACAGTTGGGAATTTTCTGAATGTGAAAACATAACTTAAAAATATGTATTAGTTAATAAGTTATTTGAAAGAAAATTTCCCCATAGAATAACATTGGCTCGGGCTACCGGCGACAGTAAGTGAAGAGGGCCGTTAAGTGCTTTTGAGGACACTTAAACGAATAGAATTATCCCCTTCGTCATAAAAATTCGTTGTCACTGTTAACCCTTTAAAGAACAATTGCAACGTATGTCAGAAATCGGCTTTATACGGAAATAGACTAAATGATTTTTATAAAAGTTTGAAGTTAGGGCTTTTTTCACGAGAAAAAACAATTGGATTTTTCTTCAGATAAATTAGCGTTTACAGTTAACCCTTTACCGGCCAGTTGCAACACATAGCAGAAGTTGGGTTTACTCGAAAATGATTACAGGGATTTTGATGAAAGTTTGGGGTTAAGTGTTTTCGGAATATTAGACTTACCACCATCTTCAGAAAAATTTGCGTTGGCTGTTAACCCCTTATCGGCCAATGGCAACAAATGGTATAAATTTGGTTCATTCGGAAATTGATATAATGATTTTGATGAAAGTTTTGCGTTAAGTGCTTTTGGGGATGTTTAAACGATAAAATTATCCCCATTGTCATAAATATTCCTTGTCTCTGTTAACCCTTTAAATGTCAATTGCAACATATGCCAGAAATTGGCTTTACACGGAAATGGACAAAACAATTATTATGAAAGTTTGCGGTTAGGGCTTTTGGTGAGAAAAACGATTGGATCTCATCTTCAGACAAATTAGCGTTCACAGTTAACCCTTTAACAGCCAATTGCAACACATAGCAGAAGTTGGGTTTACTCAAAAATGATTATAGGGATTTTGATGAAAGTTTGGTGTTAAATGTTTTTAGAATATTAGACTTACCACCATCACCAGAATAATTTGCGTTGGCTGTTAACCCTTTATCGGCCAATGACAACAAATGAAATAAATTGGGTTTATTCGGAAACTGATATAAGGATTTGATGAAAGTCTTGCGTTAAGTGGTTTTGGGGATGCTTAAACGAATGGAATTATCTCCATCGTCATAAAAATTGTCTCTGTTAACCCTTTAAATGTCAATTGCAAGGAATGCCAGAAATTGGTTTTACACGGAAATAAACTAAGTGATTTTTATGAAAGTTTAAAATCAAGATTTTTTCATCAGAAAAAACGATTGGATTTCATCTTCAGATAAATTAGCGTTTACAGTTAACCCTTTAACGGCCAATTGCAATACATAGCAGAAGTTGGGTTTACTCAAAAATAATTATAGGGATTTTAATGAAAGTTTGGGGTTATGTGTTTTCGGAATATAGACTTACCACCATCTTCAGAATAATTTGCGTTGGCTGTTAACCCCTTATCGGCCAATGGCAACAAATGAAATAAATTGGGTTTATTCGGAAACTGATATAAGGATTTCATGAATGTTTTGCGTTAAGTGATTTTGAGGATGCTTAAACGATTACGATGCTTAAAATCACGATTTTTCGGCAGGGAAGTAATATTTAACTAAAGTGATTTTTCTCCGTCCAAACGAAAAAAAACATTTTTAGTCACAACGTGTAGGCTTAACGGATGTTTCGGAAATTGTGATAAATTTTTTAATGTTATTTATAATAATAATAATAATCTGGAGTGACTCCCCTCGATTTTCTGAACATGAAGTAATGAATAGTTTCGTAAATAAATTAAAGTAAGACAAATAGTTGCGTAAGCAAAAGTGAAATAATTACCAAGATAAAAAGAACCATTTTTATATACCATGTTTTTAAATTTTCTGTTGAATCATGTAAACGCTACCAAAGGCAGCGAGAAGCCGGAACAATTGGCCAAAAGTATTAAAAAAATTCATTGTTATCGTGTTTTGAGCTATTATAAAAGTTTTCAAATGACTAGCTGGCTAGCCGGGAATTTAGTTAAAAATCGATTGCAAGCCTTGTACAAGTAACGCTGCCGAAGGCAGCAGTGACTCGTAACAGGTGGCTAAAAGTATTTAAAACTACATTTTCACCGTATTCTGAACTATTTTGAAAGATTCAAATGTCTAGCTAGTCGGTAAGTTATTTAATGAAATTTTCTATTGAATCATATTAACGCTGCCGAAGGCAGTAAGGACCTGAAACAATTGACAAAAATTGTTTAAAAAAATATATTGTTGCCGTGTTCTGAGCTATCCTGAAATTTTCAAATGCCTAGCTAGTCGTTAATTTAGTTAAATAGCGATTGCAAGTGTTGTACTGGTAACGCTGCCGAAGGCAGCAGGAACAAGGAACAGTTGGCTAAAAGAATTGAAAATGCATTTTCCCCGTGTTCTGAACTATTCTGAATGTTTCAAATGTCTAGCTAGTCGGGAAGTTAGTTACAAAAAATTTTCTGTCGAATCATATAAACACAGCCGAAAGCAGTAGGCACCTGAAACAGTTGACTAAAAGTATTAAAAAATGTGTTGTCACCGTGTTCTGAGCTACCCTGAAAGTTTCAAATGTCTAGCTAGTCGGGAAGCTAGTTAGAAATCGATTGCATGCTTTGTACTGATAACGCTGCCGAAGTCAGCAGGAACCCGATACAGTTGAATAAAAGTACTAGAAAAAATGCGTTTTCGTCGTGTTCGGAACTATTCTGTAAGTTTCAAATGTCTAGCTTGTCGGGAAGTAAGCTAATTAAATTTTCTGTCGAATCATATAAACGCTGCCGAAGGCCGTAGGGACCTGAAACAACTGACTAAAAGTGATAAAAAAAATATATTGTCACCGTGTTCTGTGCTATCCTGAAAGTTTCAAATGTCTAGCTAGTCGGGAAGTTAGTTAAAAATCGATTGCAAAATTTGTACTGGAGAAACAAACAAACAAACAAGAATCAAAGTTAATAAAAACATGATAAAATATTACAGGGAGTTCAAGTATTTTCTCCCCTTGTTTAATTTTACGCTATTGCACTTCATATAATTTTAAACCATAAATCGTAATGATATATAATTATTTGTCGTGTTCCTGTAAAAATGTATAAAGGCTATCTTTACCAAAATCTATACTATTCGTGCGACGGTAATGTGTAACATGTGCATAAATTTTCAGTTTAATAAAATAAGATGTTTAGATACTATCGCATTTTAAAATGTTTGGGCCCATAGACCATGATGACAATTTTACTTTCTGTCCTTGTAAAAAGAAAAAAAAAACTATACATGTTAGATTTATCAAAATCTATACACTTTGTTCGAGGGTGATTATTGACATATATAAAAGTTTTTTTTAACTCAAACGAATAAGGTGTTTAAATGCTATCTCATTTTATTTTATTTGGATCCATAGACAATAATGATAAAGAATTTTTTGTTGTGTCCCTGTGAAAAACTATAAATGCTAGATACATCAAAATCTATACATATTGTGCGACGGAGATTTATAACACGCGTATTAGCTCAAAAGAAAATGATGTATAGACGCTATTGCAGTTTGAAGAAGTTGGCCCTATAGGCTATAACGATAAAGAATTTTTTTTTTTTTTTTTTTTTTTGGTTCCTGTAAAAAGTACTTTTAAGTACTAGATTCACCAAAATCAACAGGGATCGTGCTATGGTGCCATACAATATACTTACTGTATTTCAACTTATTTGAACAGAGGATTTAGGCGTTATGGTATTCACTCACACACATACACCCATTCGTAATCGAAAACTAGTAAAAATGAATTCAGTGTAATTCAAAAGTATAGAAATCCCATAATCTTAAAGATCGGATTTTTTTGTCACGATTGCAATGCTTCCTTTACATACGTATATTCGGAAAGTAAAAATCTGATCTCTCAGCTATAAAGTTTTGTCCAACTCAAAGAAATAATTTATTCTGTAATAATATTATATTATTTTAATTGGTTAATTTATATTTCCAACACTATTAATAATAGCGACTATAGAAATTAGAAATCACAATTCTTCTTAAGAAAATTACGAAAACATTATATAATATAGTAAGGAAAGAGATTTAAAAAAAAAAAAAAAATGTTAAACTACATTTCTAAAAATTGTATGCAATTCATGCCATTCTTTAATGTGCTCTTGTATTTTAATTTACACATATCTAATAATATAATACAATTTATTTCAGAATTAAATTCCAGTTTATTTGAGTTGAAAAAATAAATCATTGTTGAAATAATTGAAAAAATACGAAAGTGAATTAAATTTTTTTTCTGAATATCGTCTGCAATAAAATTCAAAATTGATTGTTGTGAATGCTACTTGTAAATACAGTTTTTATTCGTTATATTGCAACCAAACTTGATCTTCGATCGTTTTTCTGGAATATCTCGAGAACTATTTGGCCCAATGAGTTGCAAATTTGCATATGCGTATTTTAAGGTGCTAGAAATCGATATCTGTTGAAAAATGATAGGTCACAATACCTAATTTTTTTAAATATTAATTTAATAATTTTTATTCTATAGATAAAAAATGTTAAAATCTTAATGAAACTCATAAATATGTTTGGAAAACCTGTTATTAACATCATTAAAAAAAAAACAGGTAAAAAAAAAAAATAAAAATGTAGGAGATATGAATCAGACTTTAACATTAGAAGCTCGAAAGTTTAGACGTGTATAACTTCTAAACTTATGCACCATACAACTTCCAAATTTATATCTGGGGATGAAATTGACTGTAGAATCGATATCCGAAATCAAAATTATATGTTACCATTGAAAAAATTAAAGTTTGACACAATTTCAATATGGAGATGACCCCTTAAGCTATTTTTTTTCCAATTAGCTTAAAAGAGAACAAAATTCCCCGACGAATGGTACCTTCGGTGTCTTTCTGCAACAATTTACTGATGAGATAGGTGGGGATGTTTCGTTTTTTTTTTTTTTTTTTTTTTTTTTGACCGACTGTACATTTATACGAAATTTTGTCCTATAAAAATTTTGAAAAAATACGATCACCGCACCACCTGTTGAGAATTGATCTCCAAATCTAATCAGCACCAGTTTATGTCAGGGGCCAACTAAATGCCAAGTTTGGTTAAATTTCGTAAAAAAAAAAAAAAAAAAAAAAAAAATCTGTTTTTTTCGTTAAAAGTAAAAAAAAAATCGATAACTTTGTTTTAAATGATCACAGATTTATAGTTCAACCATTCCTTTTAAAGGTATTGACGAGAGCATTCAAAAGATACCCATTTTGAAAATTTACTCCCCTCGAGGGGGGACTTCCCCCCACGGGGGTGACAAGGCTCCTACACATACAAAAAAAAATTCCCAGTTGACTATCTGTATCTATCTGTAATAATCTATAATAATAAAGGAAGATGTCTGTCTGTCTGTCTGTCTGTCTCTCTGTCTGTCTGTCTGTCTGAGCATCTATACGTTCAGCCCCTACTGAACGCAGAAGTATAAAATTTGACATACGGGTGCTCAGAAGCCTTCCCGAGGGGATAGTGAAAACAGAATTTAAAAATTTTAATTAGTTGTGGAGATATTAATTAAAATGTTGACCCATGTCGATCGAAAACTGACCAAAAATCCTTATTGCTTAAAAAGAGGCATTCTATCCGCAGACGATTTTAACGGCTGTCTCGAACGGGAACAAAACATGTGGAAATCATTAATGTCACATGATCTTGAACTGGAGTTAAAAATTGCAAATTTCAAAGTGCTTCAAATTTTCTTTTTCCCACACAACACTTAATATACAACCTATTCAGCACAAAACCAACCTGCAGTTAAAATTTCATCAATTTTCATTAATAAACAAAGCAGTTACATTATAATTGCAAATTAAATTTTATTCTAACACGTAATCTATCTTTCAATAGACGATAGGAGTTTCCATAGCAACAAAATACATTTGAAGGAATTAAAAACATACTTTTTCTTTTTCTTTTTACTTCCATTACCCGACTACCGTGGTATATATAGGTTTTGGGGACCTAAAAAATATTTATTTTTCTTTTTACTTCCATTAAACGACTACCGTAGATAATGGAATTAGAGATTTCACGTGATTTACATGTTTTAGTATGTCCTGATTAGGTTTTCTTTTGCATCTCAGCTACAAATTAAAATAATTTCATAAGTAACACATTATTTGAAAGCTTTGTTGATTTGGAATTGAACAGTAGATTACAGAATTTTCTACCGCCAGATATTTTAAAATTTCAATATTTGAAATTCTAATTAAATTATTTTTAATACTTCATTCGAAAGATATTTTAAAGTACTTTTATATTATCGAAAGTGGGATTTGAGATTTCACCTGATTTACACCTTTTGAGGTCTCCTGAATCGGTTATCTTTGGTATCTCAGCTACAAATTAAAATGATTTCATAAGTAATACATCATTTGAAAGCTTTGTTGATTTGGAATTGAACAGTAGATTACAGAAATTTCTATTTACACGTTTTGAGGTCTCCTGAATCATTTTTCTTCTGTATCTCAGTTATTAATTATAAAAATTTTATAAGTATATACATCATTTGAAAGCTTTGTTGAGCTGATACACATTTTAAAGTACTTTTACATTATCGAAAATGGAATTCGAGATTTCACTCGATTTACATGTTTTGAGGTGTCCTGGTTAGGTTTTCTTTTGTATCTCAGCTACTAATTACTAGAATAATTTCATAAGTAACACATCATTAGAAAGCTTTTTTGATTTGGAATCGAACAGTGGATTACAGAAATTTCTACCGCCAGATGACGCTGTAATATTTTCAAATTTCAATATTTCGATTTCTGATTATGATTAAATTATTTTTAATACATCATTCAAAAGATATTTTAAAGTTCTTCTAAATTATCGAAAGTTTTCACCAGATTTTCACGTTTTCAGGTGTCCTGAATCAGTTTTCTTTTATATCTCAGCTACTAATTAAAATAATTTCATAAGTAATACACCATTAGAAAGCTTTTTTGATTTGGAATCGAGCAGATGAGGGGCCGCCCAAGGCGCTACCGCACGGGAATTTACTGCGCTTTAAATAAGCTATTTTCACGATATATCAATAAGCTGTTATTAGACCTGAAACGGGAATAAGGCGCCGCAGGCGCCCACCGAGCGGGAGTTTCATAAAGTCGGATTTTTCAGGGATCGCGAACCAGCTGGTTGCCGAAGGCGGCTAGTATAATAATAAAAGAAGATGTCTGTCTGTCTGTCTGTTTCTCTGTCTGTCTGAGCATCTATACGTTCAGCCCCTACTGAACGCAGAAGTATAAAATTTGACATACGGGTGCTCAGAAGCCTTCCCGAGTTGATAGTGAAAGCAGAATTTAAAAATTTTTATTAGTTCCGGAGATATTGTATGTAGATATTATAAAATGTAGACCCATGTCGATCGAAAAATGATCAAAAAAAGAAACATTCTATCAGCAGACGATTTTCTAAGCTGTCTCGATCGGAAACAAAACACATACGAGACAACTGTCCGCGATAAAAAAGGAAATGAATGTAACCAATTAAGATATCACATGTTTTGTAGTGGGGATAAAAATTGCAATTTTCAAACTTTTTCAAATTAATATTTGGCCTAGACAGCATAATATAAAGCTACTGTTCGATTTTCATGAAAATATATGAATAAATAAAAAAATGACGTATTTATTGGAAACAGATTAAATTTTCTTTTATACTTTGCAGTATTTTAAATTGAGATATGCCGGGGAGAGCGAAGGGGAAAAGATGTAGAAAAGGAACGGTGTTTCGGAGAAAACAACGGAATACCCAGAACACCTTTATTCTTTAATATTTTCCAGAGTTTCGAATTCGAATTTCTGCTTACATATCGTACTAAGGATTTTTAACGTTATATAGCCCGAAGTTTCGGAGGGAACCAGGGATAAGTCGGATTACTGAGAGAAATTTCGGAGAATAAAAAAAAAATATATATATATATATACATTTTAATTTACATTTAATTGCAAATAAAATTTTATTCAAAAACGTGTATTTCAAATTCTAATTATGATGATTATTTTTTTTTAATACGTCATTCGATACACATTTTAAAGTACTTTTACATTATCGAAATTGGAATTCGAGATTTCACCCGATTTACACGTTTTCGGGTTTCCTGATTAGGTTTTCTTTTGTATCTCAGCTACTAATTAAAATGAATTCATAAGTAATACATAATTACAAAGCTTTTTTGATTTGGAATTGAACAGTAGATTACAGAAATTTCTACCGCCAGATGGCGCTGTAATATTTCAAAATTTCAATATTTCAATTTCTATTTATGATTAAATTATTGTTAATACATCATTCGAAAGATATTTTAAAGTTCTTTTAAATTATCGAAAGTTTTCACCAGATTTACACGTTTTGAGGTCTCCTGAATCAGGTTTCTTTTATACCTCAGTTTCTCATTAAAAAATTTTCATAAGTAATACATCATTTGAAAGCTTTGTTGAGTTGATACACATTTTAAAATACTTTTACATTATCGAAAATGGAATTCGAGATTTCACCCGATTTACACGTTTTGAGGTCTCCTGATTAGGTCTTCTTTTGTATCTCAGCTACTAATTTAAATAATTTCATAAGTAATATATCATTAGAAAGCTTTTTTGATTTAAAATCGAACAGTGGAATACAGAAATTTCTACCGCCAGATGGCTCTGTAATATTTTCAAATTTCTTCATTTCAATTATGATTAAATTATTTTTAAAACATCATTCGAAAGATATTTTAAATTTCTTTTATACTATCGAAAGTTTTCAACACATTTACACGTTTTGAGATCTCCTAAATTTGTTTTCTTTTGTATCTCAGCTACTAATTAAAAAGAATTCATAAGTAATACATAATTACAAAGCTTTTTTGATTTGGAATCGTACAGTTGATTACAGAAATTTCTACCGCCAGATGGCGCTGTAATATTTCAAAATTTCAATTTCTATTTATGATTAAATTATTGTTAATACATCATTCGAAAGATAGTTTAAAGTTCTTTTAAATTATCGAAAGTTTTCACCAGATTTACACTGTTTGAGGTGTCCTGAATCAGGTTTCTTTTATATCTCAGTTTTTCATTAAGAAATTTTCATAAGTAATACATCATTTGAAAGCTTTGTTGAGTTGATACACATTTTAAAGTACTTTAACATTATCGAAAATGGAATTCGAGATTTCACCCGATTTACACGTTTTGAGGTCTCCTGATTAGGTCTTCTTTTGTATCTCAGCTACTAATTTAAATAATTTCATAAGTAATACATCATTAGAAAGCTTTTTTGATTTGAAATCGAACAGTGGAATACAGAAATTTCTACCGCCAGATGGCGCTGTCATATTTTCAAATTTCATCATTTCAATTATGATTAAATTATTTTTAAAACATCATTCGAAAGATATTTTAAATTTATTTTATACTATCGAAAGTTTTCACCAGATTTACACGTTTTGAGATCTCCTAAATTTGTTTTCTTTTGTATCTCAGCTACTAATTAAAATAATTTCATAAGTAATACATCATTAGAAAGCTTTTTTGATTTGGAATCGAACAGTGAAATACAGAAATTTGTACCACCAGATGGCGCTGTAATATTTTAAAATTTCAATATTTCAATTTCTAATTATGATTAAATTATTTTTAATACATCATTCGAAAGATATTTTAAAGTTCTTTTAAACTATCGAAGGTTTTCACCAAATTTACAAGTTTTGAGATTACCTGAATCAGTTTTCTTTTATATCTCAGTTACTAATTAAAAAAATTTCATAAGTAATACATCATTAGAAAGCTTTTTTGATTTGGAATCGAACAGTGGAATACAGAAATTTTTACCGCCAGATGGCGCTGTAATATTTTAAAATTTCAATATTCAATTTTTAATTATGATTAAATTATTTTTAATACATCATTCGAAAGATATTTTAAAGTTCATTTAAATTATCGAAAGTTTTCACCAGATTTACACGTTTTGAGGTTACCTGAATCAGTTTTTTTTTTTTTTTTTTTTTTTGTATCTCAGTTATTAATTAAAAAAAGTTCATAAGTTATGCATCATGTGAAAGTTTATTTTAATTAATACACATTTTAAAGTACTTTTACATTATCGAAAATGGAATTCGAGATTTCACCCGATTTACACGTTTTGAGGTGTCCTGATTAGGTTTTCTTTTGTATTTCATCTACTAATTAAAATAATTTCATGAGTAATGCATTATTTGAAAGCTTTGTTGATCTGAAATGGAACAAGATATTACAGAAATTTCTACCGCCAGATGACGCTGTAATATTTTTAAATTTCAATATTTCAAATTCTAATTATGATTAAATTATTTCTAATACAATTATTTTCTAATATAATTATTTCTAATTATTTCTAATTCGAGATTTCACCTGATTTACAATTTTAAGTGTCCTGATCAGGTTATCTTTTGCATCTCAGCTAATTGAGTAAGACCGTTCAAAATTGGAATATGTAAGTTAATCAGGAGGGGCTGGACGGGTGGGGAAGGAATAGGCGCGCAGCGAGCATGGGTTTGGGCCCCGGTGCGTGTTTTTACCCGATGATAAAATATTTTTTTTTAATTTTATTTTCTTAATAATAAAATTTTGAGTTGAGAAGGAATATGCGTGTACAGCGCACGTACATCCTCAAACGTGCGCGCGCAGTGCGCATGGGTCTGCGCTGCGGAAGGCAATGGGTTCCCGGTGTGAGTTTTTACCCGATGCTAAATGATATATTTTTTTATTCCTTTTCTTAAGAATGAAAGTTTATGAGTAATAACATGGTATTTTGAGAAGTCATAAGGATGGTGAAGGAATAGGTGCGCGCAGCGCACGGGTCTACGCTGCCGAAGGCAGTGGGGACCCGGTGCGACATTTTTCCCGATTAGAATTTTTTTTTCTCTTTTTTTATCGCATGATAAAAATTAATGCAATTTTGAGAATTCATTAATTATTGTGATTCATTTAAAAATAGTGACCAGCGAAGCGGGCGTAGCCTGCTAGTTATAAATAATTCTTGTAAATTTCATAATGATTATTAAACAACAATTCTCTTTATGTACATTTATACAAAATTTTGTCCTATATCACTATGTTAAAAATTTAGAAAAAGCGCGATGGCAACGCAACCTGTGAAACTATTTTTACCAAAAGTTGATAGGCACTAATTTATGTCAAGCTGCAACTACATACTAATTTGTATGAAATTCTGTGCAGTAGTTCCTGAGATACAGTTGCCACAAAATTTTGTCACACACACACAGACAGACTGACAGACATTTTCTAAAAATAGTCAAATCGTGCTCTACAGCTCTCAAAACGTGTAAGTCCATCAAAAACCTGAGGTCAAAAATTTTTACGAATCTAATACTTTCTTCTATTGAATATAGAAGAAAGTAATAATTTTCTTTATGCACATTTATACAAAATTTTGTCCTACATCACCTTGTTAAAAATTTAGAAAAGCAGGATGGCAACACAACCTGTAAGACAATTTATTTGTCGGGTTCGGGTCGGGTAAACCCCAACCCGTGCAGGACTCTAGCGCCAACTAAACTGATCTGATATTCTACCAGAGATTCAATCTAAAATAACTTCAGCGTTGCTTCATACAATGTCTTATAATACGACTTCCACAATTTTTTTTTTTTTTTTTTTTTTTTTTAATCTTGTTTCTAACAACCACATAACTTCCACATTCCAGTATCGACTATTATCAGGGGCGGGACAAGGGGTGTGCTCTCGCACGGGGCTCTCGCTCGATGCACAAGTGAAAGGTCGCTAAAAGGACAAAAATTTTTAAATTGGAATCGAACCGTAGCTTACATAAATTTCTACCGCCAGATGGTGCTCTAATATTTGTTAAATTTCAATATTTGAATTTCTAATTATGATTGAATTTTTTTAATACATCATTCGAAAGATATTTTAAAGTTCTTTTATATTATCCAAAGTGGCATTTGAGATTTCACCTGATTTACACGTTTTGAGGTGTCCTGAATCGGTTTTCTTTTGTATCTCAGCTACTAATTAAAATAATTTTATAAGTCATTAGAAAGCTTTGTTGATTTGGAATCGAACAGTAGATTACAGAAATATCTACCACCAGATGGCACTGTAATATTTTAAAATTTCAATATTTCAAATTCTAATTATGATTAAATTATTTTTAATACATCATCATTCGATAGATATTTTAAAGTTCTTTTATATTATCGAAAGTAGAATTCGAGATTTCCCCTGATTTACACGTTTTGAGGTGCAGTGAATCGGTTTTCTTTTGTATCTCAACTACTAATTAAAATAATTTCATAAGTAATAAATATTTTTATTAAAACCCGAATAAGTTACTACGTCAGAAACGCCAAAGAAAAATATTGGAAATGCATACAGCTGTTTCGGCAGCCTTAAACGTGCCGTCTTCAGTGCAAAAAGGATCCAAAAGGAAGTGCGAAATTGATCCTTTTTGCTTTGAAGACGGCACGCTTAAGGCTGCCGAAACAGCTGTATGCATTTCCAATATTTTTCTTTGGGGTTTCTGACGTAGTAATTTATTTGGGTTTTAATATTCCAACGCCAAGTCTCCTGTTTTTATTTTTTAATTAATATTTTTACCTAATATAAGGCTTAGTTCATTTAATATGGGTGGCTACAAATATTGTGCCGAATCATATAATACTGATCATAAACACTTCTTTAAAAACTAAAAATAATTTGAATATAATAATCTAATAGCTCGACGATACAATTCACAAGTTACTTAGTTTTCACTTCTATCGGCAGTCCCCAAAGTCTGCTTTTAGTTTTTTTTTTTTTTTTTTTTTTTCTATGAATACACGAGATTTTTCAGAAGAAAGTATATATATATATGCATAATTTATGATCACTAAATTGCAATCACCTTTTTTCGAGATTGGGGGGAGGGGGGCGCTGATATGAATACTCGCACGGGTGTCAAAATTCCGTCGGACCGCCCCTGACTATTATAAATTATTTTGGAAGTAATATGGTCAGAAGACATAAATGACATCACCGAGGTTATAAAATTAATGCAAAGCTCATAGCAGTAATCATTTAAAATATTTCTCTACCTATTAAATAATTGGTTTAATAAGAAGAAAATTCTGTTTCATTTACTTGTGGTATGAATTCTGTACGAATTTTCCAGCCTTGTAATCAATCACTTGCCTAACAATTTTTCTGTGATAGAAAAATAATACATATGTCTTAAGGCATACAAAAGATAGTTTTAGCATAGAGCAAGTTTAAAGAAAATTGGAAAAGCAAATTTTTTGGGAACAATAATTTCTGATATCTAAAACTGACCAATCTTATGCTACCTATAAATTTTTTATGTGGTAACCAAGTAATTCAGGCAAAACAAGGTTCACATTAGAGAGTGGGATTGCGAGATTCCTATTATATTAAAATAAAATAAAGTAAAATAAAAAGAATTACACCAAAATTGAGTAAGTCTTTAAAAAAATGTTTCTTAACTCTAAATATTTGTTAAGATAATATACAAAGAAGTGGGTTTTTTATTTAAAAACAGCTAAAAAGTGTGGAAGCTAAATGCAATTATATATGAAATAATTTTGGCAAATTAAACAAACACTGTTAAAATGAAAAAATGTTCAAGATGACATAGACTTCATAAAATTAAAAATTAAATAAAAATTTATGTATTGGGGAAAAAAAAAAAGTACTTTTCCATTTCACTCGTCAAAATGATACAACAGACACTTGTCTTTAAGCACCTAAGAAAGTAATTGTTTCAAAACACTTGGAGTAATAAGAAAATTAAGAAAACTATCATTTATTAAGTTTTTTTTTTTTTTTTTTTTTTTTGAAGAAGTAAAGTTTCTGAAATTTTGCTTAAAGCTAAACACAACATTTATTTTATCATATCCATAATTACGGATGTAAATTAACGTTAAATTAAAAAATAAATAAACGTATATTACAAATTAAATAATAATCCATTAATGCATCACTGTCGCCAATAAAGTTTTGCTTGGCTAGATTTGCACCAGCAAAATGAAAAACCACAAAAAAAAAAAAAAAAAAAAAAAAAAACCAACAACTGAGTAATAGATGTTTAATATATTAATTTAAATAAACTTTATCTTTTATCTTGCACTTCTTCCTTAAAAAAAAAGTAAAAATAAATAAAAAGTTTCCGATTCTGTACAAACTTGATATGAAAAACTAAGTACGACATACTGCACTTAGTTTTACTTTAATAACACATGCACTTGTTAGTCAGATAAGTTATGCTTTATATTATAACAATCATACACTTATTCCAATTAAGCAATTCACTAAGACAAAAAAGAAAAAAAAAAAAAAAAAAAAAAAATCGCCAACGTCTATGAACGTATTTTGTCTCCAATATTTAATTTTATAAAACATCTATGCTGTATTAAACTAAATACTCAGGAAATTTCTAGAACTATAGCATAATCAAGGTTTAACTATTAAATTTAAGATAAACATACACAAATATAAGAAAATAAACGAAGCTTCCCGTGACAAAAATAGATATTTTGAAGCATGTATTTGAGTAGTTTTAAAGTACCATATTATCAAGAAAAAATTATCAAAACGAAATCTTAAATCTATTTCTGTTATTTTTCATTTGTTTATTTTTAACATCAGACTTGGATTAGATTACTTCTAACCATAGACTAACTTGTGGTTGGGGGGATTTCTTTGACAATAGACTAACTTGGATAAATTACATTATCTTATTGAAGATGCTTATGTTTACATTTTACACACCGCAGCGCGAAAGGGATAAGCTGATCAAAATCCAAGACGCATGCGTGAAATGACGAAATTTGCGTCAGTACTACGTAATTTCAAGAACCAATCAGAGGATAAAAGTCCCCTTGTTACTGTTCTAAATTTCAAATCGCCTGTTCGCACTCTGGCTTGTCGAACTTGCGAAAATGGTGGTCCAGGAATAGCTCTTTTGGTCGCATGCGATTATAGCATGCGATGTGATAACAGATTTCAGTGACGTCACAATTCGCCGACTTATCGCAACGTACGTATAAGACTAACGTACGTACTCAGAATTGACCCCTAGTACTAGTGAAAAGTCTATTCTAAAGCATTTTATGAAAAGAGAAGACAACACACATCTGCGCAATCCTACAAAATGGAAAATCCATATATGGGTCAAATATGTTTGAAAGGAATTCCCCAAAATCGAAATGTGGAAATAGATCTACACATCCATACAGAAGAAAAGCCATTTGTGTGTGAATTGTGCTCTAAAAGATTTTCTAAAAAGGGAAATCTAAACAGACATATACGTACCCATACAAAAGAAAAGCCATACGTGTGTGAACTATGTTCTAAAGGATTTTCCGAAAAGGGACATCTGAAGGAACATCTACGTACCCATACAAAAGAAAAGCCACACGTGTGTGGCGTATGTTCTAAAGGATTTTCAGAAAAGGGAAATCTCATTAAACATCTACGCACTCATACAAAAGAAAAGCCATACGTGTGTAAAGTATGTTCCAAAGGATTTTCAGAAAACGGAAATCTCAATAAACATCTACGTACCCATACAAAAGAAAAGACATACGTGTGTGGAGTATGTTCTAAAGCATTTTTCAAAAAGGAAAATTTGAATGATCATTTACGCATCCATACAAACGAAAAGCCATACGTGTGTGAATTATGTTCTAAAGGATTTTTCCGAAGATATTTTCTAGATATTCACCAACGCAACCATTCAAAAGAGAAGCCGTACGTGTGTAAAGTATGTTCCAAACGATTTTCAGAAAACGGAAATCTCAATAAACATCTACGCACCCATACAAAAGAAAAGCCATACGTGTGTAAAGTATGTTCCAAAGGATTTTCAGAAAACGGAAATCTCAATAAACATCTACGCACCCATACAAAAGAAAAGCCATACGTGTGTGAAATATGTTCTAAAGCATTTTCCGGAAAGGGAAATTTGAATGATCATCTACGCACCCATACAAACGAAAAGCCGTACGTGTGTGAATTATGTTCTAAAGGTTTTTCTCTCAACAGACAATTGAAAATGCATCTACGCGCCCACACAAAGGAAAAGCCACACGTGTGTGAAGTATGTTCCAAAGGGTTTTCCCAAAAGGCTCATTTGAGGGCACATCTATGCACCCATACAAAAGAAAAGCCTTATGTGTGTGGAATATGTTCTAAAACATTTTCCGAAAAGGGAAATTTGAATGATCATGTACGCACCCATACAAAGGAAAAGCCATACGTGTGTGAATTATGTTCTAAAAGTTTTTCTCTCAACGGACACTTAAAAATGCATCTACGCACCCACACAAAGGAAAAGCCATACGTGTGTGAAGTATGCTCTAAAGGATTTTCTCAGAAAGGACACATGAAAATACATCTACGCACCCACACGAAGGAAAAGCCACACTTGTGTGAAGTATGTTCTAAAGGATTTTCGCGAAAGGGAGATCTAAATATTCACCAACGCATCCATACGAAAGAAAAGCCATACGTATGTGATGTATGTTCTAAAAGATTTTCGCAAAAGGGAAATCTGAAAACACATCTCCGCATCCATATGTGAAGTGTGTTTTCAAAGATTTTCTGTAAAGAGTAATCTGAACAATCATCTACGAACTCATACAAAAGAAAAGTCGAGTATGTCGTAAATGATTTTTCCGAAAGCAAGATTTAAATAATAGATATATGCATCATACTGCAGAAAAGCTATAGTGTGTGAAATATGTTCGAAAAGGTTTTATGTGTAAGGAAGTTTGGGGAAATATCTTTGCATCCATACTGGAAAAAGCCGTAAGTGTTTGAAGCATGTTCTCAACAGCGATGAGATGTTTTATCTTTTTCTATTTTTGATGTGCATTTGTTACGTAAGCTAATCTAATGAAACTTGATTGATTATAAAACATGACCATTTTTTCTTATTTTATAAATTAAAACGTTTATTATTATAATTCATTTTGACATAAAAATTCCAGTATTTCATTTCAATGTTTGCTTGGAGTTGTAAATAGTTTGTTTTCTTTCTAATCTCATTCGTGTCTTAAGCATTTTCTGAAAAGATGTCTGTAATTAAGGTGCGTACGCGTCCATACAGAAGAAAATCATAGGATTTTTATATCAATAATTAAACAATGTTAAAGACGCGGAAGCAAAAAAAAAAAAATGTTAATTGCAATAAACTGTTTTAGTAGTTTTCAGAAATAAAGGACACATGCCACGCATGGAAATTGCCCCCAACATCATTTTTGCAAATTCTTATGTAAGATTACCTCCTGATTCCAAATATAACGCACATTTTGCCCTAGAAAACGATGGGTGCAGGGAAATATGGCAGTGAATTCGGTTTCAGAAGGTTATTTTACATGAGTATGAGCAAGAATGCCATCAGAGCTCGATATTTTTTTTTCTTTTTTTTTTTGC
This sequence comes from Salticus scenicus, assembly GCA_963930645.1. Taxonomy (NCBI): domain Eukaryota; kingdom Metazoa; phylum Arthropoda; class Arachnida; order Araneae; family Salticidae; genus Salticus; species Salticus scenicus. The sequence continues at coordinate 160,209,122 of OZ005658.1, forward strand.
AGCGCAGTGTTATTTATTATTGACCATAGCACTATGCGGTTTTCACTGAAATAGATGGAATTTTTTTTTATGTTACAAAAGATTTACTTGTAAATTAGTTTAAATTTCCTTCATCAGGTAGCGCTTAAATTATAGAAACACTTTTTTACAGTGGTACATTGCATTCAATAACGTAACTAGGATTGTAAATGCTCAGTTTAAGGGCCATCATTCAATAGATTAACCAACAAACGTTGTGCATCAAAAATTCTTTTAAAAATTTAACAGTATTAGAAACATGGCGTGAGTTGATCAGGCGTATCTGTTTAAAATGTGAGAGAACACTACAAATGTTGCGTGATATATTAGTGAAAACTGCAACTAATATTACTTTCTCCTACCCATAAGGTAGAGAAAGTATTGCTTTTTGGTCAAATTTCCGAAAGTGGGTTTTTGTTATATTCACACGTCGTGAGGTGCCCTGAATCCAAAAATTATATTTTTAGCAGTTGGTCTCTGTGTGTGTGTGTGTGTCTTTTATCAGCATATCTCAAAGACATATAGCAGCAGAAAGTCCAAACTTGGTATTGAAGGAAATGCGTGTTTGGGGGTAGTTTGTATTCGCATCGTGGTCGTTTTGGTATTAATCCAGCGCCGTACCTCTTGACAAAAAGCTAGCCCCTTATCCATCGGTAAGTTAGGATTATCTAGATTTGTAATAGCGTCGCTACAATACTCCCCCTCCTAGAGAGTATGCCGTCGTACGAGCGATATTACTCGTTTGGACGGTAGCGATGACCAGATGGTGCTGTCAGTTTCCCGTTTGTCAAGTTGCAAGCGTGGGGCATGATGGCAGACTTTGTGCCGTGAGAACAACGATTCACAGGCTTTGATGCTTGGAGGTATTTTGTGATGCTGCCATCTATTGCCATAGAGCGAAGTTAATAGCTTAAGAACGTCCGTAGTCACCATTGAAGGAAAGTGCGTGTTGCGGTAGGATGTATTCGAATCCAGGTGGTTTTGGTAGTAATCCAGAGACGTACCTCTTGGACAAAAGTTTAACCCATTGTCCATCGGTAAGTTAGGATTATCTAGACTTGAAATCGCGTTGATGGTGTTGCTACTGTATTCTCAATGTGTATTATATAGAGATGCTACACTAAGTTTTTCGTTGAGATGAAGCAAGTGGTTCGTGTACAGGAACACCCAAGAAAATTCAAATACATTACGTCTATGTTGGAAATTGCAGGTAAGTAGAGCTTAACATCTATTACTGCACTAAACCGAACGAATGTATAATTATTATATGCGTAAAAACATGTCTCATGTAGAATAGGGTGAGTAAATCATTCACTGTTCGTTTACAGGGCTACACAAAACTACATTATAGTGCGGCATTAGTTGAAAATTAATGGAAGAGTATTTGAGGTTGAGCCGTGTATTATTACTGTAGAATTACATTTAGGTGCATCATGTGGTCTGTACATAATCTTCAAATGATATACAGGGCTGCAAATATTTAAACGATAACATTCTTTTTTATTGTTAGTGGAAGGCGTTTACTGTATTATTTTACCATGTCCAGTAAAGCTGCTCAGGAATTGAAATGAATTCCTCATAATATTAAGGTAAATAATGTATGCTTTTAAGCTAAATATTCATCGATTGTTTTTTGTATATTTACACGTTTCAAGGCTTCCCGATTACCAAAGTCAAGTTTTTAAACGTTTGGTCTTTGTCTGTGTCTCTTAGATTAACTTAAAAATTAATAATTTCAGGAGATCCAAATGTTGTATTTTGAAGTTAATATAAGTTTGTTGCTGGAAAAGTTTGATGACGATTGATATTGTTACAAAATTGTAAATAATTATGTTTATTTTTGTATAAATTCTTTCAAAGAGGCTTAGTAAGTTGATAAAGTGCTAATTTTGTGCATTTCTAGTCGTTTTAGCGTTGAACTAACATTTTCCCTTAAAAACGCATTAAAAAGCCCCATTAAGGCAGGAAATGTATTTGGCACCAAATTTGGCGACTTTTTCCCACCTTGGCGACCTTGGCGAGAAAATCCTTATTTGGGATATACCAAATATGGAAGCTCTAATCTCATTGGCTGATGAGATACGGAAATTTCTGGAACTTTCCACATTTTTCTTCAGGAGTACATAAGGGTTATTTCTCGCCAAGGCAAATCAGTTCAGTTCAGTCTTATATCAGAATCAGTCAGTTTCGCTAAGGCTTGCATTGCTTTCAGACTCTTTGGAAGAGACTTGCTTTATGTGTTATTGCTATGCAGTTTATACTGTGGTTTTGCTATTGACAGCTGTTGTTTAAGCTGTGTTTACTGATTGAATAGAAGCTGATGCTTGGTTTATAGACCTGCATTTTTCTGGAACTCTCTGTGAATAAATTATTGAATTTTTCTAAGTTTCGCCTTTCATTCTTGGACAACTCACGAACCCCCAAATACGCAACATTTCTTGTGTCAGAAGCGGGATTGTCTGTGAATGGTGATAACTAGAGCTATGGAGCAAGAAATGAAGAAGCTTCTGGAAGGTCTAACTGCCTGTTGAATAAGTTAAGATCTTGATTGATAGAGAACATAGAAACGGGACAAAGGGAAATGAAAGAAAGTATGGAAACCAGACAAAAAGAATTGAAAGACGGTTTGACTGAAGAAATTAAAACTAATCAAGATGAGATGAAGAGAGAGATTTCAACGGTGAAATAATCAATAGAGGGTAATTTAACGGTGATGGAAAATAGAATTTATGGAATAGAAGAGAAAATTATAAAGATAGAAGAAAATTTTGAAGAGGAAGTTTTGAAAATAGAAAAGAGTTTTGAAGAGAAAGCTATGAAGATAGAAGAAAATGTTATGAAAGTACCCAGCAAAACTTACACTGGTGGGCTCGTTATGGCCTAATGCTGGCATCCTTCACTTGCCATCAGTTGCCGGTTGCCCCATATAACTCCAGCAGCGGGCCGTTTATGGCTGCCAGCAGTGATGGAAGCCTAAAGCAAAATGGTCGGTGGCATAAACACAGTTGGCCTTATGTAGGCTATTGCCACACGGCGAACATCATGTTTTCCATGTTGTGGCCACAAATTATTAGGCGATAACCAATTTGTATGCATAGAGGGCGCTGTGATTCTTTTTCTGTTGATTTGAAATTCCCTCGCTTTCCGTCATTTCATACGAAGTTCTTGTTCGTTATTGTAGTCTGCGAATGTGTCTTCGAGATTGAAAATCTCATAAAAAGAATATATGTGTAAGTAATTCAATTATTAATTTGTTTTTGTATTATTTTTTAAATACTATTTTTTAAAAATGTTTGACTGTAAAGCCATTGTTATAACAAAAGGATTTCTAGAAATATATAACAATTATCCAGTTGATCCGTTTTAGTAAATTATGATAGTCGCTAACTTTCTAGTATTTTATCATTGTTATTATTATTTTAATTGATTTAATAAAATAAAAACTTTGGATCTTAATTTATATATTTATATTATATGGACGGGAGAAAGTTATTAGAACAATTATAACTATTTATAGTATATGTTTTATTTATTTTTTCTTCCTTCAGTGTAGTTAAGAAGAAAGCATTAGATTAGGGAAAATTTTCGACAACCGGTTTTCGATAGATTTTGCACGTTTTGGGTTGTTCTGATGAATATAATTTGAAAAAGTGTCTGTCTGTCTCTTTGTGTGCGCTAAAAAAATTTATGAAAGTGATAGTAGTCTAAAAAGTTTTCTTCTTCCGCTTTTTTTTTTTGTGTACAAACATGACATCCACCCCTGAGGGAGAAGCATACCAGATAGAGTAAATTTCCAATATAGGTATTCTTGAAAAGAATTCGTCAATATCTTTAAACGAACGATTATATTATATATCTGTGATATTTCAAAACAAATTTATTGATTTTATTATTTTTGACAAAAACTAGTATGTTGTGGCACCACAAAACTTTCTTCTATATTTTTTATTATGCAAATTCGCGTAGTGCAAATAATTTGTTAAAATCATTTTCCTGAATGCATGGAAACGATTTTCATTTTAAAACAGTGTTTATCAAAAAAAAAAAAAAAAAAATCAATTTTGTGCCAACTTTTGAAAAAAAAAAGCTTTCTTCTTCGTCCTGTTTTTTTTTTTTTTTTTAATAATTTATAACTTTGTTTTAATGTACCACAAACTTAATTCAGTCATTTACTTGAAAGTTATTGATGAGTTTCTTTTGAAAAATGCCACTATTGAAAATTTATCCCCTCATGGGGAAGGGCGAGCGATTCCTCAACTTATTAAAAAAAAAAAAAAAAAAAAAAAAAAAAATCCTGGTTAGTTGTTAGTTATTTTTTTAAATCATAAAAAAAAAAAAAAAAATATCATTTATTTGAAATCATTTATATGAAATTTCCTCCTTTTCTGTGTCATGTTGAAAATTACAAAGAAGTAGAAATATAGAGCCATGTGTTGAGTGAATGATCCACGAATGTAATCGGGAACGATTTTAATCAAGACTGATTTTAATCAAGACAATTTCTCTGACTACGCATTAAACAGAAAAACATCTGTGCTTCTTTCATAAAAACAACAAAGTGTAACTAGTAGTTGCAGCATCAGCGTTTACTTGGGCAGGAAGGCGATTTATTTATTCAAGTTGATGAGGAACAGTGTTTGCAAAATAAAAGGGGGAAAAGTAGAAGAAAAATAAGTCAATTCATGAATTATTTTTAAATGAAAATTATTGTAAGTATACAGTTAAAAGTTTATAGTATATCATCGTCGCATGAATTGTATAAAGATTCATGGAGTGAAACTTCTGTTCCTTATGGGACTATAAACAAGTATGTTTATTTATTTATTAACAGCTTATAGATTCAAATTATGTGAAGTACACTATTAAACAAATTTTTCGGTAAAATAAGGATTTCTATCTGAAATTATGCTAGGATTTGTGTCAACTAATATTAATATTATTATTAATTTCCATAATCCGTATACCGTAGATAATAAAAGCATTGTATTCGGTGAAAAATTTTATCGAGTTTTCACCTGATTTACATATTTTAAGATCTCATGAGTCAGAAAAGTGGTTTTTAGCAAGTATGTACTGTATATTGTATACTGTAGGTACATGTTTCTGGAAATTTTCTCACAATTATGTTTACAGAACTAATAAAGAACGACGAACTTCTGAATTCAGACGGGTATAGTGTACAGATGATTTTTTGCAACTTTTGTTGAAAACTGGAAATTTGGAATTGGCTATATCTCTAAAACTGGCGAGTTTCTTCAAAGTTATCGAAACTTTGTATCGGGTGTCCTTTTGTATGTGTTAGTCCAGGGAAATCGATAAATGTCCTATAAAAATATGTCAATTTTATGTATCACAAGTGCTTTCTTTTAAAAACAGCTTTATGGATTTTCTTCAAACTCGCTATATTAATTCATTTTTAAATATTTTTTCGCGTGTATAGTTTACGGTGAACAGATGAGTTTACTAAGTTTTGATGAAAACTGACTGTGGGACCGACAGCTGATATCTCAAACACGGCTCTAATTTTGTTCAAATTTGCTACATAAACCTCTTTTTACTCGCACTTTATAATGTAATACTCGCTTACTACAGGAAAATTGTCAAGAATCCTTATTAGGTAGAAACAATTACAAATCTTAGAAATGAGTGTTTCAAAAAACTGCTCTAACATTTTATTTATTTATTTATTTATTTATTTATTTTCTAATTTGCTATGTGAACTCTCTTTGTTATATCATCATGACGTATGTATAAGTTTACTGTAACAGGAAAATTATTAGATGTGTAAATTGATAAATCCATTTTATGTTTTCTGACCACTTTATTAAAAAAAAATCATAGTAATAATAATGAAATAATAAAAAAAAAAGGAGTAAAATATGTGTAATAATAACTGATAAAAGTCGTGCAGATTATTATTATTATTATTATTATTATTATTATTATTATTATTATTAGGTCCAGTTGTCTGAATTTATTTTACTGTTGTCGAAATTATTCAAACTTTATTTTCTAATAATTTTCTTGATAATCGCAAAACCCTATTATTGAAAAGAAAATTTGTATCCTAAAATAGTCTTATACGTCCATTTATTCTATTTTTTATATATATAAAAAAACATATATGAACGTAGGAATTTTGATATTAACAAAATGACAGAAAGAACGACACTTTTTAAAAATTGAAATTTTTGCATTTCAAACAAACTTCTATCTCTAATCTTCGCTGTATGGTAAGCATAGTTTTTAACTCAGTTGTCGTCTTCAAGAATTTGCTGAAATACTGTTTTCACACTACTATATTTCGCCGATGATATGCTGAACTTGTAGTCAACATATCTTTTCCTGACGATGGGCTATTTTGAGTAGAAACGACTGGTGTGTTTTTTCCTAATATAATGTTTACTTACATTCTTCCTCCTTCAATTCTAATTCTCCTGACATTTTATTAAATGTTATCTAAAATCTTTCTAGCATAATTTATTATTTTAATAAACTGAAAATATATATATATAAATATTATCCAAAACAAACAAGTGAGAGAGAGAAGGGGGGGGGGGAAGAGGGTGAGAGATATTAAAACATATAATTATTATAACAATGAAGAACCCGTGTTGAAAAAAGTAAATAAAGAACTTCGAAAATTTAATTTACAAAATTCCAAAAAAAAAAAAAAAAAAAAAAAAAGAATATTAATAAAAAAAAAAAAAAAAAAGTTTTAATGTCGAAATGATTCCACGATTATTAATTAGGTGAATAAATTTAGGTACGAGTGAAGTAGTTATAAATAGCGAAGTATTGCTCTTTCATACATTTGAAAATATGCATTACTATTTATTTTTAAAATAAATAAATCAAACTAAAATATTAAAAATTGGGAGTGATATTAAACGCCTCAAAAACGTAATTAATTGCCTGATAGGACTGAAATAGCGCTAATGATATATCTTAATACTATATTCGGCGAATTGTTGACAGAATTTTTGAGAAATGAATACATAAAATATGGAATAATTATATTAATATCATTAAATATTTTAATTATATTAATAATATTATAAATTTATAATATAATAAATTTATTTTATATACAAATTTAATATAACAGAGTAAACCTTAGGAAAACTATTTCGTGCAACTAAATTCTCTGATATATGGTACCAAAACTAAAATGTTTAATAGATACTGACATATAGTAAAACTGTAGTTCTTGAGTAATAGAAGCACCATCTGTCTACCGATAAATACTCAAATTGAACTTTTCGGATAAGACTATGTCGAAAGCAGTGGAGGCTGGGTTCGAACATTGCGCGAAAGACGGAGACGCTACCAGATGCAGCGGACAATCGAAACTTGGTTTTGTGTAATTTCAGCAGACTTTGCTTTAGTTGTTAATTTTAAAATAATATAAAAAATATATAATTATTTATTTATTTTCTTTCTTCCTTTAAAGGTATTGACGAGACTTTTCGAAAGATACCCATCTTGAATATTTACCCCACCCCAGAGGGTACTTCCCCCCAGGGGGGGAAGCGATGCCCCCACATGCACAATTTTTTTTCCTAATTAACTACTACTATTAGCAATAATTCATATTAATTTTACAATCACAGGTTAAGAATAACTCTCATTATGTACATTTATATGAAATTTTGCCCTATACTACCATCTTAAAAATTTAGAAGAAATACGATCACAGCGCCTCCTGTTGTGCGATTGATCCCCAAATCTAATCAGCACCAGTTTATGTCAGGAGCCAACTAAATACCAAGTTTTGATAATTTCGTTGAAAAAAAAAAAAAAAAAAAAAAAAAAAAAGATTTTTTTTTCTAAGTTTTTTTCGTGAAAAGTAAAAAATAACGATAACTTTGTTTTAAATTATCACAGATTTATAGTTTAACCATTCGTTTTAAAGGTACTGACGAGACCTTTCGAAAGATACCCATCTTGAAAATTTTTGCCCTATATCACCATGTTAAAAATTTAGAAAAAGCGGGATGGCAACGCAACCTGTGAGACGATTTTTACCAAAAGTTAATAGGCACTAATTTATGTCAAGGTGCAACTACATACCAATTTGTATGAAATTCTGTCCAGTAGTTCCTGAGGTACAGTTGCCACAAAATTTTGTCACACACACACACAGACAGACAGACATTTTCTAAAAATGGTCAAATCGTGTTCTACAGCTCTCAAAACGTGTAAATCCATCAAAAACCCGAAATCGAAAATTTTTACGAATCCAATACTTTCTTGTATTGAAGATAGAAGAAAGTAATAATGATTTTTAATATTTTCTTCTATTCAGAAGAAGAAAGTATTGAATTCGAGAAAAATTTTGATGCATTTACACGTTTTGTAATGTCTTGAAAATGATTTGACCATTTTTAAAAATGCAAGTCTGACTGTGTATCGTGTATGTGTTATCAAAATTTTGTGGGTGCTCTATCTCATTAAGTAATGGGCGGAATTCCACAAAGCTTTATATTTAGTTAAATCTTCATATGAATTTGTACTAATTATATTTCGGAGTAAATCGCCCATCAGGTGGCGCTACTATGCATATTACTCCCATTTAAGATAAAGCTATATTTCATCTTCTGTTGTGAATGATTTCGTAAAATTTTATATTTAATTGGATGTTAAGGGGATTTTATCCTGATAACACTTTGTAGTAAATTTCCCAACAGATGGCGCTGCTATGCTGTAAGGCTTATTGAATGTAAGTGTAAAAATTGCAATATTGATTTTAATTATCTCAAAATAATTTTAAATGTTTGGGTTTTTTTAAATAACGCTTTTGTAATTAAATATATTTACATAGTCATTGTGAGTGTATTTTCAGCCAGATAACATAATTAAAAAGTAAATTCTGATCCTCATTATCCGATAAACATCTCAGGAACATTTTGATTCCTAAATGCAATGAAAATTTAATTTAAAATTGTTATTAACAACAATTTAATTGTTATTAACAGCAATTTAATTGTTCTTTCCTTAATAAAGCAAAATCTGCTACAAATGTAAGGCGATATTTTCTTTGTTCTATTTTTGGGATTTGAAATTAATTCTTTAATATACATAATCTCAATATTTTATTTGAAAGATAGGCTATTTATTTAAAGAATATTACTATTTTTTAGAAAATCTAATGTAAATATTCATATATTTTCCTTTTCATCAATTATATATATATATTGTTTGTTTTCGTTAGCTGTGACCCTGCTCACCTATGCGCATGCGTGAGGTCTGCATTGATTTTGTTAAAATAGGGTAGAAGCGTAGAAGATGAGAGAATGTTTACATTTTACGAGTGAGAGATAAGTTGCGGTTTCTTTTTTCTTTTTTTTTCTTTTCAGGACATTATTGAATTTTGAGGCGATACTTCTTCGTTATATTCGTATAAAGGCAAAATGCTGATTTTTCCCCCTTGTAATTTTTAAATAAGTGTAGAAGATCAGTTTTATTCTTCGATGCAAAATAAAATCCGTAAACTTAAAAGTAAATGCCTGTTTTCTTTCTTCTTCTTTTTTTTTTTTTTCAGTTAAAATTATTTTTATTTGCTTACTTGATCTCTAAATTCGTACTATATCTGTCATACCTGAACACTTGTTTCATGCACTGATTATAGTAGTAAATTAATTAAAAATGACTTAAATTAGGTAAAATTTACATAATTCATTAATAAAAGAAGAGAAAAAGAACAACGTTTACAGTAGACTTTACCTGTAGTAAAAGTAATATATTTTTTTCTTTTAAATTATACTGCTAAAATAAAAATACCATATTTTTGGATCTCTATTTTACAGAAATTTACAGAAAATCGTATTTAAATCAAATCATTAGATTTTTTTATCATGATTATTTTACACCTTTTATTTTTCGCGCATATTGTCATATAAATTACATTAAATAAAATATTGTTAATTAAAATTAAAAATTAAACTTTAAATTCGCGTAAAAAGGTAAAATAAATATTGAAGACTCATAAAAAGAAAACGAACACGTGTAGAACGAAAAGCGCATTTGGCTAAGTGCCCATCTCATTCAACGCATCACCCCTTTTCCGAGTAGGATCGTTCCGCGAGAGGTAGACATGGTTTACGAAAACGGACAGTATATATAAATTCAGTCTCTATTGTTAAAAATGTCAATTTATAAAATCTACTGTTTTTACTTTCTTCTATATTCAATAGAAGGTATTGGATCGTAAAAATTTTCGACCTCGGGTTTTTGATGGATTTACACGTTTTGAGAGCTGTAGAACACGATTTGGCCCTTTTTAGAAAATGTCTGTTTGTCTGTCAGTCTGTGTCTGTGTGTGTGACAAAATTTGTGGCAACTGTATCTCAAGAACTACTGCACATAATTTCATGCAAATTGGAATGTAGTTGCACCTTGACATAAATTAGTACCTATCAACTTTTGGTAAAAATTGTCTTACAGGTTGCGTTGCCATCCCGCTTTTTCTAAATTTTTAACATGGTGGTATAGGACAAAATTTTGTATAAATGTGCATAAGGAGAATTATTTTTTAATAATCATTATGAAATTAACAAGAATTATTTTTAATAGAGATGGTCAACTGGGAAAATTTCTTGCACGTGTAGGAGCCTCGCCTCCCCCCCCCCGCCTGGGGGAAAGTCCCCCCTCGAGGGGAGTAAGTTTTCATGGGGGTATCTTTCAAAATAGCTTACCAATACTTTTAAAACGAATGGTTGAACCATCGATCTGCGATAATTTAAAATAAAGTTATCGATTTTTTTTTTCATTTTTAACAAAAAAGAAAAAAAAAATTAATAGGGACAATAAAATTGACGTTTATTTTTGGATATTTAGTGTTATACTACTTCTCTAATATGGAAATCGTCTGCATTATCATGGAAGATAATTTTTTTAAATAATGATTTTAATAAATAATATTTACTGAGTGAATTTGTATAGGAAAATATAGAAGAAAGTCATGTGGTGGCTACAACATACTAGTTTAAAATTAAAAGGTTGGCAAGTATGTAGAAGTTGATAAAACCCTTTTAAAATAGTTTTCTTGATCCCTTTTTCTTATAATTTAAGGAAAGAATTGTTTTATTTCATATCCATTGTTTTAAACCCTTGCACTTGAATGAGTTCTTTGTGGCAATTTGTTTTCTCATGCGATAAAAACAAACAATTTTGTTAGAAAAAAAAATAATAATAATAGTAATAATAATAAAATTGCAAATTTTTGCAAAAAATTACAAATGAAACTAGGCGCTTTAATATTCAATGCAAAAAATAACACACACCCCCCCCTCCCTAATGTAGATAATTGGACCAATAATTTACCCAAGCACCAACAACATTTTTTAAATTAGTTAATTTTCTATTTATCTATCTATCTATCTACATACATATATATATATATAAATTAAATAAATTTAGATCAAGAAATCAATCAAGATAACTAGCTACTTTGTTTGGCCTGTGTATGTTTCTGTGGTGATTTATTTGACTGACTATTCTTCGTTCTCATTCTTTTCTATTATTATCAAATGCATTATATAATGTATATATATACTGAAAATTAACTAATTTCAAAAATGGTATTGGCGCTCCAGTTAAGTCCAATTATCTACGACCTCGGTCTCAAAGGAGATACCCTCCTTTGTAAGGAGGGGGTGGGGGGGGGGCGTCTTTCTGAAGAGTCCTATCTTGTATGTACTGAATTGCAGAGAAAATAATGGGAACAGCTGAGTAGACGAATACGACCTGAGTTCAATGCTAAAACAAAATTCTTTGTAATGTTAAAATGAAAGAGATTAACTATTTAAAAATTATAACTTCATTCGGAAAATATATACTTTCAATGTTTATTCAAACGGCTTGTAACATTCTGCATATAATCAGCTAAGTCCATATGGTAATCTAGTAATTTTTAATAGCATACATTTCATTAAAATAATAAAACAAAAATCAACAAGTATTAAAGGTACTTGTGAAAAGTTATCCCCGGAATTTTCTTTGATGGTCCATTAGTGCAGCCAAATGCCGAAAGGGACGGCATTATTAATTATACATATAATTATAAATAAGCTAAATTTTCAAAATGAAATGTTGATTCGAAGAAAAACACGAATCAAATATGTCATAATTTGCACTAGCCAACACGTTTTTCGGAAATGCTTTGGGTGAACCAATATGGCTGAACCGGTTACAGTTGGAGCTTCACTTAAGCGAGCTGTCGCTCTCTCCATATCTGGGGGCTTACTTTATTCGCATCGAGAACATCTCGAGATCGAGAGTGACGTCTTTCGTTATTGTCTGGAAACGATACTTCAATAACGAAGTATGCAGGAATTGGTACGTTATTCCTCTCGTCCGATAAGTGAAATCGAGATGACATCGTCAGTAAAACGACAGTAAGTCCCTCCCTTCGAAATGACATAACAGCGAAGGAGGGGTTACTTTTAGCTTCTTCTTCGCATTTTTTAACCAATGAAAAATAGAAAACTAGGGAGGCATACTATTGTAACAATCGTAGATCACAAGTCGGATCGTACACTCCGCAGCAAAAGTATCCGAGCCTTAGCAATAATCCCTGTCTGAAAAAAGTACACTTAATACTGCTTTGTTAAATAAATTCTTGTCGAATCATGTTCTTAGACTGACTAAGAACATGACTCAACAAGGATTTATTTAACAAAGCAGTATTAAGTGTACTTTTTTAAGACGAGGATTATTGCTAGTGCTCGGATACTTTTGCTGCGGAGTGTACGATCCGATTTGTGATCTACGATAGCGGCGATTGTTACAATAGTATGCCTCCCCTATTTTCTGAGATTCATAGCGAACATTAACTGTAATCGGCTTCGGATCGCACCTCCGTGTTGTTTGTTTGTTGTCGAATTGTTTACAAATTGCATGCGTTTATTATTTTAATAATAATAATGCTCTCCTTCTAAAAAAGGGAAAACATTCTTTATGTAATGGGCTTGGGGGTTCCTAGATGTACAAATTATAGAAGAATAGATGCAATCAAACTCAAAAATAAACTAACTTCTTAGATTTAAATTTTATACTTTTAATTACAAATCTTTTTAGATACACTTTTTCTTTGTATTTAACATATTAAAGTATTTATATTTTAAATATAAGATGTAATTTTTTGTGTGTGAATGTGTTCAGTCTTTATTGCATTTTAGCAATGTCATTGAGCCTATTTTAAAGCATGAAGCATGCAAATTTTCTTTAATTTAAATACAAGAAGAAAATGTATTTAAAGTGACTGCAAGAAGAAAATGTATTTAAACTTTGTCAGTCTCAATAGAAACAATAAATTGAAAACAGGAATTTTTTTTCTAATACATTTTTTAATGATCATTAGTTGATTATGATTGTATCGTTAAGTTATCTGAATTTACATATTGCACTTTTATTACGTAGAAGTTGCTTAATAAAATAATACTTTAAATTAGCCATATTAAAGAAAATATAAAACGTAGGGATATGAATACCAAATTGTTGCAATATGTATATTGCTTGTTTACTTCTTTTGTTTTGGTTCAGTTTTGATTTATCGTAGAGTATCATAAATTGTAATGAAGAGAATTAAGAAGGAATAGAGATAAGTTTTAAGAATTAATTAAAAAATTAAATTTATTAGAGCTAGTAAATTTAATTGTTCTTATAATTGAAATTAAGTCATCAAATGATAATTTTATTTGGTAAAAAATAGTTATTTTTGATCGATGTAGTATTCAGTGGCATTAAATCTTCTGTTACACTGGTTATTGCTGTGTTTAAAAAAATACTTTACTATATTTTAACATGAAGTGTTTCCACAATCCTCATCAAAAATGAATGTTAGTTACTGACAGCATGAACAATTCGAGTACAATTTCATATACTCAAAGTGTACACAAGTACCTATTACTGGAGCACAAAATTTTGTTTGAGATAGAGGTATTCAGTAATATTTTTTCTTGTACACGAAGCATACAGACACGTCTATTACTTATTCCTGCGATTGGTAATTTTGAGAATGTACATATGTGATTTTGAGTTTAATTTTTTTTTTATTTGTGACATTGCTTTTCTTCGATGTGTTTTCTTGCTTGGTTATATCGCTGAAAAGCTCCCTTTTGTATGCTGCCAGTGGAGGATTACTATTCGAAATGATGCCATCCTGGCGAATTCCAGAAAAATCGCCAAGAGGTGTATAAAAATAAATTCCCCCCTGTGTCAGGCGTCAGGCCTTCCCTATTTACACAATGCAATTTTCGTTATGTAACACCCAACCATGTTGAAATTTAAAATTTCATAAATATCTGACAGTGGGTCAACTACCAACTGCACTTTAATTTATTCCCATTTAAAAAAACTATGAACGGCACGCAAATGTGCAAATGCCTCAAGCTTTCTGAAACTCCTGCTATGAATTAGGATCATCTTTCTTAAAGTAATGAAATGGAAAAGTATAATATGATAGGGATGCACCGAATATTCGGTATTCAGCCATAATACCGAATATTCAGTTTGGCCGAATCAAACTATTCGTCTAGCCAAATATTCGGTTTGGCCGAATATTAAATTATTCGGCTAGTTGAAAAGTATAAAAATTCAATTTTTAAAAAAAAATTTAATTATTTGAAAAAAAATTGCGATTTTTAATTATAATTAAGATTTTCAGAGTAATTAAGAAATATAATAACTACAGAACTTTGGGTAAACACCATAAAATGCAGTGAACTCGCAACAATTGTTTCGGGTTGAAATAACACACGACCTTCGTCAGGCGAACAAAGTAGGCACAAGTGTGGCAGTCAAAGCGGCAAGATTCGTGTGTTATTTCGACCCAAAACAATTGTTGTGAGTTTATTGCATTTTATAGTGTTTATCCAAAGTTCTGTAGTGATTACTTTAAAACGCCAGTTCTGTGGTGCTTTATTATTATAATTAAGAAATAGTTTATATTTAAAGGAAAACAATTATTTCATCTAATTTCAAGTAACATTAAAGAAAATTATTGGTTACATTAATCATAACAATTAATAATATCTAACAAAAGTTGTCTTTATCAATAACAGTATAACGATACGTTTCTAAATTGAGTTAAAAAAGAACGTTACTGTTTGTGTTGTGGAGGCATAAACAACCCACACATAAAATTCAATTTTACTGAGATAATTTGAAGCAAAGTTATACTTGGAAACGGGTTTATTGCCCCTTACGCAAAATTTCATTACATTGGGTGTTGGGAACACGTAAATAAGCCACACACCAAAACTTGTGACCTCAGCTCCTATAGATTTCCCCACACGAATTCATCGGTAAAATGTGGCTCGAATTTGTCCCCTCGTAACTCCCCCCCAAAAGCGAAAATCGCAAAAAAACAAAAATGAGTTTTTGGAAATATCCTCAAGAAAGTTCTTGGCGGTTTTCTATATCTTTGTGCTATTATTGGTAGAGTTTTACTCGAAAATTCGTATTTTTCTAAATTTGCCTCCGAAAATCGTTTTTACCCCCTCCCCTCCCCCCCTCTTAAAAATCCAAAATCGCAGAAAATACTTTTTTTGAACTCAAGTCTAGTCTCTCCCTCTGCAATTTCTTCACAGTGAAGCAATTTGGAGTTGAGTTATGCTTATAAAGAGGTTTTTGCCTTGTGCCCCCCCCCCAGGGGGAATGAGGGGATATTTCACAAAATCCTGTCTTAGTGGGCATCAGTGTCCTAAAACTAACGTGGTTACCAAAATTTGAGACTCCTATCTTCCATAGAATCGACACGGCTGTGTTGAGTCGGTTATTAGTGAGTTTACTCTTTTATATATATATAGATAACTTTTTATAATTTATTTTTATGTACTGATACATTATTACATGTATCCACGGTACTGTACAACACCAGTTACAATAGTACTTAAATGTACTAATAAATTTAATTGTATTTGGCTGAGTATAAATCTCAAAATGTACAATATTCGATTCCGTAGCAATTATTATCACGAGTGTATGTATGTAGACTTCACGCATATGAAAAACAAAAAATAAATAAACAAATAAAAATAAAAAAGATAAACTATGGAGGAAATTCGAAAGCATTTTCGAAGTAGAACACTATAAATTGGTAACGACACAAAATATCAGATTGAAAGAAATAGTCCTGTCGTACTAAAAAAAAAAAAAAAAGAAATTGTGTGCCGCTACCATATTTTCTATAAATCTAAAATGTGTGAGAAAATCTTTATTGTAGCAATCACTTCCAAGCATGTTTGTAAGCTGCATGCACAAGAAAATTAAAATATATATCACATGTATTACTACCCCAGTGGCAGAAACACGGCGACATAATCGCGGACACAGAAAAACGGCTTGCGGACAGTTTTTGTCTGCACTGAGAAAAAAAAATTGTCTGCAACTTTCGGATAACAATTCACTTATAAAAATTTCTGTATCAAAACTAAAACTAATACTTGTATTATTTATATTGTGTTGTGTAAAACATTGCTATAAAATATTTAATTGAATGAATACAATTGTTTATACTATATCGTTTTGTAGTAAAGTTGTATTCGTGTATTGTTGCACAAGACCACCACTGATGTTAAGCCCACCCCTTCCCCCGTCCCCATCAGCTTTCAGTCTTTTTGAGTGTAAGCCATTTTCATCCCTGATTACACGAAAATTTTGTAGACAGATTATGAAATTTTAAAAGCCTGTCACAGACAGCTTCAAAACTTTCTGCCACTGGGATTGCTACCTTATTGTGTATGAATTACAAAACTCGGTTCTGTAACAATTACTGTCATGCACATATGTACATTTTGATCATGAAAAAAAAACAAAATCAGCCTTCACAGTTTGCAGCTACCTTGCAGTGCTTGAATCTAAATTACGCAGGAAAATCCATATTACAACATTCACCACTGTGCACGTATGCACACTTTACACACATAAAAAAAATCACTGGGATCTGTTACCTTGCTGTGTATCAATCTCAAAATGCACAAAAATCTGTTTCGTAGCAATCACTATCACCAGGGTTCCCACTCAATTTCAAAAATAAATGATTAATAAATAAATGATAATTAAATAAATAATTTATGCCATATTTATATTTTTATATAATGTGGTATTTTATATTAATGAAATAGATATAATAGGTAGATGATGAAAAAATTTAAGTCATTTAAAGATATACCAAGTATTTATTATTATTACTATTAATGCATCTGAATTAATTTGAAATTTATGTTAAAGTAAATAAAGATTATTTAGTGTCTATTAGAAAAATGTTAAAATCGAAAACAAACTTGTCCTGATAAAATGAAAACAATGACGATTACAAAGCATATAACAATTTTAAAAACAATTTGAAACCATCGGAATTTTCATAACTATTCAGACAGAGAGAGAGAAAAAAAAGCATAAAATATCAATGTAATAAATATGAAGGAAAAGAACTGAGAGGATGATGTAGTTATTTATGATAGTATGTAGTTATGATATGGGACGGTTTTACTTCGTCGCAGAGAAATATCACAGTTTCTTTAGCCAGACTGAATAGTTTGGTGAATCTCACATTTGGAAGATCGATTTCTTAAATAACTTCTCGGAATTCTTCTATTTTGTTCGAAATCCATTAAAAGTGACAGAAATAATGTAGACGCCATATTGAAAAATGCTTCTACAATTCGCTTTCGACAACGTCTCGCAAACACAGTAGGCTTCGTTTTGGTAACGAATGTTTACTTTCGAGACCGTCTCGAAAAATGTGGAATAAAGTAGCAAACTGAGAAAACGGTATTCAGGTTTCGCTTCGGTACGTCATGGTGACGTCACTCTCGATATCTAGACGATCTCGATAGGAATAAAGCCCCCTATCCTTCCTCCGAAAAAGGGAATAACAAGTCAGCAATACTCTCGGACTTAGATAACAAGGACCCGTTTCTCTAACTGCGGCATTGCCTCAAAAATGGACCTGAGATGGTCGCTATTATTCATTCGCCGCTAGGGGTCGTATGTGTTCGCTGACTGTCCACTGACGCCGTAGAATATCATTCTGTGTAGACGAAATTTTAGTTTTATTTTCAGTTTTATTTTTAATTTATTTTTAATATTAGATTTTTTTCATTATGTCACACTGTTACGCACCAGGTTGCACCTCTGGATATCGAAATGTTCGAAAAAAAAACAAGGAAATAGGTGAAAAGAACCCAAGTTTATTTCGTCCACCTAATCTAAGCTTTTGAATTTAATGTTTTATTCAATGATAAAATTGTTGTCTTATAAATATTCTATTACTATACAAATCTGTTATAATAGCTTTTATCTAAAAACGTATTAATCGATAAATGAACAGAAAACATTTTAATGTAATTTGTAATTAAACGCTATTAAAAATTTTAACTTCAATAAAATTATGGCATTGAGTTTCAACATAAGAACTTGGGGAAAAAATAAAGTTCAATAAGATGACGTTAAAAAACATAAATTGCATCAGTCTTCATTAATGTTTTAACAAACTTAGTTATCAATTTAATGCTATTGGTAAATGTATTTTTTTTATTCATTTATTTATTTATTTATTTATTTATTTTTTATTTTATTTTTATTTTTTATTTTTTTTTGTATTTTAAGAAAGATAATTTTTGAGCTTTATAATTGAATTTGCACCTTTGTAAATTTTGCAGTTATAGCGTTTATAAAATTTTGTAAATACTGTTTATAATTCAACACTTTTTTTTCTTTTAATTTAATAAAACTCTATGTAACTTCTTTTTCATTCCTTTTTTATGTTAATTTTTTTATATAATAAAAGATTTTTTACATGATTGCTTGTCTTTTCTTTTGAAAACAGAGTAAAAGAAAATCATCGTATGCATTTACTTACAAAAAAAAAAAAAAAAAAAAATCACACACTAAGTTTTAACTGATACAGATAACATATTTCAAAGAAATAAATATTTTTTCAATGATGCGTTATAAAATCTGGAGTAATAGTAATGTACATCTTATGTTTACTATCGAGTAGAATCTAAATTCCTTAAATCCTGTGAGCATTAGCAATTCATATCAATTCAATGATTTATAAAATTCATACTATGCACATATAACCAGAAAAATTTTATACTGTATGCTACACATGCATATTAATCTTATTCTATGGGAGGGGGGTGCAATTTATATCTCAAAATTTATGTCCAATCATACTGTTTATTTCGCTATGCAAAAAAGAAAAGAACTATAGTAATGTTTAAATGGTTATATATATATATATATATACCTTGTTAACGAGAATCTGAAGGGGGATAATAAAAAATTTGTTCATGCTATCAGTAGTTCATGCTATCAGTAACTAATCTTCATATTACTAAAGTAATCTTCATTTTTACGGGGATCGTGGAAACAGTTCATGTTAAAAGTAATTCATGGATTGGATTGGATTTCAGAATAAGGCTGATTGGCTGCTGTAAGTCCAAGGTCTGAGAGGGAGTGCCCTCCGTGGGGTCTTTCTAAGGGGTCATAGCCTGTATTTATGCAAGTTTCGGAGAAAAACTCTGAACGGCGAGGCCGACGAGCGCGACCTGGGATTGAACCCGGCACCTCACGTCTACCAGCTTTGAGCGCAGAACCGCTCGGCCGCTGGTGGGCAAAAAGTAATTCATGTTAACAGTGTTCACGTTAACGAGGTTCGACTGTATTATATTACTTCTTATTCCACTGAGATTCAAATAAATATTTTAAAAATTTAATTAGCTTTAATTTTCATAGATTTTATAAACTGAAGTTACACATTTTTTTTTTTTTTTTTGACATTTTTATCAATATTCTATTTTTATTGCCATCATTTTTTATTTCTTAGAAATAATTCTAATAAATATTACATGCATTATTTCTTGAGCAAGCTATGCTAATATTGTTATCTGTGGAATAAACTTTAATAACACAAATTAATTTAGCTAAGTACACAATGTAAATTGAAAAAATGGGAGGGGGGGGGGGGGGGGAAGAGAGAGAGAGAATGAAAAAAAATCGCTAATTTTAAAAGTTACTCATTTAAAATTTTTTATTTTGCCATCTGCAAATTTTGTCAGTTAGAAACTTTCTACCTTCCATTTAATGAGACTATTAGAAAAAATCATATTACTGTATCTTTAAAACCAACTGAATTAAGATACAGCAAAAAAAGTTTATTTAAATCGTCTTTCCACTAACAAATTTTGATAATACCATATGTGAGAAATGCGAAGAACTAGTATGCTTGGAATGAATTTAATCATTTCCCTTATAAATCTATATATTAATAGGCAAGCATAAAATTTGTTGTCCCTTTTTAACATATTAATTATGGGAGTAGAGGGTTGAAAATGATATCATTCGAAAGGTATGGTTAGCCGGAAGGTGCGAATACAAATATTATTTTCTTACGATGTCAAGAAGGTATTTAAAAATACATTTATTTTTTATGAATTTTCCCCCATTTTTCCCTTTCATACACGTATTCCTTTACATTAAAAAATACCTAAAAGTAGAAAGTTGTTAAATCTGGCAATTTCATAAAACTCAAATAAAACCATAGACACAGTAATTTGTATAGCATCCTTATACGCAAGCGAAGTGATGACGTCACTGGCAGTCCGTGGAACCACAAAAAAGATTTCCTACGTTCATCGTCCATTGATAAAAAGGATTTGATTTATGAGAAATCATTTTTTTATTTTCTAATTTATTTATGATCTAACTTCTTTCTTTTTTGTTTTATGATTTATGTCAGCTGTAATTTAAAGAGATATTAGCCGTACGATAAATTCCATGTTCGTGTATTAATATGTAAATAATATATTTTATTTCATTTTTGAAACTTCAAATGTTCTTTGTTATTTGTCTTTTGGCAACAACAAGTGACTTTATTTATCTTCTATATGATAATAGTGGATAATAGGCAAGCATAAAATTTGTTGTCCCTTTTTAACATATTAATTATGGGAGTAGAGGGTTGAAAATGGTATCATTCGAAAGGTATGGTTAGCCGGAAGGTGCGAATACAAATATTATTTTCTTACAATGTCAAGAAGCTATTTAAAAAATACATTTATTTTCTATGCATTTTCCCCTATTTTTCCCTTTTATACACGTAGTTACTGTCTACATGTGTTTGATTGAGTTATTTTTTCTGTAAAATTGATAAAATTTTAATTTAAAATCACAAAACTCCAGAAAAAAAAATGGCAAACTTCCAGTTTCGAATGTAAACATAAACATTTCATTTCAAAGGGTGATATTTAAACAATAAATATTCAACTAATATACTAAATAAAAGGAAAATGGATTAGTTACTAACTGCTGCATGTATAAGTAGACGATACGGAAAAAATTCCGATTTCCGTTTTTTGCTGAATTTACATGTTTTGAGCTTTCTTTACGTTTCAATTAACTGAAATTGGCTACTTATTTTTTAAAAAAGTGTCTTTATTGCTAGCTTTTGTGGGTAGAAGAAGCAAGTAGAAGATACATAAAAACTTTTGATTTCCGGTTTTCGATGAATTTACACGTTTTGAGATTTCCTTGCATTTTAATTAAGTGAAATTGACTACTTTTTTTTATTTTTTTGAAAGTGGATTTATTATTCTTTCCTCTGCATATTAGTAGAAAATATAAGATTCAGAAAAGTTTTAGATTTTCGGTTTTCGATAAAGTTACACGTTTTGAAATTTCCCGAACTCAATTCGACCATTTTTGAAAAATATCTTTTTTTTTTTTTTTTTTTTTTTTTTTTTTTGTTCAAACACTGTACTTTATGAACCAATCGAATTAATTTAACAGAATTTGATACTTGGTTGGGCCTTGGTTTGACATGGTACCTATTATCGTCTGGGCTGTATCACACAACAAGGGGCGTTTTAACGTTGCGATTTTCTCTCATTTCAGGAAAGGCTAACATCTACAGAGAGAAATAGTTATATTAAGTAAAATTCTGCTGATTCAGTTAGAGTGAATATCGGCAAACAATTGCCGCAGCTGTGTTGCAATTGCATTCCGTTTAGGACAAGGCAATAACTTTGCTTTGCCTCGCTTTGCAAAAAAAAAAAAAAAAATTGGTCGAGTTTCGACCACTGGGCGATACTAGTTATTATTAACAGTCAGTGGCCACAAATGTAGATGTTCTTTATTTACTTTAATTGTATTATTCTCTCTCTCTCTCTACTGTGAACATATAAAAATATTTTTAATGTGAATATTATCATACATTTTGTCATTTTATAACATGTCACAAATATAAATTTCTATTTTGGCGTAGCATCATTAAGTGCAAACATTAAGTTATCAATTAAGTTTAACCCATGCAGCTTTTAATTTGCAATCATGCAAGTATCCTACTCTTTTTTTTTTTTTTTTGTGTGTGTAGGGGGGGGGGGGGTGCAGTAAAAGTAAAAATTTGCTAGCTGACGAAGTTTCTCTATAAGAGTAGCATAAAAGTTAAATTGTAACTTTAAAACTAACAAAGTGATAAATTTTAATAACATCTTATTTTTAACACACTTGAGTCACATTGCCCATTTAGCAATAAAAATTAAGAATTAAAGCATATATCATTCTCCATGGGACACATTGTATAATACATAATGGCAAACCTTATATTTCAAACATAAAGAAATGAAAGAAGAAAGAAATATCCTAAACAATTTATAAATTGAATCAAATTCTTTAAAGTAATGTTTATTACCTTTCAGAAATGTCAGGTTCGATCATAGGTCGTGCTCATCGACCAAGACGCTTGGCGTTTTCCGTAGTTTTCTCCGAAACTCGCATAAATACGGCCTAGGACCTTAGCGTAGGCAATCAGCCTTAAACCCTACAACCAACCATTCATTTTTAATTATGTTATTATGACAGGGTTTTTTTTTTTTTTTTTCCTTCCTTTTTTTTTCCAAATTCTTGTTGCGCCAGTAGAAAAAGGGGGGAAAAATGCATTCTAGAAAGAGAAAAATGTTCTCTAGGCTTCAAAATAAAAGTTTTTAATTAAAAATATTACTATAGGAACTTGTATAAAAAGTTTGAGAGAATATTTTAGAAATTATGAGTACCAGGCAGCATTAATATTGTTAAGGAACAGAGTATTATTTTACATGCTAGGAAACAGTGGTATCATACAGTTTGTTACAAAGATGGATGTTCATAGAATTACATTATCCAGTATATTTTTCATAATTCCATTTGCACATTCAGAAATTTCTCGACCATTAAATCTGCTCTAGTTCTTCAAAAATTGACTTCTTGATGCTGGTGGACGTGAAGTGTCGGGTTCGATCCCAGGTCGCGCTTATCGGTCTAGCCGTTCGGAGTTTTGCATGTTTTTTTCCCTGTAACTTGCGTAATTGCGGGCAAAGTCCCTTTAGAAGGACCGCCACGGATTTAACACCCAGGCCTTGAACCCTAATGCAGTCAATTGGCTTTAAACTCCAACACCAACATTGGTTTTAAGTCAGATGAATGACCTAAAAGCAATTTTCCAATCCTTTACAAGGAAATGTTCAGAATTAAAAAAATTTCCCCATACAGTATTATGGGCTTTGGTACCAAAAATAAATAAATAAAGAAATTAATAAAAAAAATGCTCCTTTCATGAAGCTTTTTGAAAGGGAATGCTCAAATAATTATGATTCACTCTGCTTTTCATTACATTGATTTTTATATCGCGCATATTTAAATATATATATATATATATATGTGTAAGTTAATTTTATTTTTTGAATTAAATTATTTGCTTTAAATGAGTAGCAAATAATACAGATAGAAAATCTCTTTAAAGTGCAAATTTTAAAATGAAAAATGATAAAAATGAAAAAGTCCTGTATTTCGGTTTATGGATTGGATTGGATTTGGGAATAAGGCCGATTGACTGCTCTAGGTCCTAGGTCTGAGTGGGAGTACCTACCGTGGGGGTCTTTCTAAGGGGTTCTAGCCCGTATTCACGCAAGCTTCGGAGAAAACCACGGAAAACTCTGAATGACTAGGTCAACAAGCCCCACCTGGAATCGAACACGGTACTTCCCGTCAGTCAGCTTTTAACACAGAACCGCTCAACCCTCAGTGGAGTCTCGGAAGAGGGCCGCCTTTGTACAAAAATCATAATAATTTTTTTAAAATTTTCTTTTTTACATACTTTGTAAAATTGTTTTTAAAATTGGAAATGCTGGAATAAATTGTGAATTTTGAAATACATTCATTGTTTTAAATTATGAAAAATCATGTATACATATTTATTTTTTAAATATCATATTGTTGCGTACTTGGGGGTTCGTGAGTTGTCTGAGAATGAAAGGCCAAACGTACAAAAATTCAGTAATTTATTCACAGAAAATTCCAGAAAAATGCAGGTCTATAAACCAAGTATCAGCTGCAATTCAAACAGTAAACACAGCTTAAACAACAGCTGTCAATAACAAATCCACAGTACAAACTGTATACCAATAACACTTGAAGCAAGTCTCTCTCAAAGAGGCTCAAGAGCAATGCAAGCACTAGCGAAGCTCGCTGAGATCTGAACTGAACTAACTGCCTTGGCGAGGAAGCGCTCCTTATATGCTGTTCCATTGAGCCCAGATTTTTCGAGAAAACTCTAGAAAGTGGTCAACCAATCAACTTACAGCTTCCATATTTGGTATATCCCATATAAGGATTTTCTCGCCAAGGTCGCCAAAAAAATCGCCAAGGTGGGAAAAAGTCGCCAAATTTGGCGCCAAATGCATTACCTGCATTACTGGGGCTTTTTAATGCGTTTTTAAGGGAAAATAAGGCTATTTCAACGCTAAAACGACTAGAAATGCACAAAATTAGCACTTTATCCACTTACTAAGCCTCTTTGAAAGAATTTATACAAAAATAAACACAATTATTTACAATTTCGTAACACTGCCCCCCTCCCAAGGACTGCACGTCCCGGGCAGTGCAACCCTTGGTAAAGAGGCGAAACTAAACAAATTTACACAATCTAAAACACAAAAACTAAGTTGCATATAACGATAAAATAGAAATACAAATCAAGTGAGAAATATTTAAAAAATTCACAAATATGTTCAAATATTTATATACAAATATTTACAAATTTCACAAATATGTACAAATATTTACATTACGCATGCGCAAATTTTACCAGTATTTACATTTTTAATTTTTAATATTACCGTTACTTGTGGTACTTGGCTAGCCTATTATAGTGCACCACCTTCGGTTTTGATGAAGGTGTTTTAGTGATCCGCACCACTACATCATTCAGCCTTTTTAAGACTGTGTATGGTCCGTCCCAGCTGCACTGTAACTTGGGAGAGAGTCCTTTGCGTCGAACAGGATTCCACAACCAGACCTTCTCTCCTTCCTGAAACTCATGTTGCGTAGCCTTTAGATCGTACCTTGTCTTCATTTTCTCCGATGCAATGTGAATTCGCTCCCGAGCAAAGTTGTGAACGTCCTCAAATCGTGCCTGGAGATCTTGGATGTACTCCTCGGGCGATGAAGGCGCATCGGGTGGACAACCAAACAGGAGATCACAAGGGAGACGAAGTTCACGTCCAAACAGCATCTGGGCTGGAGTGTAGCCGGTGGTTTCATGGACAGCACTTCGATAAGCCAGCAGGAACAATGGCAACTTCAAGTCCCAATCTTGCTGGTTCCTTGATACTAGAAGAGAGAGGTTATTCAGGATGGTACGATTGAACCTCTCGACCATGCCGTCCGACTGGGGATGTAAAGGTGTTGTCCGGGTTTTGTCTATGCCAAGTAGTTGACACAGTCCTTTGAAAACATCAGAGGTAAAGTTCCTACCTTGGTCGGTATGAAGTTGTAGGGGCGTGCCGTGCCTTGACACCCATTGCTGCACTACGACCTCTGCGACTGTGCATGCCTCTTGATTGGGAATGGGATATGCCTCAGGCCACTTGGTGAAATAGTCCATCACGACGAGGATGTATTTATTTCCACTGGAGGTCCGTGGCAAAGGACCCAAGATGTCGATTGCAATTCGTTCAAATGGTGCTCCCACGTTATACCGTTGCAGTCTCCCTCGACTTCGTTTCTGCGGGCCTTTACGTGCCGCACAAGCATCACAGGATTTACACCATTTCTCCACATCCTCCTTTGCCTTGCACCAGTAGAAGCGTTCCCGAACTTTCTGCAGAGTCTTCATTACCCCAAAATGGCCTCCGGTAGAGCTACTATGCAGTTGTTCTAAAACAGCTGGAATTTTTGATCTTGGTAATAAAATCTGCCATCTGAAGCTTTTCCCATCATCAGATTCCCACTTTCTGCATAATACGCCGTTTCTGATATGAAGAGAGTCCCAAAGTGCCCAATAACTTTTCGTAATGGGACTAAATCTGGAAATGCCCTGCCAGGTAGGTCTGTTGCTGGTCGTCTCCTTCAGCTGTAATATTGGCTTTATGTCAGGATCTTCCAACTGGGATTTTCTAAGTTCTTCGTCACTCCATGGATCGGGATCTTGATCTGATGGTGTTGAGACAGTAACTTGGCAGGCAACCGGATTTATCGGCAGGTATTTCTGTTCGGCTCTAGAGCAATACTTGCAGCTTTCCGAGCAGGGCTTCCGTGACAAGGCATCTGCATTACCATGTAGAGTCCCTTTACGATGACGTATCTCGAAGTCATATTCCTGGAGGCGTTGTATCCACCTGGCAATCTGTCCTTCCGGGTTCTTGAACTGGAGCAACCACGTTAAAGATGCATGGTCAGTCCGGAGCAGGAATCTTCTGCCATAGAGGTAATGATGGAAATGTTCTATGGCTTTTACGATGGCGAGTAGCTCTTTCCTGGTGGTACAGTAATTTCGCTCCGGTTTAGACAGGCATTTACTCCAATAGGCAATGACATGTTCTTGACCATCAATTTCCTGCGACAGAACAGCACCGACACTCTCATGGCTGGCATCTGTATCAAGTATGAACTGTCTGTCGGGCTGTGGATATGTCAAGATAGGCGATGATGTTAAGGCCTCTTTAAGTCGCTTGAACGCTTTTTCACATTCATCTGTCCACAGGAACTTCTGTTTGGCTTCCGTCAGCTTGTGCAGTGGTCTGGCAATATTTGAGAAACCCTTGACAAACTTCCTGTAGTAAGTGCATAACCCCAGGAAACTTCGTAGTTGGTGTACATTTTCAGGGCGACTCCAGTTCTCGACTGCAGAGATCTTCTCAGGATCAGTTCTCACACCTTCGGCAGAGATGATATGGCCGAGGTAGCTCACTTCACGACGGAACAAGTTACACTTGCCTGGATTCAATTTGAGGTTAGCCATTCTGAGTTTCTCCAGCACCTTTCGGATGTTTCGTAGATGGTCTTCAAAGGTGCGCCCCACAATGATAATATCATCCAAATACACCAGACAGGCTTCATAGGAAAGTCCTTTTAGCACTGTCTCCATCAGGCGTTCGAAGGTGGCAGGTGCATTACATAATCCGAATGGCATAACTTTAAATTGCCACAGTCCTTGTCCCGTGGTGAATGCAGTCTTCTCACGATCATCAGGATGTAATTCTACTTGCCAGTAACCGCTCTTCAGATCCAACGTCGAGAACCATTTATTGCCAGCAAGTGTGTCTAATGTGTCGTCAATTCTGGGAAGAGGGTAACTGTCTTTCTTCGTGATGTCATTCAAACGACGATAATCCACACAAAATCTTGTTGAACCATCCTTTTTTCGCACTAGTACTATGGGAGAGGCCCAAGGACTCGTTGATCGCTCGATGACGTCATTGTGCTGCATTTCATTTAGAAGTTCAGTGACCTCTTCCTGTTTAGCAAAAGGAAGTCTTCTTGGATGTTGTTTGATTGGAGGATGATTTCCTGTATCAATTCTGTGCTGGGTGATGTTCGTTCGCCCGACGTCTTCAGGTGTTCGAGAAAAAAGGTCTTTAAATTCTTGCAGTAGCTTCTCCGCAGCGCATCTCTGTTCCTTTCCTAACTCTGCATTCTTGAGTAGTTCCGTTGTTAATTGCTCAGAAGACTTGGATTCGGTTGATTGCATGGGGCGGTTTATGCATGTTACAGGAGTGCAGGCTGCTAACACTTCATCCTTCTTCACTGTTCGGACCTTATCGCTGATGTTTGCGACTCTCACAGGTATAGTACTCTTTGAGAGATCAACTAGAGATGAAGCTACCAGAACTCCTCTTGGGCTATTGTCGGTATTCGGGTATTCAATCAGTCCATAGCGGAAGTATTGCTTTGTAGGTGGTGTTCCTGAAACTATTGTCTCTGTGTGTGGGGGGATGGAGATTTCAGACTTGGCTGTTATCTGGCAGATTGTCTGAATGTCTTGATTTTCAGTGTTGAACACAGCGATGTCTTCCGAACTCGAATGCAGTTCATTATTCTTGAAGTCCAACTGAAAATTAAATTTTCTCAGGAAATCAATTCCAATGATTAAAGGATCTCTTATATCAGCCACATATGCCATATGATGGTAACTGGCATTCCCAAAAGTGATGGCCAAGTTCATTTTTCCATATATTTTGATTTCGTCTCCGGTCACAGTCTGGAGTTTAACGCAGGGCGGCGTCCAGATGATCTTCTCCTTTAGTTCTTGAGCCAAATCCGTTCTAATGATGGTCACATTGGCTCCCGTGTCCAGAATCATCCGGCAGGTGGTGTTGTTGACTTGGCCATAGACGTAAAGTCCATTATCGCCGCCACACATCGATGAAACATGAAATACCGTAAATTGGGGCTCTTTAATTTTAGGCAACCTCCGCCCCGCGAGATGGCCTCCTCTTAGTTTCCCTGCAGTGATGGTGAAGCCGGGTGATTTCCTATAGTTGGTCGTACGGGGCAGTTCCTCTTCACATGACCATCCCCTCCACAGCCCCAGCACTTTATCTTCCGATCCTTTTTTTCTATATCATTTTCCAGGCTGCGCAATCTCTTTAAGATCTCTGCGAAACTTCTCTTCATTTCATTCTCATCAGCAGGCGTATCATTTAATGAGACTGCTCTTATGGTATGGTGGTCTTTACGGGAGGCTTGTTGGGCTGCCTCTATCCTAAGTGCATAGCCTAAAGCTGATTCTACGTCTCTGATGTTGGAGAGTCTCAGCGCTTTTTGAATTTCTGGATCCCGAACAGCATCGATAAAGTACTGAAGAGCTAAGTCGTTTCGAGTGTCAGCTTGACAGTCTGAGAATGCTAGGTGTGACAATCTCTGAATGTCCGCTGCCAGCTCTTGCAAACTTTCGCCCGTTTTCTGGTAACGGGACTTTAGCTGGAGGCGACTATAGTCCTTAGAACACTTCTCTCCGAACCGTAGCTCCAGTGCTCTAGTCAAGGCCTCGAAGTCGTTCCTTTCTTCTTTAGAAACATTTCTCAGGATCTCGGCTGCATCTCCCCGTAATGCTGCTGCTAAGTGGACCGACTTGGCGGTAGAGTCCCAGCCGTTAGCTTCAGCTACGATGGAAAACTGCGTCTTATATACATGCCAGGAGGAACTGCCGTCGTAGGTAGATAGCTTAATAAATTCGTGATTCTGGTTTCTTCTCTCTTTCCTTTCAGTTTCCTGGGGCTTGGATTCTAACTTTTCTTCGAGATTCCGAATCTTGCTCTGCAAATCATTCCCTATTACCTCTCCGCTCCACTCTTCTCTCATTTTTCTCTCAAGATCTTCCTCCATTCTCTTAAACTTGCTTTCTATCTCTGAAACTTTTCCTTTCAGCTCTTGATCAAAGTTTTCTTTAAATTTCTCCTCAAAATTCTCTTCTATCTTCATAAATCTCTCTTCAAAATTCTTTTCCACTTTCAAAACTTTCTCTTCAAAATTTTCTTCTATCTTTATAACTTTCTCTTCTATTCCATCCATTCTGTTTTCCATATCCGATAATTTACTTTCAATCACTTCCTTTACTGTCGAAAGTTCTCTCTTCATCTCGTCTTGATTAGATTTAATTTCTTCGGTCAAACTGTCTTTCAACTCTCTTTGCGATGTTTCCATTTTCTCTTGTGCTACCTTCATTTCTTCAGTCAAACCGTCTTTCAACTCTCTTTGCGATGTTTCCATTTTCTCTTGTGCTACCTTCATTTCTTCAGTCAAACCGTCTTTCAACTCTCTTTGTCCAGTTTCCATCTTTTCCAGTCCTGTTTCCATTTTCTCTATCATTCCGGTTTCCATCTTTTCCTGCCCGGCTTTCATTTCATTTATCTGGGTAGCTAAGGCTTCTAGAAGTTTTTTCATCTCTTGCTCCATAGCCCTCGTTATCACCATTCACAGACAATCCCGCTTCTGACACCAGAAATGTTGCGTACTTGGGGGTTCGTGAGTTGTCTGAGAATGAAAGGCCAAACGTACAAAAATTCAGTAATTTATTCACAGAAAATTCCAGAAAAATGCAGGTCTATAAACCAAGTATCAGCTGCAATTCAAACAGTAAACACAGCTTAAACAACAGCTGTCAATAACAAATCCACAGTACAAACTGTATACCAATAACACTTGAAGCAAGTCTCTCTCAAAGAGGCTCAAGAGCAATGCAAGCACTAGCGAAGCTCGCTGAGATCTGAACTGAACTAACTGCCTTGGCGAGGAAGCGCTCCTTATATGCTGTTCCATTGAGCCCAGATTTTTCGAGAAAACTCTAGAAAGTGGTCAACCAATCAACTTACAGCTTCCATATTTGGTATATCCCATATAAGGATTTTCTCGCCAAGGTCGCCAAAAAAATCGCCAAGGTGGGAAAAAGTCGCCAAATTTGGCGCCAAATGCATTACCTGCATTACTGGGGCTTTTTAATGCGTTTTTAAGGGAAAATAAGGCTATTTCAACGCTAAAACGACTAGAAATGCACAAAATTAGCACTTTATCAACTTACTAAGCCTCTTTGAAAGAATTTATACAAAAATAAACACAATTATTTACAATTTCGTAACAATATGTTTTCATTATACTATTTCGTCTTTTTTTTTGGGGGGGGGGGGGGAGGGGGAGGTGCGAATTGTTTATATTTATAGATGTATTTACATATAATGAATGTTTTCATTCTTGGATTTTTGGGGGAAAAAAATATTTAATTTTTTCATAGCTTTATTCTTTATTCCTGTGAAATATCTGAATAGGTTTTTCATATATATATATATATATACTAGCAGACCCGGCCACGCGTTGCTGTGACTTAGTTATACGTTGAATTATACGGCTGTAAACTATTTAGTACAGTCAAATTATTATTTACGAACAAAGACGAAAACGTTGTAGCCGATGTAAAAACCCACAGGGTTGAGATTTGAAACTTAGTTCAAAATTTGGAAGCGATTGATAAAAATTTTCGTAGTGTTGATATTAAGCACAAATTAATTTTATTGTAGGGTCCTATAAATTTTAATGGAGAAGTGATATATATTATTTCTAATGCTACTTTGGATAAAATTGCTAAAATGACTAATATATAAATTAAATTCTATTAAAATTCTATTAAAATAAAAGTATAAAAGAAACAGACGATTTTAAAATCAATTTTTATGGAGGAGTGAAATATAATATATGCTATAATGGATAATTTTACTATAAAATGACCTCATCATTTTAAATATTTTAAAGAGGGCAACAGCTGTAGTTATAAAAAGGAAAACAATAAGGCTAAACCAGAAAAATAAGTAAATTTGATAAATATTTTAAAACTTTAAAATTGGAAATCTTATGAAATATTGGACATTTAAAGTAAATACATGTATCATTTTAAATAGAAAAAGATTTTGGAAAAGTTTAGTGTATTTTAACGAAGTGATGAGAAGTTTTTGAGTATGTTAAAATTTTAATAGTAAATTCAAGTTAATAAAGATGGGAAACATTGAGGATTAAGATAAGAATAATTATAAGATTAAAAAAAAAAAAAAAAAAAAAAAAAAACTTTTTATATACCATGCTTTTAAATTTTAATATACTAATAATATACTAATTAAAAGGAAAATGATAAATATTCTGTCATAGTTTGAGTCAAATTTGTTTTCAAATGTCTAAATAAAATATCTGATGTAAGATACTAATATTTTGCAGCGGAATAGATTTCATTTCTGTCATCCTTGGCGAAAAAAAAAGAATATCGCCAAATTATCTGTCGAAAATATTTAATTCCTTTCAAAAATCATGGTTATTTTAACAACTTATATTAAAAGAGTAATGAATAATATGAAACAATATTTCGTACAATACATATTACATGTCATACATACGTAGAATGAATAATACATATTACATTTCGTACAATGCATACATCTGGCATGTATATTTTCGTGTTACGCTTTTGATCGCCAAATAATAATAATAAAAAAAAAAAAAGCCAAGGGCGACAGAGTTTTGAAATTTAAAATTAAAATTTTGTCAATTTGACAGCAAAATAATTCAATCTAACACCCGCGATAACTAATACATATCTATACCCAAATATAAGGATTAAAATCGGGAAATAAATTTCCTCGATTTTTAATAATTTCTTACAAAAAAACCAGTGAGCAATTAACATAGGAAATCTTTTTCTTGGCTGCACAGACGGTCAGTGAGTCACACTTCGCTTGCGTATAGAACTCATAGATATAGTATAGCATATATAGAATAGAGTGATCATTGGGGAGAAAAAAGTTATTCCTTTTCATTTGGAAAAAGACGACGTTTTTACCAAAATATGGCCGTCTTTCCCCGAGTGAATACACACGGGAATACATACTAATATTTTAGCAAATAAAATTTATGAATAATTTATTTGCTAAAGGGGAATGGAAGACTCCAGATACAGTTTCAAATTCATATTTCTTCTTTCTTTTCTTTTTTTTTTTCAATACCACTTAATGGCTGTTTCCAAAGCTTTTATTTTTTTTTTTTTTTTCGGCATCAAAAATCTTTGTACGATAACATGGGGATGAGAGATCTATATATATTACTATATCTATGATAGAACTACATTAGCACTTTATCAATGTGTATAAAATCTTTAAATTGATTATGACGTCAATTTTCGTAAGATGCATAATTTAACTTTTTATAATTTTTTAACGTTCACGTTTGATTAAATGTATTTATTTTTATGTCGAAAGAAAATGAACTCGTATTTTTTTTTTTTTTTTTTTTTTGGCAACAATTAAATTAATGGAACTCACAGATATTTTGGAGCAACTTTAATAAAGGTCTATAATTAACAAATAATTGCAATAAAACAATATTGTGACAATAAATTCAGATAAAAACTATCCTATCTCTCAAGTTGGACCAAACTGCACACAGTGTGCAAAATTTCATTAAAATCGGTTCCTCAGTTTAGAAGTTTACCCCGGACAAACATCGTGACACGTAATTTATATATATATACAGATGGATAATTTTACTATAAAATGACTTCATCATTTTAAATATTTTAAAGAGGGCAACAGCTGTAGTTATAAAAAGGAAAACAATAAGGCTAAACCAGAAAAATAAATAAATTTGATAAATATTTTAAAACTTTAAAATTGGAAATCTTATGAAATATTGGACATTTAAAGTAAATACATGTATCATTTTAAATAGAAAAAGATTTTGGAAAAGTTTAGTGTATTTTAACGAAGTGATGAGAAGTTTTTGAGTATGTTAAAATTTTAATAGTAAATTCAAGTTAATAAAGATGGGAAACATTGAGGATTAAGATAAGAATAATTATAAGATTAAAAAAAAAAAAAAAAACTTTTTATATACCATGCTTTTAAATTTTAATATACTAATAATATACTAATTAAAAGGAAAATGATAAATATTCTGTCATAGTTTGAGTCAAATTTGTTTTCAAATGTCTAAATAAAATATCTGATGTAAGATACTAATATTTTGCAGCGGAATAGATTTCATTTCTGTCATCCTTGGCGAAAAAAAAAAAGAATATCGCCAAATTATCTGGCGAAAATATTTAATTCCTTTCAAAAATCATGGTTATTTTAACAACTTATATTATAAGAGTAATGAATAATATGAAACAATATTTCGTACAATACATATTACATGTCATACATACGTAGAATGAATAATACATATTACATTTCGTACAATGCATACATCTGGCATGTATATTTTCGTGTTACGCTTTTGATCGCCAAATAATAATAATAATAATAAAAAAAGCCAAGGGCGACAGAGTTTTGAAATTTAAAATTAAAATTTTGTCAATTTGACAGCAAAATAATTCAATCTAACACCCGCGATAACTAATACATATCTATACCCAAATATAAGGATTAAAATCGGGAAATAAATTTCCTCGATTTTTAATAATTTCTTACAAAAAAACCAGTGAGCAATTAACATAGGAAATCTTTTTCTTGGCTGCACAGACGGTCAGTGAGTCACACTTCGCTTGCGTATAGAACTCATAGATATAGTATAGCATATATAGAATAGAGTGATCATTGGGGAGAAAAAAGTTATTCCTTTTCATTTGGAAAAAGACGACGTTTTTACCAAAATATGGCCGTCTTTCCCCGAGTGAATACACACGGGAATACATACTAATATTTTAGCAAATAAAATTTATGAATAATTTATTTGCTAAAGGGGAATGGAAGACTCCAGATACAGTTTCAAATTCATATTTCTTCTTTCTTTTCTTTTTTTTTTTCAATACCACTTAATGGCTGTTTCCAAAGCTTTTATTTTTTTTTTTTTTTTCGGCATCAAAAATCTTTGTACGATAACATGGGGATGAGAGATCTATATATATTACTATATCTATGATAGAACTACATTAGCACTTTATCAATGTGTATAAAATCTTTAAATTGATTATGACGTCAATTTTCGTGAGATGCATAATTTAACTTCTTATAATTTTTTAACGTTCACGTTTGATTAAATGTATTTATTTTTATGTCGAAAGAAAATGAACTCGTATTTTTTTTTTTTTTTTTTTTTTTTTTTTTTTGGCAACAATTAAATTAATGGAACTCACAGATATTTTGGAGCAACTTTAATAAAGGTCTATAATTAACAAATAATTGCAATAAAACAATATTGTGACAATAAATTCAGATGAAAACTATCCTATCTCTCAAGTTGGACCAAACTGCACACAGTGTGCAAAATTTCATTAAAATGGGTTCCTTAGTTTAGAAGTTTACCCCGGACAAACATCGTGACACGTAATTTATATATATATACAGATATATATATATATTGGATTCGTTTATTTATTAATATTATTATTACTTTAACTTATTCACAGGGAAATTTGCTTTATTTATCTATCAAATTTCACAAATTATAAACGTTGATGAATATTTATACAGTTTCTTGAATCTAGTTGCTAACTATTAATGGTTAAAAAGTAAAAAATTGTAAAGTATTTTATTTTATATGGTAGTGTGTGAGAATGTACAAAAAAAAAAAAAATCATTTAGATAGTATGATATACAATTTATCTATTATTTATCTATAAAAGTAATTTATTTCTATTAGCTTTATTAAAACTATACACAATCAGGATAAACTGTTTTAGAATTTTTCATATTTTTAAAACTTCATACAAAGCTAGCAGACAACGCCCTCTTCGCTGGTACCTATTTTTAAATGAATCATTACAATTACTGAATTCTAAAAACTCCATTAATTTTTATCAAGTTAAAAAAAAAAAAAAAAAAAAGAGAAACAAAATCTGATTAGGAAAAATGTCGCACCGGGTTCTCACTGTCTTCGGAAAAAATTCCCAAAATGCTTTAACTCTTATTTCTATTATTTTTCCTCTTCGCCCCTCCCCTCCCGTCTATCCTAATAATTTTACAAATTCGAAAATATAGGCAATCGATTCGTAAGTATGAAAAACCTCTATGCACCAGTTTTGAACGATCTATCTCTATTTTTATTTTTTTTTTTGTCCCTCCGCTCCCCCCCCCCTTCCCGCCCCTCTCAATAATTTAAAAAATTCGAAAATATCCGCAATCGATTTGTAGGTATCGAAAACCTCCATGTACCAATTTTGAATGATCTATTTTATTTTTTTGCCCCTCTGCCCGCCCCTTCCCGGCACTCCTAATAACTTTACACTTTCGAAAATATCCCCATTCGACTTGCAGGCCTCTAAAACCTATCTGTACCAATTTTGAACGGCCTAACAGTATTTCTATTTGTTTTTGCCCATAGCCCCCCCCCTTTCAAGCCCCTCCTCATAATTTTACAAATTCGAAAATATCCGCAATCGATTTGTAAGTATCGAAAACCTCTATATACCAATTTTGAACGATCTAACTTTAATTTAAATTTTTTGCCCCCTCTCCCCTCCCCCCTTCTCGCCCCTCCTTTACACTTTCGAAAATATCCCCATTCGACTTGCAGGCCTCTAAAACCTATCTGTATCAATTTTGAATGCCCTAACTGTATTTCGATTTGTTTTTGGCCCGTAGCCCTCCCCCTTGCTGCCCCAGTAGCACAACAATATTGGCCAACGTTGGCCCATCATTGGCCAATGATGGCGGACACTGGCTAATGTCGTACATTTTGTGCCGCTCTTTACCGACATTGGCCATTGTTGGCCAATATTAGTAATACAATATTGAAAGTTCATAAAAGTTTGATATTTCAACTTTTAGTTCATATTTTGCTTTTTATTAAATTGATAGAGTATAGAAAACATATTAATAATGTTTTAAATTCTGTAAATGTATGGAAAACTTTTTATGTATATTGCGAGTTTCAACAGCATTGGCCAACACTGGCCAATGTCGATAAAAAACGAACCGAAAAATGGCAGTTGCATTGCTGCCAATCAGAGAAAGCCGCTGATCTTGGTAAAATATTTGTAAACAAGATCAGTACAAAAACCCTTAACGGGTTAAAAGTTCGTGACGCAGCTACTTTATCGCTATAAGAATTTGAAATATGGGTCTTAAAAATAATGATATAAATTTTAAGTGACGCTTTACTATTAGTTAAAATATACGTAAATTTTCTTATTTGATCATTTGCTTTTTTCTTTTACTTATATTTACAATGCAAACATAATATTTTTAACTTCAAGATAAGACAAATATATTAAATATACTCACTGATACTTTTTCATTTGCACTTCAATTTCAAAATAACAGTTTTAAAAGGAATGATATAAAAATTCCAGTGACTCCTCGGTGTCATTTTAAAAGATTTGTTTTTAGATTCCATTAAAATTACCTTTGTTTTGTCTATTAAAGTATATTTACACATTGAAACAGTGCTTTTAATTTTCAAATATACTTCCAAATAATCACACTTTCACTGAGTTTGCATTATAAATTGAAATTATTTATTTCAATAAATTGATTTGTCTTTTGCGTCACGCTATCCAAAACTGCAAGTAAAATTTGTGAAATGTTTTCTTTGCATCACACTATCTCTTTGCACAAATTTTCACTTAGTTGGATACTATGATACAAAGTAATATTTACATAAATTTTATTCACAGTTTTGGATAGCGTGACGCAAAAGACAAATCAATTTATTGAAATAAATAATTTCAATTTATAATGCAAACTCAGTGAAAGTGTGATTATTTGAAAGTATATTTGAAAATTAAAAGCACTTTTTTTTTTTCAAAATGGCAGCTTCAATTTATTAATGAACTTGGTGGATTTATTAATGAGGGCTATTTATATATGGAGTTTTAAGCAAATTGGTTCAAAAGTTATTGTGATAATTTTCAAGTGGCCACCATTTAGAAACAAAGGACAGGGTGACTGAGATGCCCAGTGAACTTATCAAAGGTACTTGAATGGTATGTCAACTGTGCAAATGTGATTCGAACTGATTCAGTATTACAAAAGTTATTGTAATAAAAAAAATTTAAGTGGCCGCCACTTGGAAAAAAAACGGTGAAGCAAGTTGCCTAGCAAACTTATCCAAAATATTTGAATTGTAAGTTCACTTCCCAACTTTGATTTGAACCAGTTTAGTATTCTAAAAGTTACTATGGTGGGGCATTTTCAAGTAGCAGCCTGATTTCAAGTGGCTGCAACTTGGAAACTAAATATTGGAACAAAATTCATCCAAGATATTTGTGTGATAATTTCAATGTCCAACTTGAACTGATTCAGTATTTCAAAAGTTATTCTGATGATAAATTTACAAGTGGTATCCTGATTTGAAATGGCCGTACTACAGATATCGGTCACTCTCTTAAAAATGGCAGATAAAATTCATTAATAAATACTTGGTTGAGACCTTTATGTAGTCAATGTAAACATCAAAATTCAAGCAAACATAGTCTTAACTAAACTTTTTTTCAATGTGGATTTCAAATTTTCACGTAGCTGCCACTTGAAAACAAACTGCAGAGCAACTTAGTTAACGAACTCATCTAAGATATTTGTAAGATAAGTTTGCTGTATAACTTTGGTTCAATTCAATTTTGAGTATTATGTCAAAAGTTATCATAATCACAAAATTTCCATTACAAAAAAACCCAATTTATACTTTTTTTTAACATTTATACGACCTTTTAGTGAAGTTCTGATTCATTCCTATTCATTTGAATGAAAAATTTCTTTGTTTATAAGTCACACAATATTAGTTATGTCTTTTGCACTTTTTTCAAATTCACAAAATTTTTTGACTGGTCATTATTTTACCATTCTAAATATAAATTTTGATGAGTATGTGAACTCTGATATTATATCATGACTTTGGAGTTATTCACAATCTATTAACTAATTAAAAACAAATTGTCTGATGCTAATTTAAGTGATAATAATGTAGAATGTGAAGAAGTTAATCTTAAGAGAGGACAATACCTAATCTTGGCAACAGCTATGGCCTATCTTATGGGAAGATCAATTTTCATAACTAGGGGGCTCTGCCCCCTGCTCGCTCCGCTCACCAACCCCTGAGGGAGGCTTCGCCTTCCCCCGACTCACTTTACTTGTTAACACATGCTGAGCTCTGCCCGCCTATCCGCTGCTTTCCTTTCACTGAATAGGAATGTTAATAGTGCATAACACAAGACAAAAGCAGAAAATTATTATACAAATCCCCATATTCAATGTCATTTTATTTTTATAAAAATCATGCTAAAAATCAGTTTTTTTTTTTTTTTTTTAATAGAAGGAAATCCGTAATATCCAGACTATTTTCCATTATAGCTTTAGTATATCACCCTTTTTATTCCTTTTTTTCAACTACAGATCAGGACCGCGGCATCCCAGTCGACAGCACACCGACCTCGTAATTGGAAGATTGCGGGTTCAGTACTCGAGCTGGACAAAGACCGTTGTGTACACTAATGGTGGCTGGTGTACGTAAAATCTGTTGTGGCGACAATATCCTCCATGTTCCCATCAAAACTATACCTTTTGGGGTCACCGAAGTGGGGGAGCCATCTCTTCCATGTAGGATCAAAAATGTGATGGCATGTCTCCGAAACATACCTAGGGGTGTGCCCCAGATCGTCGCCAATTATCCATAGCGCAGTAATGGCCGATGTCATATCCAACCTATCTAACTACCTACAACCATGGATGATATTTTAATTTTACCATGTAAGAAAATTTATTTTCTAAAAGTAGAGAAAAAAAGTTATTAATAGCAACACTGACATTTATTATTTTTTATTTTTTACAACCATGGTTCGGGCAGCGGTATAGCCAGTCCATAAAGCACCGAGCTCATAATTGGAAGATTGCTGATTCGATACTTGAGCCGGTCAAAGACCGTCGTGTGTACTAATGGTGTCTGGTGCACATAAAACCTATCATGTCCACAAAGTCCTCCATGTTCCCATCAAAAATATAGGTCTGGGGATCACCAAATAGGGGGAGCGATCCCCTCCATGGAGGATTAAAATTGTGATGGTATGTCTCCGGAACATCCCTAGAAGTGCTTCCCAGACAGTCACCAATTACCCATAGCGCAGTACTTGGGCGACGTTAAATCCAACCTACCTACCAACAACCATGGATCGTATTTTATTTTTCCTGTGTAAAATGACTTCATGACAGAAGACCAACGTCACTGGGAGAAACTTTTTTCAAGATGGCAAATAGAGTACTTTCATAAACTTGTCGTTTATGACTTCTTTAATTAAAATGATAGAAATTTCTAAGCAGCTGAAATGTCTTCCTTGAAGTACTCGGAACACATTGACACCTCTCATGATGTGAAGGACCCTGCCCTCCACGAGAAGATGCTGTCGGACAAAAAAATTTGACGCCAGCGACAGTATTTTTTTTTTAATATATAGAGATTACTCATTACCAAATGTAGTTTTTAAATTCCGTTTTCACTTTCAGAAAATTCACAACCATTAAATTGGTACTCATTTTCGAAGAAATTGATTTTTAAAAATTTTTATATATTTTTTTTCGTTCAAAAATGCAAATTTTCACACAAATTGCTTTTTTTAACCACAAAATGAAATACTAAAAATTTTAAAAATCAATTTTTGGAAAATCTGTACTAATTTAACGACTTTGAATTTTCTGAATATATTTCTTATTTTAATTTTGTAAAAAAAAAAAAAATATATATTACTTGGTAATAGAAATTCCAGATGAAAAAAATACAAAATTAAATTTTACTTCCACATAGAAAAGTTATTTATTTATTTTTCACAAAAGTAATGTCTTTAATAATATAAATGTGACATGTGTATGACTGTATATATATATATATATATATAATCAATTTGATAAATATACAGAAACTTAAAGAGAAATAACAAAAATGTTGAGTGACTCCAGTCGACTTTCTGAACATGAAAGTAATTCACTGTTGTTTAAATAAAATAACGTAAGAGAAGTCATTAAATAAACAATCGAGAAAATTATAATAAGTGTTTGATTATTTGCTCCCAAATAATATATCGTTTAAGGGAATGAAATGCATCCAAATTATTTTGTGTATATCTGTAAAAGAACTAATAGTGTTAGATTCACCAAAATGTATATAGTTTGTGTGACATATACTTATAATTTGTAAATGAATTCAAAGCTCAATCAAATGAGGCTTCAGACGCCATCACATTTTAAATAAATTCAGACTATAGGTCATAATATTACAGAATTTTTCGTTATTTCCCTGTAAAAAAAACTGTAAATGCTAGATTCACCAAAAAAATCTATACGATTCTACCGACAGCTGATAACATGTATATAAAAGTTTCAGCTGAATCGAATAAGGAATTCAGATGCTATCACACTTTAAATTATTTGAGCCCATAGACTATAATGATAAAGCATTTATCTTTGTGTCCCGGTTAAAATAAATAAATAAATAAAACTGTGCTAGATTCTCCAAGATGTATATAATTTGTACTACGATAACCTATAACATATGCACCAACTTTTAGCTCATCTGAACAAAGCATTTAGACAATATTGTGTTCACTCTACTCAGATATGTACATACATTATCGTAAAATAGCAAAAATGAACTCATGGAACTTCAAACATGTAGATACACCAACATCACAAGTCAAATTTTTGTCATAATTACAATACTTTCCTTACCTATGTATTTTCAGAAAGTAAAAAATTCCATGAAAGATATGTGAATCATTCATTTCATCATGCTTAATAACAAAATTTTTAAGGGTGTTTACGACTATGAGGGAGGAGATGACAATGTAGTTGAAAGCAGTAGGGGGAAAAAGAGGAGAATTAAAATTGAAACTATAAACTATACTTTTGCACCCAATTCACCCTTAGAAATAGATATATTTATTTATTAAATATTGTTAACTTTGCATGCCTATTTCAATCATTTATATCTATTTTGAAATATTTAAATTGATTTTATTTACATACACAGGATCAGGGTTTAACCTGGCAAAAAAATTACTTTAGCATTTTAGCGAAAATAGGCAAGCACTATTTTAGCTTTTTCGAAAGTTAATTAATTCTTTGGATACCATTGATTTCTTTTACTTACAAGGAACATCACCCAAGCGTCCGGCTCGGATTTCAATGAGAGAGAGGCGTTTCTTTCATATTTGATATGTTATCAAATTTTACTCAAAAATATGCGAAAAATTTGTATTTATACAGCAAGTGAATACTCAAATGAATAATTCAGTTGAAATAATTTTCAGTACTACTAGAAATTTTCATTTGTAACTTAAACATGAAAGCGCAAAATCATTTAGTATTTTTAAGTCACACCCAAAGGCGGAGCTTACTGTTGATATGTGGCTGATGTGGTTTTTAACATTTTAAAAATTCAATAAATAGAGAAAACATGGATGATAGCAAAAATTTCTGTGCTCAAAAATATTTGGTACATGCCCTCTATCAGAAATTAAAGTTTCATTAAAATCACAGCCAGACACGATGTTCCTTGTTAGCTTTGTTATCCTCAGTTTTTTTTTCTATTCCTTTTGTTCATGATGATTTTAACCAAGCATCCATATTTGTGACTTTAAAAATATGAATCAGGAAAACTATGTTTTGATTTCAAGTATAGAAAAAGAGGTACTCGTATCATACGTGTAAAATGAAAAAGCAATTTAAAAATTAAATAAAGTGTAGTGGTAGATAATCGTGAAATACTAGTGCTAAGAATGCTTCTATGAAGCAAATTTTGAATTCTGACATACTTTTAAATATTTTTGCATTTAAATTCAATCATTAAAAATAAATCCAAATTACTATATAAATAATGATTCCCAAAAATTTCAGTTCTTTCGTAGTTTTTGCCTGCAAATATTACAAAAAAAAAAAAAAAAAAAAAAAAAAAAATCTGAGTTATTATATAGAGATATTTTATATAGTTATCCAGTTTTAGCTTTATAGTGAAATTCTGACCAACATGTTTTAGCAAAATATGATACCTTTTAGCAAAATGCTAAAAAAACTAATGGCAGTTTAAACCCTGCACAGGGTTCAGGAATTTATTAAAAAATATGGTCGCCATCAAAAAATTATGGTAGCCCATAAAAAAATATTCTCCAACATTTTCTTTCTTTCTTTTTTTTTTTCTTTTTGTTCCGTTTCAAAGTTTACTTGAATATAGAAATTAAGATCCTATATACCAACTAAAAACCAATTATTTATTAGGCTGGAATGATTTATTTTTTACATCAGGAAACACCTGTTTAAATTTAACATCATGAAACTGGTTTTATTATTTTCACTAAATCAATACACCATCGGCAATGGTACATCATTACACAGGTACAAAAATTCAGCACCAGATCGACAGCATGCGCAGACAGGAGCAGTGTAAACCAATTCCCTAAAACGGTGCAATAATTTAACACAGAGTTGTGAAACATGCACGGAGATGTGTAAATTCTCTAATTCAACACAGTGTCTCAAAAAGTGGTGAGGGAAGCAGAAATCAAAACAGCGAAAGTAGAATTGGAGCCCGATTTCGGGACCAATTCTTTCACCAAAATATATATATTAAAAAAAAAAAAAATTCCTTAAAGTTGAAAACATTATTACTAGCCATAAATAAAATAGAAAAAGTAAACTAAACTAGTAATAATGAAATACTTTAAACTAGTAATAATGTAATTTAATTAATTACATTATTACTAGTTTAAAAAATATATTGGTCGCCAATGGTGACCAGGTGACCGTATTTCACAAGCTCTCACATACACATAATGATACAGAATTGTTTTATATATATGGAAAGAATAAAGGTAATTTTTAATTTAGTACTCGTAAATAATTAATAGTGGACAAAACGGTATTTTGCCCGGGGCAGTTTTAACCAGGTTTTTTCCACTATGGAAAAAACCGAACAACCCTGACCCAAGTACCCCATGTTTTAAAATCATTAATTAGATTAAAACTATTAAAACATAAACGAGGAGAAAACATTCAAACCATGTTTTCACCTTCGGATACAATTTTTCAGACCAAAAAAAAAAAAAAAAAAAAAAAAACCTAATACATTTAAAAAAATAACTCTTTTTTTTCTTTTTTAAGAAAAAACTTGATTTGAACATTTGCTCCCCAAATGTTTCAATTCGATAAAATGTTAAAGTAAACATATATAATGTGCAGTATATACCTAAATTTGGAAAATATATAGCAGCATGTTAATTAGCAGCACTGTTTGAAAGTACTTGTTTTGATTGAATTGCCATCTTCAAAAACTAAAATATTTTTTGTGTCAATTTCAATATCAATGTTGCTA
Organism: Salticus scenicus; assembly: GCA_963930645.1. Taxonomy (NCBI): domain Eukaryota; kingdom Metazoa; phylum Arthropoda; class Arachnida; order Araneae; family Salticidae; genus Salticus; species Salticus scenicus. The sequence continues at coordinate 160,253,231 of OZ005658.1, forward strand.
ACATATTTTCAGTATATAATTATAGGTAATGATGATGTATATAAATGTGAATTTTTGTAGGCATATGAAATTATTAGTTTTCATTTTATTTCATGAAATATAATTCATACCCAAATCCCAAATTATCCCTATTTTATTAGCAATTCATGAAATGCATAAGATTTGCAGCTACAAGGAAAATAAATTACGAATATACACTTCCATTACTATGATTTAGAGGCAAGTGTTTTATAGTTTTATTTTCTAAAATGTAGTTATTCATATATAATTATTTCCAAAAAGTAAATAAATGTCTGTTGATCTGCTGGCTAAAACAAAAATATCCTCTTGTAACCCCTATTTTTCGAATATGCCTGTTTTAAAGTTACACACTTCTATATTCAAACATTTACTTGAGAAATTAATCTTTTAAAATACAAAATATTAATTTAAACTAAATGTAATGTAATTCACTTTAATCAATAGTAAATTCTGTTTCTAAACAAAAAAGAAAATGCAGACAACTTATTCATGCACTATGTTCCAGTGGCGGATCTAGAACTTTTTTTTTTAATTATTGGGGGGGGGGGGGGGAGGGCTAAGATTTTTCATCAATTATGAATGTCAGTACTTTTGGCCTACCCCCCACCCCCCCCTAGATTCTGCGCTGCTATGTCCTTGCATGCATGAGCATACCACTGGTGTACAGAATGAAATTCAAGAGGAAAAGGAAAAGTAAAGATATCCCAAGTCGAAATTCATGCTGGTATTTGTTTGCTAGGCAAGCACTACATGCTTCATCCCAGCTAGTAAAATAGCATAAAACTACCATAAATATTTGCTAGTTCCACCAGAACTATCAGCAAGTCATGGTGTGTTTTGGCACACTTTATATGCTTGTCCAGCATACATATTCCAGCTTGTGTAGCTTGAATATTTTGCTGGTCTAGCAGCCATCACGACCACTGCTTGCTTGCACTTTTTGCTATTCTAGCAGAAATTCACAACCAACAGATGCTTTTTTTCTTTGCTAGACTAGCATTAAATGCTGTATCCCAGCAAGTAAAATAGCATAAAACTAGCATTAATATTTGCTAGAGCCACTAAAATTACCAGCTTGTCATGGTGTGTTTTGGCCCACTTTTATTGCTTGTCCAGCATACATAATCCAGCTTTTCATGCTGGTATTTGTTTGGTGGACTAGCATTGGATGCTGTATCCCAGCAAGTAAAATAGCATAAAACTAGCATTAATATTTGCTGGTTCTACCAGAATTACCAGCTTGTCATGGTGTGTTTTGGCCCACTTTTATTGCTTGTCCAGCATACATAATCCAGCTTTTCATGCTGGTATTTGTTTGGTGGACTAGCATTGGATGCTGTATCCCAGCAAGTAAAATAGCATAAAACTAGCATTAATATTTGCTGGTTCTACCAGAATTACCAGCTTGTCATGGTGCGTTTTGGCCCACTTTTATTGCTTGTCCAGCATACATAATCCAGCTTTTCATGCTGGTATTTGTTTGCTGGACTAGCATTAGATGCTGTATCCCAGCAAGTAAAATAGCATAAAACTAGCATTAATATTTGCTGGTTCTACCAGAATTACCAGCTTGTCATGGTGTATTTTGGCCCACTTTTATTGCTTGTCCAGCATACATAATCCAGCTTTTCATGCTGATATTTGTTTGCTGGACTGGCATTAAATGCTGTATCCCAGCAAGTAAAATAGCATAAAAACTAGCATTAATATTTGCTGGTTCCACCAGAATTACCAGCATATCATGGTGTGTATTGGCTTACTTTTATTGCTTGTCCAGCATACATAATCCAATTTGTGTTGCTTGAATAAGTTGCTGGCCTAGCAGCAATCAAGACCACCACTTGCTTGCACTTTCGGCTATTCTAGCAGTAATTCACATCCAATAGATGCTTTTTTATTGCTATTCTAGCATTACTTTTCTACCATCAGTTGCTTTTAATTTTTGCTATTATAGTAGGACTTTCCTACCATCTGTTACTTTTTGTTATTATAACATTATTTTTCAACCAGCAGTTGCTTTTAATTTTATTTATACTAGCCAAATTTAGGGTATTTACCTAAGGCCTGTGTGAATACCACAAAACTGGGTATTTTTGAAAGTTAAATCAGTAATCAATTTTTATCTAAATATATATATATTCAAAAAATAAAAAGGGATGCAAGGAATGGTACTTATAATGGAATGCAAATAATTAACTCTGTTTATTTCATATAGATGGCACCTGCAAAGCTTCTAATAGTGATTTCTTAGAATGTTGTGCTACAAATGAATTCTTATTTTGATTAGTGAACAGTTAACCATTCAATTTTTATGCTAATATTACTATAAGTAAATTTTATGCTACAAGGATGTTAAAATGGAAGATTAGTTATCTTACTTTTACCTTACCCACTCATTAACATGGTATTCTGAAATTGGTGGGAAATGGTGAGAAGCATTTTTAAAGCTGTTCTTAAATGGATAACATTGTGGTAAATAATGTAAAATTTTCAACAGATTCACAGAACTAATTTTTGATGAAAATGTATGGCTTTTTCTGACATTACCATTGACAGGGTTACCACTCAAATAGGAGAATGAAATTCCCTGACTTTTCCAGGTTTTCCAGACGTGTTCTAAGAAAATTCCAGTCTAGCCACATATTGTGCATTGGTTGCATTGAGGGCAAAATAATTATGGTAAAACTTGAAAACACAAAAGTTACATATTACTTTGACCTAAGGACAGATTGCCCTCCATGCGGGGGTCTTTCTAAGAGGTCTTGTTTTTAAAAAATGGCAAAAGCTAAGAAAAAAACAAGAAAAATGACTCTACATTGGAGGAAAATTTAATTTTTTTGCAATCATTGTATGAAATTCCCTGACTTTTCCAGATTCTGGCTAAAATATTAAAATTCCTTGATTTTTCCCTGACTTTCATGGTCAATTTTCAAATTCCCTGACTGTTCCAGGATTTCCAGGTAGCGTGGCAATTCTGCATTGAAATGCCTAAAACGGGAAATAAGTTTAAATTTTTTTCTCTAAATGCAATACTTCTCAAAACTCTAATTTGCAAACTTTCACATCACAAAAAAGGGATGAAAATCATCAACTAAATTGCCAACTTTGACGTACTTAAAGAAAAAAAAGAAAAAGAAAGAAAATATATATATAGACAGAGAGAGCCAGAAATCTGCCGATCTAAAATCCGTCAAAGTCTGAAATTTGCACAGCTTTTCAGATACAAACAATGAAATTTAAGTTACAAAACTGCAAATCAGAATTTTTGTAAAGGATCCTGAATGCAGACTTTGTGCTTGCATTTTATGATTACAATAATAAAAATATGAAAAACTGCAAGAACCAAGTTTCTGATAAAGAAATTATCAACAATATATTAAATTAATCCAAAGAAAATTATGATGATCATTATCAATGAGGAAAACAATAAATTAATTTTTTAAAATGCTATCTGATAAATACATAGTTTACGGAAGAATTCAGTTAAATACTTTGAAAAATAAATTTGAGTTACAAAATAAGAATTGATAACTATTTACAATAGACAAAAAAAAAAAAAAAAAAAAAAAAAAAAAAAAAATCTCGATGTATGTGTGCATGTTAACGTGTAGTTTAAAACAAACTGCATGTGAACAGATTTTGTCTAAATTTGACGAATATTTTTTCATTTTTCATTTATTGTTTTCTTTATATATATATTTAATGTTCAGTGTTATATACCTAATAATTTAATATACAAGTGAAATTGTGTTATTATTCACTTGTATATGTTTAATTTGATTAATATTCTGGTTTTATTATTCAAATTGAAAATGATTTTTTATGGGCTCCAAAATCCGCCAAATGCACAACATCTGGTCCTGAGCTGTGATTTGACTCTCCACTGCATATATATTTCTTTATTACAACAAAAATAATATCTCAATTATTAAGAGTTTACAAATTAAAATGGTACGGAGCTATACTAGAAGGTAATTAAAATAAAAAAATAAAATAAAAAATTTCTAAAAACATCAAACATTATTCTATTTTCTACTGTTTAAAAATGATATCTACATTTTTTTCTTTTTTCAATCATTGAAAACAGCCTTTATATCATCTCAAAAATTTGTGAGTTTTTATTTGAGAGCAGCCTTAAGGATTCTTTGAATTATTTTTCAAAAAACTTTAAAAAATAAGTGTTGTACAATGGTACAGTAAAAAATATTTTAAATTTAGTTAGTTTTGAACATTTTTTTTTTTTTTTTTTAATATAATTTATATTCCTTTTAAAAATAATTATAACTATTTTAAGTTTTAACCAAAATGTTTCTTTCCTGAATGTTATTTTAGAAATGAGTCAAGTATTGCCATAAGTTTTAAGATATTTAAATTAGTATCAATCAGCCCTAGTATTGCATCTTAATTTTTGTGATTATTACCAGCTCTTTCTCATTTAAAAAAAGAAAGTTCTTATTAATTTAAATAAAATGACTTTATAAAAATCTTCAAATATATTATTCAAAAAGTACTGTTATTTAAATCAAATAATTTGCGAAAAATGTATGATGTAATACTGCATTATTATTTTCAGATTAATATACATTTTTTTTAGCCTTTATAAAATAAAAATTCTGTAAAAACTTTCAATTTTTTTCTTAAATTTACCTTAAAACTCTCTCTATATATATATACATAATATCATACTATATACTAATCATAGATACTTTATATATGAATAGAACTCACTGAAAAATTAATACCAAGGTAAGTACCCAAAATGGTTAAGGACATAAAAGGACAAAGCAAATTATTTAAAAAAGATTTATTATAATTTCTTTTTTTTTTTCAATTATTAAGGAAAAGTCAAAAACACACTTTAAACATATTTATTACGAGCTTCATGACACATTTAAGCATATTGCATACACCTTGAATTTTATCAGGCACACGTATCGATTTAATTTTTTGTTTCAGCCTCACTTCCACATATGTCTTTCCCTCTTTTCAGTAGATATTCTCTCATTTGACCTGGAATGAAAATGAAACAAGAAATGAAAAAGAAATATATATATATGTATATGTATAAATCTAGTATTTAAAAAAATATCAAAAAATGTCACAAAAAAAAAAAAAAAAAAAAAAAAAACTAATAATTTGATTACCCACAATTGTAAATTAAGTGCTATATATATCCAAAGCTTCAGTCATTAAACAACGTTCTTTAAACAGTGTCGGCACTGTTTAAATCAAACAGCCCCCCCCCCCTCCCAAAATAAATAAATAATACAAAAAAAAAAAAAAAAAAAAAAAAAGCCCACTTAAAACAAGATCGGATGTAACAAAGTATAGATTAGTACAAACTTTCATTGCTCCCTTTGAATCTACTATGCTTTAATAAAGTCTGAGACTGGTTACAATCAATAACTGAAAACATTAGTATCGGATATTGCGAAGTTTTTCCATTTGAATAAGTTTAAACTTAAAATACAAGATTTCCTTTTCTAAAAGTAATTAAAAATTGTTTATTGTTGTTGAAAAAAGCAAAATTGGAAAATATCGAATGTGAAATATGGGATGATGAAAAAGTAATTAATGATTTTGAGCACAGTGAAATTTGGTATTTTGAAGACTTCGGGATAGGTGATTTCAGACAGCTGAAATTCACTTAGGCAGAGCTCGTGCAATTTAAAGAATTGGATGGAAACGAGATGACAGAAGATGACAAAGAAATTTTCACATCTTCCTCACAAGAAAAATATGAAAATGAAAGTAATGATGAGCCAATCGATCCATTCCCCCCTCTGAAACAAATAAATGAGTCATATGCTATAATTCGCCGACATTTTGAGGTTTGTTTAGGTGACTATAATCTACTTTATAAATTAGAAAAAGAATTGTAGAAATATTAAACATCCGTGAAAACATTATCACCTATCAGAACTTTCTTCCGAGAGGGAATAAAATATTATATGAGTGAGTGATATTGAATAATTCTACTTCTTTATGAGCTCTGGAATCGAATTAGGTAAGTTTAAAAAGACATTGCAAGTATTACAGGTGGCATGTGATTGCCGACTGTTGGGAGTGGGTGGGAAACACACACACAAAAAAAATAAAAATAAAAATAAACAAGTGAAAGATATTGAACAATTCTACTTCTTTATATTTTCTAGAATCTCATAAAGTAAGTTTAAAAAGATTATTGCATACCTACCAAACTGAGAAAATTCCAAGGAGTAAAACAGTGCACGAACAAAAATATTTGCACCCCCCCCCCCCCCCAAAAAAAAAAAAAGAAGCAAATGGGATTTTTTCTGTTTTGGCATATAAGATTTTAAAAGTATTTAAAAAAAAAAAAAAAATCACTAATTTACTTTTTAAATACATTAACATTTGATAAAAAGTAATATAATGTAAAGTTTAGCTATCATTCATAATTATTTACTATACTTACAAATTTAATATATTCACACAGTGATGCAATTAGTCTGAATTTCACATTAGATTTATTTTAAAAATAGTTTTCAAACTGCTTAGAAGTATCAGATACAGTAATTATTTTTAAATATTTCAGATAACTATTTTTCAATTTAATTAGTTATTACATTTACAAAATCAAAAAAAGAAGAAGAAAAAAAAAAAAAAAAAACGGAAAGGAAAAATAAATTTAAAAGCTTCATTTATTAAAATACAATGTAAAAACTACATTTGTTGAACGAATTTTTTTTTTAACACTTTCTCAGAATATAGTAAATACAATTGATTATCTTCCTTGAAGTAGTAATGTATTTTATTCTTTTTGCTAATATTAGCTGATTTTGCATAATATAGACATTTTTTTTCTTTCCAATGTGTTTGGTTGTATGGTATTTGCCGCTATGAGAAATTGTAAAACTGGACTGACAATAAATGCAATATGCAAACTTTTCACCCTGACTAGATGCTCTTATACATCGAAATTCAGTTCTATAGCTATCTTTAAACAGTTGATAAGATTTCTTTTCAGCCATCATCAAAATTTTCAAAAGCGTGTGACAATTGTAAGCACAGACATAATAACAAAACGAACATCACCCACGTTTCCCATGCTTCTGTTTCTGTAAGATGCGCAAGGGTTGAGGTGAACCGAGCTAGGGTGCCTCGATAAGATAAGAGTGGCGACAGATGTGTGACAGATTCTCATTGGAGAAAACTGACCATCAGCCGCCCGGGGCGATTGTTGGATGATGCTCCGTAGGTTTTACATTGAGAGTTTCGGATATGTCGAAAAAAACATTTTTATCTCTTGATATTAAATAAGTTTGATTTTTCTTTTTTTCAGAAATACATTAAGAAAGATTAATTGTAAAATATCAAAACATTTTTTACTGAATAATGTTAATTATTAATCTGTTTTATTGACTTTATTGATGAACGTGACAGGCAGATTCTTTTATTAGCCTGTTTCATAGCTTATAAATTGATATAAATAGAAAAAAATACTCTATGATTATTGTCATAACTGATCTGTAATCATCTTATTTATTAAATATATTACTTTTATCCTATTTTTGTGCTATTTTAAGTAAAAAAAATAATTATTTTATTGATAAATGAAAGTAGAAACTTTTGGCGATATTTAACATATTACTTGGCGAGAGATTCTTCGCCAGTGTTTTGACATCTTTTCTTAGAGAAAGCTAAAAGCATTATAAATGTGTACCTCTGTGTGTGTTATGTGAAAGAGTATGTACTACTAAGGAATATATAAATTGTTTCTTATTTATTACGTCTGACTAATTACGAATTAATGTTTAATTTTCTTCAATAAAATTAATAGTTATTTACTATTTTGAAAATAAAGATAAAAATAAAATAAATAAAAATTAATTCATTAGTTTTGTTTTTCTGAAAATATTGAGTTTTAAAAGTATTAAAATTTATAAATATATTTAAATATTTTACACACATTGTTTCTTTTTAATTGTTTGTTAAAACATTTATTTTGTAGTGGGAATTAATAGGCTAAGGGCATATTATTTCTCTCCTAGAAATGTTTACATAGGGTGTGAATTAAATCTGTGATATCTTTAATTAGAAAAAGAATGATGATACCATTTTAAATTAAATTATCTAATGTGTCACTCACACGACTTTTTCTTACACTGTATTTAAAGTTATGAAGACAGATTGCATATTAAGTCCTAAGTTCAGTAAGGCAAAATAATATAGTTCAATTTACTTTAAAATTAATCTACAAAAGGTGTAAGGTATTGTTTCATTTGGCATAAAATTCTATGTGAGGGGGGGAGCTGCCACAATCCTACCCCCCCCGTTTAATTATAGTGCGTACCATTAAAAAAAAAAATCAAGACTAATTTTGTAAACTTCTCTTTCCTTCTCTGCATGTGTGTATGTTACACAAAACTTGTGGCAGCTCGAGGTCAAGATCTAATGCACAGTATTTTCCGAAAGTTTTTATTTTGACGCATTTTAGCATAAACTGGTGTCTTTCAACTTTTGGTGCATATTAGTTGACAAATGGTGCTGCTATGCTGAAATTCCTGATTTTTTAGGAACGTTAGATCTCGACTTTTATATTGTATAAATGTATCAAACATGATATTTAAGATGGTTAATATGTAAAGTAGGTGAATGATTGCTTAAATATATTTAAATTTAAAGAGAAAAAAAAAAAAAAAAAAAAAAATAGGAAAGAAAGAAAGAAAAAAAATGCTACTGTTTTAAATTTTATTTACAAATGTGCTTATTAATATCTCCTGGCCTTCCTCGGAGATCCATTAGGAACATTTATACAAAATATGTACATGAAAAATTTGACAGTTAGTATAAATTTAAATTATTTATTTTATACATTTTTAATACACTTGACAAAACTTATTATTAGATTTATTGGCATAGCTTACTGCACTTACTCGTTTTTGTAATGTTAAAAATCATGCTATTTTAATACGTATCTTCATTATAGAAAATAATATGCGTATTACTTAGAGGTTTTTTTTTTTGAGAGAGAGAGAGGAGGAGGGGGGGGGGGCTCGTACAAAATATTTTACGCATATTACATCTTGATATAGATAACTGTCCGAAATTTAATAAAAAGAGGGCAAGGACTTTTCTAGAGAATGAGAGTTGCTTGAAATAATGTATTTGCCATTTAAATTCTTTTACAAGGATGCACACACACAAATACTGCGGTGCGTTGTTCAAACATAGGAGCTTGGGCCAGAATACTCAAATATTTTATTATGGTTTTCACATTTGTTTATTAAATACGGGCAAAAAACACTTAGAAAGACTCCTGCGGAGGGCATTCCCCCTATAAGTCTTGGATTCCAGTGTACTCATTCGACTTGAACCCTACATTCACCCATTACTTTTTTTTATTTGCTGAAATATTTAATGATTAAAATTTATTTTATTAGTTTGTAACTACTAAATGTTCGGAAAGTCAAGTGGATTCACTGCCGATTTTTTTTACATTGATAATATTAAAAAAACTATTACTTTATGAATTATGATATACTATGATTATTTAAATGAATATTTATTATTACAATTAAAAAAAATATATATATATATTCTTTCGGAAACAAATTTGTTTAACCCAATTTTGCACGGGACTGTGTTGCCGAAGGCAGTGGGGACCCGGTCCGACTTTGTACCCAATCAGAAATTATTTTTTTTTTTTAATTTCTTTTCTTAACACTAAAAGTTAACGTTAGTGATTCATTAATTATAGTGATTCATTTGAAAATACTGACCCGCTAGTTATTATTATTATTATTTGCCATTTGTTACTGTGTAAATATTTATATATATATAAATAGTAATAATAATAATAATAATAATAAATGCAAATTTTATTTAAAGTGCTTTCTAGGTAAAAATACATGCCCAATTTAAATTTGTTGAAATTCCAAAAACTTTTCTATCTTACTTATTGTTGTTTTTCGAAATCTTTCTCCCCCCCCCCCCCCCCCCACTCTCCCTGTTAAATTGTAAACATAATATCAAAATGAAAAAAAAAAAAAAAAAAAAAAAAACTGTAAAGAATTAGATATGACCAATTTATTCTTATATTCTTATTATTTCAAAAAATTAAACTTAATAAGGAAAAAATATTAAAGTTTATTTAAAAGAATTTTTGTGCTACAAAATGAAAAATAATGAAATTAAACCGGGATGCATTATAAATTCTTAAATGAAAAATTTCCCTTACCTCACTATAAACAAAAAAATTCTTTAGTTCAGTATAACGTTTTTGGTTTTTAAAAATCTAAGCTAAAAATAATGGTTTAATAATAATAATAAATCGAAAATTAACTCACTGAAAAAATAAAAATAATTATTAAATAAAATTGTTAAGTCGTAAACTTGTGTTTCTAAGAGCAATGTTTTTCTTTTATAAATTTGGCAATTTAAGTATATTGATAACTTGTTATTTGACAAAACAAAAAAAATTATAGTGAAAAGAAAATGCTTAATTTCAATAGAATTGAAACGAATTATAAATAAATTAAGTCTCTTTTACTTCTAAGAAAATTAAATATCCCGCCAGAAAAGTAAATGTTCATCAGAAGCGTTTTCTCGCCAACGTAAGATAAAGGTCATATCTAGAAAGAATCAACCCCACTCGTAGCTCACGCAAGCAACCCAAAATTTCATCCACAGCGGTTGCGCACTGAGAATTGTCGCCACTCTTAGTAATATAGGCACCCTAAACCGAGCATGTCTGGTGAGGAGGAAAAACACACACCATGCCTCTGAAGCGATGACGTTGAAACGGAGCGTGCTTCAACCAATAAATGGGGACCAACGATAGTTATAGAAGCATCAACTCAGAATCAATCAATTGATCAAATACATTGCGATCTTTGTTTACTAAGCATTAGCAGCAAAAATCGTACTTTTTAGATACTTTTTTTTAAGATGAGTTTTTTTATTTATAACTTTTTTTATTAAATTTAATTGAATACTTAAACAAATTAAACAAAAAAAAAAAAAAAAAAAAAAAAAAAAAAGAAAAAGAAATGAAAATCAGTAGAAAAAGAGTAAAAATAGCAATCTAGGCATAAAAGCGTAAAAAATGTGAAAAAACCGTAAATTTTATGCCCTGGGCATCAAACTTGGCAGCTATGTTATAGACATTTACACTGTGGATGAAGAAAGATTAGAAATCGCAACACTTCTGCAGGGCATTTGATCATTAGCAGAGAGGGGGGATAAAATATTATATGAGTGAGCGATATTGAACAATTCTACTTCTTCATAGGCTCTAGAATCTAATTAGGTAAGTTTAAAAAGAATGACATTTATGATGTGGGGGGAAAACAATTAGAAATCACAGATTTCAGAAGGCATTTGATCACTGATTGTTTGGGGGGGGGGTAGAGAGTACCATAAAAAGTTACATCAGTGAAAGATATTGAACAATTCTATCTATTCACAGTTTCTAGAACCTAATAAAGCAAGTTTAAAATAAACATTGATATTTATGCTATAGATGGAGAAAGATGGCGATTTTCAATCTTTCCTACCAAATTTGGGACATTTGGAAGAAAAATATTTAAAATTTAAATAAAGAACTGCACTCCTTTAATTAATTTTTTTTCTTTTTCTTTCTTTTCTTTTCTTTCTCTCTTTTTTTTAAGACAAAATACATAGAAATTAAAAGCCATTATAACAATAATGTAAGAAATTATCTTTCATATTCGTATCTGATGTGTATGCAAATACTCCGAGAGCTATTGTACATAATACTGTAAATTATGTGTACGGCCCAAGTTATTTTAATAAAATTCCCCATTTATTTTTTCCAGTATTTTAAAAAATGTTTTTCTTTTCTTAAAAAAAAAAAAAAAAAAAAAGAGTACAGCGTAAAAACTTTTTCTCATTTTTATTTTTTAAATGTTTTCAAAGAAAATTATCTTTTTTTCCTGAAATACGAAATAAAATGCGTGGACAATAATTTGTAATCCATGCAAACAGCTCGATTTTCTTTCTTGTTTAAATTTATTGCTCACAACTTGCAAATAAGGCATTAGTGCCTATTGAAATTTCAGACATGATTGAAAAGTTTTTTTTTTTTTTTTTTTTTTTTTTTTTTTCTTTAAATTAATGTTTCATTGATTTTTAAGTATTATCACATGTTTCTTTTAATAGGCAAAACGGATTTCAGCTGCCGAAAAGTAAAAAATATTGATTTGATGTGTTATTTTCATGACAACCTTCTTTTTTCCCCACCCATTCATTCTTTCCACTTTGTGCACCCCTTCCTTAAAGTAAACTCTTCGAAAAGAAGGAGGGACGAAGTGCCAACTCGTGAAAGTTGAACTATATTTATCTGTCTATTACAATCACTTAGTTTATCTATATATAATCAACAATTTGTTATGACAATTTCTGAAATACTGAAAGAAGCCTGTCCACTGTGGAAGATTTTCCAAGGTGTCTCAGTCCGTATTCACAAGAATTTCAGAGAAAAATCACAGAAAAATCCGACCTACAAAGAATGTTATCCATGGGAAATTTACTAAGGTATTTCAGTCCACATTCATGCAAGTTTCGGAGAAAATCACGGAAAACTTAGAACTTTATTGACGAAGTACTTACCATTGGAGAAAGAAAAGAATATTTTCTGTAACACTGGGATAATCGAATATGTTATGCCTCAATTTTTATAATGCAGCAGTAATTCTAAGAAAATTTCAGATTTGAAAACGACTATTTCACAAAAATTGGTAGTTTTAAAACAATTCTTCATAAAAATATAAAAAAAAAATCACATGAGAGAAGAGAATTATGTATTTGGAAACCAGTAGCGAAAAATGACAATTTCAGTAATCAAATACACAAAAAAAGAATATTATTGAATTATGGACAGATTTGGCTTGATTTTGCCAGAACTGAAAAAAACTGGGTGGGTTTTTTTCAAAATCCTTATATAAAATTCCACTTTTATTTAACTTACAATAAACATATAAATAGCATAAAACAAATATTATATACATTATTATAACATGAACAAAGAATTTTTAGAAATGTTGGAGTTTCTAAAACTGCTCTGTAGAAAAAAAAAAATCCTAAAAAATCCCCCATAAAAAAAAATTATAATTATCTTATTAAAACAGAATAAAAAAATATACATTTTAAAAATTAAAAAGGATTGATTTCAAAAATTATTATATTAAATATACCTTATTTAAAATACTTAGCGTCCCAAATGGGGCCATCTTCAGAGCTCGAAATGACAAACTACAGCTGGGCGGTATGTTTACTTTTCTCCTCTTCTTCTTCATCCTTTTCTTCACTTTGCTTTGTTTGCTGAAACAGGTGCTGCCAGAAAAATGTTTTTTTTTTTCAATAAAAACTCAACGAAATGTTATTATGCTTAAATGTTTTATTTTTACACATAAATTAATAACTGTTCTTTGAATAATTTATTGAATTCAAGTAGGTTTCACTAGAATGAGAAATTTTAGAGATTGCTTTTTATCCCACACGTGACATCATGAATGGGAAGTTTTTATAAAACACTGAAGGATGTTTAAGTTTTATTTTTCTTCTTCTTCTTCTTTTTGTCTAATATAAATTGATAAATATCAGATAAGAGTCATAAATATTTAATATTAAGATTGTGTTCTGAAATTACTCATATTTAAGGTTAATCGCAGGAATGAAAGATAGCATCTGTGTATGGAAAGAAGGACAAAGGAAAGTTGTCCAAATGCATTATTTAACAATGATTTTAAAAGAAGCTTTCTCTATATTTACAGAGGAAATTCCTATATTTGATATGCTCCTCAAAAATTTTCAGCCTATGACCTAAAAATGTCGTCTTTATGAAAAATACACCATCAGAGAAGTGAAAATGTAAAATACATGTAAATTTTATATTGAAACTAAAATCCTTAAAGTATGAGTACTCAAATACATTCCGAAAAAATTACCTAAGCAATACAAACCTGGATCCAAGTACTAAAAAATGAATGCATCATACGCGTGAAGCGTCTTGTTAGGTAAAAAATAATGGCACAGAGTGGACTCATCATTCAATCAACAAAAGCTGAATTACATCTATTTCTGTGAAAAATACCAAAGTAGGTTTTTTTTTTTTTTTAAGCCGAAGAACAAATAAAGAAGGAAATTAAAACATACAAGCCTTGGGAGACAGCATCTAATGTTCCAGGAATACAACAGTATCAACAAAAATCCACTGCAACTATATAATGCAAATGACACCAAAAAAATCCTCAATAATGAAAAGTGTCATGTTGAAAATTTGAATATTTGCAAAGGAGACTTATGTTTGATTTTAAATCATATCCAGTAGAAATAATACACTGAAATTTCTAATGAGATTCAAATATTGGTTATGCAAGAAGCAAGAGAGATATCTGGGAAGTACAAGTGGCCAGTTTCTACTGACTGCATCACATACGATAAAATTCTGCACCGACAGATATCAATATTGTGGTCAATTTAAATTTAATGAAAAAATTCAAAGTATTTTTTTCTTCTCTCTTCCCCCTCCCTCTGTGTGTGTATTACTTTGTCATTTTATGCTTCAATAAAAAGGTAAGAGAAAAAGAATTTGCGTACTACAAGATTTCATTTAATCACACTGCATAAAAAAATTCCTTAAAAAAAAAAAAAAAAAAAAAAAAAAAAAAAAAAAAGATAAATTCTGCCTTAAATTGTATTTAAAAAAAAGATATTTTATAGTGCTAACTAATAAAAGTCTAGAATGTTACAAAAAATAAGATAAAAATTATATTTTTTGTTTACTGTCACATGTGGGACATCACACAATTTTTTACAAATGTCATACACGTGACAGTCTATTGCAAACTTTAAAAAATGATTACAAAATTAATATTATTAGTAACATAATCAAACCTAATGCACATCACTTACATATGCATACTTTTTGAAAAAAAAAATATTTTAATGCAATAATTTATTTCAATAACTGAAATTCTTCATTTATATCAAAAAGTAGATCTTTGTCATTTCAGTTCCGTCCCACACGGTACACTTGGTTAAATGACTTTAAATAGGGTATTTTGATACTTTTCAGAAACATATTAGTCTTAAAAAATACAGAGTTATATGCAATTCAGAAAAAACACATCAAATTTCTTTTAAAAAAATATCTAGGTTTGCTAATATAGAATCTATCTGCAAAATGCCTGTGTAAATGTCCCACACGTGACCATGGAATGACCCTTAATCATATTCCAAACGCTCAAAAAATAAAACAATCTTTCACTTCCGCGATCCCCTATTGTAAAAGTGCCTCTGTAAAAATTAAAAATGAAGCCAAAAAACATAACATTAATATTCCGATTAAACCAAACAAAAATACAGTCGTTCCCACTTAATTGGGTAACGGATATAAGAATATAAAGTGATAGAACAAATTTTTTCCCCATAGAAGTAATGTTAAATTTCCTCGTTTAAAGAAATATTTTTTACAATGCCACCTCGCTTAATCGCATAAACACTCGAACGACGTTTCTTAAATAAAATTTCTCTATTTCTGAGCTAATTTTTCCTCTCTTTCTCAAAAAAAAAAAAAAAAAAAGAGAGAGAGAAAAGAAAAATCTGTTCTTCTTTTAAAAAACCTTACATAACTAAGGCTCTTTAAACATGAGACAGTATTCCTGCCGAGGTGATAAAAATTGGTGATAAAACAAATTTATAAAATCAGCAACTGATGATGAAATTAGAAATTAAAATACAGATAATCTCACACAAATCACAAATTTTTGAAGTTTTCAGATGACTTTTTGAATTCATAGATGGTGGATAAAGATGGAGAAACAGAAAGAGATAAAAAGTTTAATCTTTCTATAAAATCTTTAAATTAAAGTGATAAAAAAAAAACAAGCAGATCCCCCTCCAACAACAAATGAAGTTACAAAATCCTAAATATTATTCATCGTAATTTTGTATCTCATCGAAGTGGTTATAATCTATTTATGTGCTTTAGAAATAGAAATTGAAATAAGTCTATGTCAAAATAATCAATAATATATATATATATATTTTTTTTTTTTGTGGGGGGGGATTAAAAATAAAAATTGTAAGTATACTATATTTATTTCTTATTTATTCTAGCATTAATTGCATATATAAATTACTATAATATTTTAACTTAGTTAAATATTTAAATAAGAAAGAAGTATCGATCATTTATCTTTTCATGTAAGCATAAAATCACTCTAGTTAAACATGTATTTGCGTTTCTAGTCTTCCCCGAATAATCAAATACTCCGCTTAATCGAATTAATATAGATGGAACGGTAGCTATTCATTTAAGCGGGTCCGACTGTATATACCAACGCATATGAAATGAAAAAGATCCAATTCATTTTAAACACACCGCAGGAATTTATAAAATCAATTTTCAGTTTCATGATAAAAATAATGCCAACTACACATTGGAATGACAAAACACAAAATTAAAAAACGTATCTCTGAACAACTCGCCGACCTCAAATATAATAAACACTCTACTGCATGTTCAAGGACTAACAATATTAATAATATTAACACTAATTCCATTAATTATCAAAAAATAGCCCCTTATAATTCACACCATTTGCCCTAAAAAGAGAAACCCTAAAAATGAAAATTAATTATAATTTGTTATAGTTAATTATAATTAATTTGTAATTAATTATAGTTTGTGGGGCCTGACAAATTATAATCCTATGCAATGACACAATCTATGTTTGGAATGTTTATTGCTTCTTGCCGTGAGATTAAATTTACCCTACTACAAGAAAGATATTTTGAAATAGCATTTGTCAAATAGTGTATTTTTAAATTGTTTTAAAATTTTTTGAATATTTTTCTCAGATGAATTAAACACTTGAGTAAAAAAATAAAATAAAAAATTTCTAAAAACATCAAACATTATTCTATTTTCTACTGTTTAAAAATGATATCTACATTTTTTTCTTTTTTCAATCATTGAAAACAGCCTTTATATCATCTCAAAAATTTGTGAGTTTTTATTTGAGAGCAGCCTTAAGGATTCTTTGAATTATTTTTCAAAAAACTTTAAAAAATAAGTGTTGTACAATGGTACAGTAAAAAATATTTTAAATTTAGTTAGTTTTGAACATTTTTTTTTTTTTTTTTTTTTTTTAATATAATTTATATTCCTTTTAAAAATAATTATAACTATTTTAAGTTTTAACCAAAATGTTTCTTTCCTGAATGTTATTTTAGAAATGAGTCAAGTATTGCCATAAGTTTTAAGATATTTAAATTAGTATCAATCAGCCCTAGTATTGCATCTTAATTTTTGTGATTATTACCAGCTCTTTCTCATTTAAAAAAAGAAAGTTCTTATTAATTTAAATAAAATGACTTTATAAAAATCTTCAAATATATTATTCAAAAAGTACTGTTATTTAAATCAAATAATTTGCGAAAAATGTATGATGTAATACTGCATTATTATTTTCAGATTAATATACATTTTTTTTAGCCTTTATAAAATAAAAATTCTGTAAAAACTTTCAATTTTTTTCTTAAATTTACCTTAAAACTCTCTCTATATATATATACATAATATCATACTATATACTAATCATAGATACTTTATATATGAATAGAACTCACTGAAAAATAAATACCAAGGTAAGTACCCAAAATGGGTAAGGACATAAAAGGACAAAGCAAATTATTTAAAAAAGATTTATTATAATTTCTTTTTTTTTTTCAATTATTAAGGAAAAGTCAAAAACACACTTTAAACATATTTATTACGAGCTTCATGACACATTTAAGCATATTGCATACACCTTGAATTTTATCAGGCACACGTATCGATTTAATTTTTTGTTTCAGCCTCACTTCCACATATGTCTTTCCCTCTTTTCAGTAGATATTCTCTCATTTGACCTGGAATGAAAATGAAACAAGAAATGAAAAAGAAATATATATATATGTATATGTATAAATCTAGTATTTAAAAAAATATCAAAAAATGTCACAAAAAAAAAAAAAAAAAAAAAAAAAAAAAACTAATAATTTGATTACCCACAATTGTAAATTAAGTGCTATATATATCCAAAGCTTCAGTCATTAAACAACGTTCTTTAAACAGTGTCGGCACTGTTTAAATCAAACAGCCCCCCCCCCTCCCAAAATAAATAAATAATACAAAAAAAAAAAAAAAAAAAAAAAAAAGCCCACTTAAAACAAGATCGGATGTAACAAAGTATAGATTAGTACAAACTTTCATTGCTCCCTTTGAATCTACTATGCTTTAATAAAGTCTGAGACTGGTTACAATCAATAACTGAAAACATTAGTATCGGATATTGCGAAGTTTTTCCATTTGAATAAGTTTAAACTTAAAATACAAGATTTCCTTTTCTAAAAGTAATTAAAAATTGTTTATTGTTGTTGAAAAAAGCAAAATTGGAAAATATCGAATGTGAAATATGGGATGATGAAAAAGTAATTAATGATTTTGAGCACAGTGAAATTTGGTATTTTGAAGACTTCGGGATAGGTGATTTCAGACAGCTGAAATTCACTTAGGCAGAGCTCGTGCAATTTAAAGAATTGGATGGAAACGAGATGACAGAAGATGACAAAGAAATTTTCACATCTTCCTCACAAGAAAAATATGAAAATGAAAGTAATGATGAGCCAATCGATCCATTCCCCCCTCTGAAACAAATAAATGAGTCATATGCTATAATTCGCCGACATTTTGAGGTTTGTTTAGGTGACTATAATCTACTTTATAAATTAGAAAAAGAATTGTAGAAATATTAAACATCCGTGAAAACATTATCACCTATCAGAACTTTCTTCCGAGAGGGAATAAAATATTATATGAGTGAGTGATATTGAATAATTCTACTTCTTTATGAGCTCTGGAATCGAATTAGGTAAGTTTAAAAAGACATTGCAAGTATTACAGGTGGCATGTGATTGCCGACTGTTGGGAGTGGGTGGGAAACACACACACAAAAAAAATAAAAATAAAAATAAACAAGTGAAAGATATTGAACAATTCTACTTCTTTATATTTTCTAGAATCTCATAAAGTAAGTTTAAAAAGATTATTGCATACCTACCAAACTGAGAAAATTCCAAGGAGTAAAACAGTGCACGAACAAAAATATTTGCACCCCCCCCCCCCCCAAAAAAAAAAGAAGCAAATGGGATTTTTTCTGTTTTGGCATATAAGATTTTAAAAGTATTTAAAAAAAAAAAAAAATCACTAATTTACTTTTTAAATACATTAACATTTGATAAAAAGTAATATAATGTAAAGTTTAGCTATCATTCATAATTATTTACTATACTTACAAATTTAATATACTCACACAGTGATGCAATTAGTCTGAATTTCACATTAGATTTATTTTAAAAATAGTTTTCAAACTGCTTAGAAGTATCAGATACAGTAATTATTTTTAAATATTTCAGATAACTATTTTTCAATTTAATTAGTTATTACATTTACAAAATCAAAAAAAGAAGGAAAAAAAAAAAAAAAAAAAAAAAAAAACGGAAAGGAAAAATAAATTTAAAAGCTTCATTTATTAAAATACAATGTAAAAACTACATTTGTTGAACGAATTTTTTTTTTTAACACTTTCTCAGAATATAGTAAATACAATTGATTATCTTCCTTGAAGTAGTAATGTATTTTATTCTTTTTGCTAATATTAGCTGATTTTGCATAATATAGACATTTTTTTTCTTTCCAATGTGTTTGGTTGTATGGTATTTGCCGCTATGAGAAATTGTAAAACTGGACTGACAATAAATGCAATATGCAAACTTTTCACCCTGACTAGATGCTCTTATACATCGAAATTCAGTTCTATAGCTATCTTTAAACAGTTGATAAGATTTCTTTTCAGCCATCATCAAAATTTTCAAAAGCGTGTGACAATTGTAAGCACAGACATAATAACAAAACGAACATCACCCACGTTTCCCATGCTTCTGTTTCTGTAAGATGCGCAAGGGTTGAGGTGAACCGAGCTAGGGTGCCTCGATAAGATAAGAGTGGCAACAGATGTGTGACAGATTCTCATTGGAGAAAACTGACCATCAGCCGCCCGGGGCGATTGTTGGATGATGCTCCGTAGGTTTTACATTGAGAGTTTCGGATATGTCGAAAAAAACATTTTTATCTCTTGATATTAAATAAGTTTGATTTTTCTTTTTTTCAGAAATACATTAAGAAAGATTAATTGTAAAATATCAAAACATTTTTTACTGAATAATGTTAATTATTAATCTGTTTTATTGACTTTATTGATGAACGTGACAGGCAGATTCTTTTATTAGCCTGTTTCATAGCTTATAAATTGATATAAATAGAAAAAAATACTCTATGATTATTGTCATAACTGATCTGTAATCATCTTATTTATTAAATATATTACTTTTATCCTATTTTTGTGCTATTTTAAGTAAAAAAAATAATTATTTTATTGATAAATGAAAGTAGAAACTTTTGGCGATATTTAACATATTACTTGGCGAGAGATTCTTCGCCAGTGTTTTGACATCTTTTCTTAGAGAAAGCTAAAAGCTTTATAAATGTGTACCTCTGTGTGTGTTATGTGAAAGAGTATGTACTACTAAGGAATATATAAATTGTTTCTTATTTATTACGTCTGACTAATTACGAATTAATGTTTAATTTTCTTCAATAAAATTAATAGTTATTTACTATTTTGAAAATAAAGATAAAAATAAAATAAATAAAAATTAATTCATTAGTTTTGTTTTTCTGAAAATATTGAGTTTTAAAAGTATTAAAATTTATAAATATATTTAAATATTTTACACACGTTGTTTCTTTTTAATTGTTTGTTAAAACATTTATTTTGTAGTGGGAATTAATAGGCTAAGGGCATATTATTTCTCTCCTAGAAATGTTTACATAGGGTGTGAATTAAATCTGTGATATCTTTAATTAGAAAAAGAATGATGATACCATTTTAAATTAAATTATCTAGTGTGTCACTCACACGACTTTTTCTTACACTGTATTTAAAGTTATGAAGACAGATTGCATATTAAGTCCTAAGTTCAGTAAGGCAAAATAATATAGTTCAATTTACTTTAAAATTAATCTACAAAAGGTGTAAGGTATTGTTTCATTTGGCATAAAATTCTATGTGAGGGGGGGAGCTGCCACAATCCTACCCCCCCCCCCCGTTTAATTATAGTGCGTACCATTAAAAAAAAAAATCAAGACTAATTTTGTAAACTTCTCTTTCCTTCTCTGCATGTGTGTATGTTACACAAAACTTGTGGCAGCTCGAGGTCAAGATCTAATGCACAGTATTTTCCGAAAGTTTTTATTTTGACGCATTTTAGCATAAACTGGTGTCTTTCAACTTTTGGTGCATATTAGTTGACAAATGGTGCTGCTATGCTGAAATTCCTGATTTTTTAGGAACGTTAGATCTCGACTTTTATATTGTATAAATGTATCAAACATGATATTTAAGATGGTTAATATGTAAAGTAGGTGAATGATTGCTTAAATATATTTAAATTTAAAGAGAAAAAAAAAAAAAAAAAAAAAAAAAGGAAAGAAAGAAAGAAAAAAAATGCTACTGTTTTAAATTTTATTTACAAATGTGCTTATTAATATCTCCTGGCCTTCCTCGGAGATCCATTAGGAACATTTATACAAAATATGTACATGAAAAATTTGACAGTTAGTATAAATTTAAATTATTTATTTTATACATTTTTAATACACTTGACAAAACTTATTATTAGATTTATTGGCATAGCTTACTGCACTTACTCGTTTTTGTAATGTTAAAAATCATGCTATTTTAATACGTATCTTCATTATAGAAAATAATATGCGTATTACTTAGAGGTTTTTTTTTTTGAGAGAGAGAGAGGAGGAGGGGGGGGGGGCTCGTACAAAATATTTTACGCATATTACATCTTGATATAGATAACTGTCCGAAATTTAATAAAAAGAGGGCAAGGACTTTTCTAGAGAATGAGAGTTGCTTGAAATAATGTATTTGCCATTTAAATTCTTTTACAAGGATGCACACACACAAATACTGCGGTGCGTTGTTCAAACATAGGAGCTTGGGCCAGAATACTCAAATATTTTATTATGGTTTTCACATTTGTTTATTAAATACGGGCAAAAAACACTTAGAAAGACTCCTGCGGAGGGCATTCCCCCTATAAGTCTTGGATTCCAGTGTACTCATTCGACTTGAACCCTACATTCACCCATTACTTTTTTTTATTTGCTGAAATATTTAATGATTAAAATTTATTTTATTAGTTTGTAACTACTAAATGTTCGGAAAGTCAAGTGGATTCACTGCCGATTTTTTTTACATTGATAATATTAAAAAAACTATTACTTTATGAATTATGATATACTATGATTATTTAAATGAATATTTATTATTACAATTAAAAAAAATATATATATATATTCTTTCGGAAACAAATTTGTTTAACCCAATTTTGCACGGGACTGTGTTGCCGAAGGCAGTGGGGACCCGGTCCGACTTTGTACCCAATCAGAAATTATTTTTTTTTTTTAATTTCTTTTCTTAACACTAAAAGTTAATGTTAGTGATTCATTAATTATAGTGATTCATTTGAAAATACTGACCCGCTAGTTATTATTATTATTATTTGCCATTTGTTACTGTGTAAATATTTATATATATATAAATAGTAATAATAATAATAATAATAATAAATGCAAATTTTATTTAAAGTGCTTTCTAGGTAAAAATACATGCCCAATTTAAATTTGTTGAAATTCCAAAAACTTTTCTATCTTACTTATTGTTGTTTTTCGAAATCTTTCTCCCCCCCCCCCCCCCCCCCACTCTCCCTGTTAAATTGTAAACATAATATCAAAATGAAAAAAAAAAAAAAAAAAAAAAAACTGTAAAGAATTAGATATGACCAATTTATTCTTATATTCTTATTATTTCAAAAAATTAAACTTAATAAGGAAAAAATATTAAAGTTTATTTAAAAGAATTTTTGTGCTACAAAATGAAAAATAATGAAATTAAACCGGGATGCATTATAAATTCTTAAATGAAAAATTTCCCTTACCTCACTATAAACAAAAAAATTCTTTAGTTCAGTATAACGTTTTTGGTTTTTAAAAATCTAAGCTAAAAATAATGGTTTAATAATAATAATAAATCGAAAATTAACTCACTGAAAAAATAAAAATAATTATTAAATAAAATTGTTAAGTCGTAAACTTGTGTTTCTAAGAGCAATGTTTTTCTTTTATAAATTTGGCAATTTAAGTATATTGATAACTTGTTATTTGACAAAACAAAAAAAAATATAGTGAAAAGAAAATGCTTAATTTCAATAGAATTGAAACGAATTATAAATAAATTAAGTCTCTTTTACTTCTAAGAAAATTAAATATCCCGCCAGAAAAGTAAATGTTCATCAGAAGCGTTTTCTCGCCAACGTAAGATAAAGGTCATATCTAGAAAGAATCAACCCCACTCGTAGCTCACGCAAGCAACCCAAGATTTCATCCACAGCGGTTGCGCACTGAGAATTGTCGCCACTCTTAGTAATATAGGCACCCTAAACCGAGCATGTCTGGTGAGGAGGAAAAACACACACCATGCCTCTGAAGCGATGACGTTGAAACGGAGCGTGCTTCAACCAATAAATGGGGACCAACGATAGTTATAGAAGCATCAACTCAGAATCAATCAATTGATCAAATACATTGCGATCTTTGTTTACTAAGCATTAGCAGCAAAAATCGTACTTTTTAGATACTTTTTTTTAAGATGAGTTTTTTTATTTATAACTTTTTTCATTAAATTTAATTGAATACTTAAACAAATTAAACAAAAAAAAAAAAAAAAAAAAAAAAGAAATGAAAATCAGTAGAAAAAGAGTAAAAATAGCAATCTAGGCATAAAAGCGTAAAAAATGTGAAAAAACCGTAAATTTTATGCCCTGGGCATCAAACTTGGCAGCTATGTTATAGACATTTACACTGTGGATGAAGAAAGATTAGAAATCGCAACACTTCTGCAGGGCATTTGATCATTAGCAGAGAGGGGGGATAAAATATTATATGAGTGAGCGATATTGAACAATTCTACTTCTTCATAGGCTTTAGAATCTAATTAGGTAAGTTTAAAAAGAATGACATTTATGATGTGGGGGGAAAACAATTAGAAATCACAGATTTCAGAAGGCATTTGATCACTGATTGTTTGGGGGGGGGGGTAGAGAGTACCATAAAAAGTTACATCAGTGAAAGATATTGAACAATTCTATCTATTCACAGTTTCTAGAACCTAATAAAGCAAGTTTAAAATAAACATTGATATTTATGCTATAGATGGAGAAAGATGGCGATTTTCAATCTTTCCTACCAAATTTGGGACATTTGGAAGAAAAATATTTAAAATTTAAATAAAGAACTGCACTCCTTTAATTAATTTTTTTTCTTTTTCTTTCTTTTCTTTTCTTTCTCTCTTTTTTTTAAGACAAAATACATAGAAATTAAAAGCCATTATAACAATAATGTAAGAAATTATCTTTCATATTCGTATCTGATGTGTATGCAAATACTCCGAGAGCTATTGTACATAATACTGTAAATTATGTGTACGGCCCAAGTTATTTTAATAAAATTCCCCATTTATTTTTTCCAGTATTTTAAAAAATGTTTTTCTTTTCTTAAAAAAAAAAAAAAAAAAAGAGTACAGCGTAAAAACTTTTTCTCATTTTTATTTTTTAAATGTTTTCAAAGAAAATTATCTTTTTTTCCTGAAATACGAAATAAAATGCGTGGACAATAATTTGTAATCCATGCAAACAGCTCGATTTTCTTTCTTGTTTAAATTTATTGCTCACAACTTGCAAATAAGGCATTAGTGCCTATTGAAATTTCAGACATGATTGAAAAGTTTTTTTTTTTTTTTTTTTTTTTTTTTTTTCTTTAAATTAATGTTTCATTGATTTTTAAGTATTATCACATGTTTCTTTTAATAGGCAAAACGGATTTCAGCTGCCGAAAAGTAAAAAATATTGATTTGATGTGTTATTTTCATGACAACCTTCTTTTTTCCCCACCCATTCATTCTTTCCACTTTGTGCACCCCTTCCTTAAAGTAAACTCTTCGAAAAGAAGGAGGGACGAAGTGCCAACTCGTGAAAGTTGAACTATATTTATCTGTCTATTACAATCACTTAGTTTATCTATATATAATCAACAATTTGTTATGACAATTTCTGAAATACTGAAAGAAGCCTGTCCACTGTGGAAGATTTTCCAAGGTGTCTCAGTCCGTATTCACAAGAATTTCAGAGAAAAATCACAGAAAAATCCGACCTACAAAGAATGTTATCCATGGGAAATTTACTAAGGTATTTCAGTCCACATTCATGCAAGTTTCGGAGAAAATCACGGAAAACTTAGAACTTTATTGACGAAGTACTTACCATTGGAGAAAGAAAAGAATATTTTCTGTAACACTGGGATAATCGAATATGTTATGCCTCAATTTTTATAATGCAGCAGTAATTCTAAGAAAATTTCAGATTTGAAAACGACTATTTCACAAAAATTGGTAGTTTTAAAACAATTCTTCATAAAAATATAAAAAAAAAATCACATGAGAGAAGAGAATTATGTATTTGGAAACCAGTAGCGAAAAATGACAATTTCAGTAATCAAATACACAAAAAAAGAATATTATTGAATTATGGACAGATTTGGCTTGATTTTGCCAGAACTGAAAAAAACTGGGTGGGTTTTTTTCAAAATCCTTATATAAAATTCCACTTTTATTTAACTTACAATAAACATATAAATAGCATAAAACAAATATTATATACATTATTATAACATGAACAAAGAATTTTTAGAAATGTTGGAGTTTCTAAAACTGCTCTGTAGAAAAAAAAAATCCTAAAAAATCCCCCATAAAAAAAAATTATAATTATCTTATTAAAACAGAATAAAAAAATATACATTTTAAAAATTAAAAAGGATTGATTTCAAAAATTATTATATTAAATATACCTTATTTAAAATACTTAGCGTCCCAAATGGGGCCATCTTCAGAGCTCGAAATGACAAACTACAGCTGGGCGGTATGTTTACTTTTCTCCTCTTCTTCTTCATCCTTTTCTTCACTTTGCTTTGTTTGCTGAAACAGGTGCTGCCAGAAAAGATGTTTTTTTTTTTCAATAAAAACTCAACGAAATGTTATTATGCTTAAATGTTTTATTTTTACACATAAATTAATAACTGTTCTTTGAATAATTTATTGAATTCAAGTAGGTTTCACTAGAATGAGAAATTTTAGAGATTGCTTTTTATCCCACACGTGACATCATGAATGGGAAGTTTTTATAAAACACTGAAGGATGTTTAAGTTTTATTTTTCTTCTTCTTCTTCTTTTTGTCTAATATAAATTGATAAATATCAGATAAGAGTCATAAATATTTAATATTAAGATTGTGTTCTGAAATTACTCATATTTAAGGTTAATCGCAGGAATGAAAGATAGCATCTGTGTATGGAAAGAAGGACAAAGGAAAGTTGTCCAAATGCATTATTTAACAATGATTTTAAAAGAAGCTTTCTCTATATTTACAGAGGAAATTCCTATATTTGATATGCTCCTCAAAAATTTTCAGCCTATGACCTAAAAATGTCGTCTTTATGAAAAATACACCATCAGAGAAGTGAAAATGTAAAATACATGTAAATTTTATATTGAAACTAAAATCCTTAAAGTATGAGTACTCAAATACATTCCGAAAAAATTACCTAAGCAATACAAACCTGGATCCAAGTACTAAAAAATGAATGCATCATACGCGTGAAGCGTCTTGTTAGGTAAAAAATAATGGCACAGAGTGGACTCATCATTCAATCAACAAAAGCTGAATTACATCTATTTCTGTGAAAAATACCAAAGTAGGTTTTTTTTTTTTTTTAAGCCGAAGAACAAATAAAGAAGGAAATTAAAACATACAAGCCTTGGGAGACAGCATCTAATGTTCCAGGAATACAACAGTATCAACAAAAATCCACTGCAACTATATAATGCAAATGACACCAAAAAAATCCTCAATAATGAAAAGTGTCATGTTGAAAATTTGAATATTTGCAAAGGAGACTTATGTTTGATTTTAAATCATATCCAGTAGAAATAATACACTGAAATTTCTAATGAGATTCAAATATTGGTTATGCAAGAAGCAAGAGAGATATCTGGGAAGTACAAGTGGCCAGTTTCTACTGACTGCATCACATACGATAAAATTCTGCACCGACAGATATCAATATTGTGGTCAATTTAAATTTAATGAAAAAATTCAAAGTATTTTTTTCTTCTCTCTTCCCCCTCCCTCTGTGTGTGTATTACTTTGTCATTTTATGCTTCAATAAAAAGGTAAGAGAAAAAGAAGTTGTGTACTACAAGATTTCATTTAATCACACTGCATAAAAAAATTCCTTAAAAAAAAAAAAAAAAAAAAAAAAAAGATAAATTCTGCCTTAAATTGTATTTAAAAAAAAGATATTTTATAGTGCTAACTAATAAAAGTCTAGAATGTTACAAAAAATAAAATAAAAATTATTTTTTTTGTTTACTGTCACATGTGGGACATCACACAATTTTTTACAAATGTCATACACGTGACAGTCTATTGCAAACTTTAAAAAATGATTACAAAATTAATATTATTAGTAACATAATCAAACCTAATGCACATCACTTACATATGCATACTTTTTGAAAAAAAAAATATTTTAATGCAATAATTTATTTCAATAACTGAAATTCTTCATTTATATCAAAAAGTAGATCTTTGTCATTTCAGTTCCGTCCCACACGGTACACTTGGTTAAATGACTTTAAATAGGGTATTTTGATACTTTTCAGAAACATATTAGTCTTAAAAAATACAGAGTTATATGCAATTCAGAAAAAACACATCAAATTTCTTTTAAAAAAATATCTAGGTTTGCTAATATAGAATCTATCTGCAAAATGCCTGTGTAAATGTCCCACACGTGACCATGGAATGACCCTTAATCATATTCCAAACGCTCAAAAAATAAAACAATCTTTCACTTCCGCGATCCCCTATTGTAAAAGTGCCTCTGTAAAAATTAAAAATGAAGCCAAAAAACATAACATTAATATTCCGATTAAACCAAACAAAAATACAGTCGTTCCCACTTAATTGGGTAACGGATATAAGAATATAAAGTGATAGAACAAATTTTTTCCCCATAGAAGTAATGTTAAATTTCCTCGTTTAAAGAAATATTTTTTACAATGCCACCTCGCTTAATCGCATAAACACTCGAACGACGTTTCTTAAATAAAATTTCTCTATTTCTGAGCTAATTTTTCCTCTCTTTCTCAAAAAAAAAAAAAAAAAAGAGAGAGAGAAAAGAAAAATCTGTTCTTCTTTTAAAAAACCTTACATAACTAAGGCTCTTTAAACATGAGACAGTATTCCTGCCGAGGTGATAAAAATTGGTGATAAAACAAATTTATAAAATCAGCAACTGATGATGAAATTAGAAATTAAAATACAGATAATCTCACACAAATCACAAATTTTTGAAGTTTTCAGATGACTTTTTGAATTCATAGATGGTGGATAAAGATGGAGAAACAGAAAGAGATAAAAAGTTTAATCTTTCTATAAAATCTTTAAATTAAAGTGATAAAAAAAAAACAAGCAGATCCCCCTCCAACAACAAATGAAGTTACAAAATCCTAAATATTATTCATCGTAATTTTGTATCTCATCGAAGTGGTTATAATCTATTTATGTGCTTTAGAAATAGAAATTGAAATAAGTCTATGTCAAAATAATCAATAATATATATATATATATATTTTTTTTTGTGGGGGGGGATTAAAAATAAAAATTGTAAGTATACTATATTTATTTCTTATTTATTCTAGCATTAATTGCATATATAAATTACTATAATATTTTAACTTAGTTAAATATTTAAATAAGAAAGAGGTATCGATCATTTATCTTTTCATGTAAGCATAAAATCACTCTAGTTAAACATGTATTTGCGTTTCTAGTCTTCCCCGAATAATCAAATACTCCGCTTAATCGAATTAATATAGATGGAACGGTAGCTATTCATTTAAGCGGGTCCGACTGTATATACCAACGCATATGAAATGAAAAAGATCCAATTCATTTTAAACACACCGCAGGAATTTATAAAATCAATTTTCAGTTTCATGATAAAAATAATGCCAACTACACATTGGAATGACAAAACACAAAATTAAAAAACGTATCTCTGAACAACTCGCCGACCTCAAATATAATAAACACTCTACTGCATGTTCAAGGACTAACAATATTAATAATATTAACACTAATTCCATTAATTATCAAAAAATAGCCCCTTATAATTCACACCATTTGCCCTAAAAAGAGAAACCCTAAAAATGAAAATTAATTATAATTTGTTATAGTTAATTATAATTAATTTGTAATTAATTATAGTTTGTGGGGCCTGACAAATTATAATCCTATGCAATGACACAATCTATGTTTGGAATGTTTATTGCTTCTTGCCGTGAGATTAAATTTACCCTACTACAAGAAAGATATTTTGAAATAGCATTTGTCAAATAGTGTATTTTTAAATTGTTTTAAAATTTTTTGAATATTTTTCTCAGATGAATTAAACACTTGAGTAAAAAAATTGAAACAATACACTATAAGTTGCAAAAGTAATTGCTAAGAATTGGGCGAGTTTTCAAATTTAGATTACAGTACCTATACACCAGAGTTTAATTCAGATTTTTTTTAAATAATACCCCATTTGTAAATTTATAAAATAATTTGCGAAATATCAAGTAGAAAATTAATAATGCAGGGGTCAAAGCATTCAAATATGAAAATATAAGAATTTTCTTATACAAATAGGCCGTTGCTATTCGGACCATCGGTGCGATTAGTGGGGGGGGGGGGGGGGCTATTCAGACTGCTTCCTTGTTACGCTGGTCATAATAATGATTTTGTTTGTTTGATCTTCAATTTTCTCTGTAATATACTAATGATTTTGCTTGTTTCAACTACAAATTCAAACTTTTAGCATTTTGAAAGTGTATAATGCGATTGATCTACAATTCATATATATTTCAACATTGCTGTTAGAAAACATTACAAAATAAGTACAAATGTCATTTTCAGAAAAATCATACATATATTTGTATAGAAAATTGGGTTTGGTTTGTATCGAATTATATTGGAATGGTTTAATTTTTTTTTAAAGAAGGAAAAGAAATAAAAAACCAATTGCATTTATGTAGTTGAATATACAGATTTATTCATATGTTATACATTTATTCATATTTATGTATATTCATAACACATATTGCGAAGATTTTTTCAAAGATTAAAAATACTCATTTACTAAGATCTGTTTTCATGTTGCATTTTTTATTTTTATTATTCAATTTTCGAAATCTTTACTATTTTCATTTTTGCTTTATAAAAATTATTTTGAGTTATTGCCCTTTTATGAAGAATTTTAACATCATTTAGAGTACAAAATTTCTGTGAAAATAAATAATCTCTACCACACTCCCACACTTAAAAAAAAGTAAAAAGATAATTTTTCCTGCATGGGGACGAAACACATTATATTATGTCTAAATTTCACTCTTTTATCAGTGCTAACTTATTCTCCTTGGAAAAGATGATTCGAATAGCCTGTACAAAATTGCAGAAACGGTCCGATTAGCTACTTCGTATACAAATATAGGAACATAATTTCAAGAAAAGGTTGAGAGATTCAGTAAAAACAAACTATCTCTAACATTACTTTGTAATCTCGGAATGATTAAATGACTTGTAAATAAAACGCCCTAATTTAATCTCATCTAATTTAACAGATAAAATAAATGAAAAGATCAATTATTGTTTACTTCTCACATTATCTAGAAAAGAACATATTTTCAAATTTATGATCTTTTATTAGTCTACCTTTCACTTTCATACCAATTTATATTATTTAACATCAGTCCACATAATATTTTTTAAATAATGATTTTTTATTTTTTTTCTTAACATGTTTAAAAAATCAAAAAGAAGAAGAAAAAAAAAAAAATCAGAACCCTTCAATTTAACTACCAACTGTACTCTCCCCCCCCCACCTCTTAAAAAAAAAATAAAAAAATAAAAGTTAAAGAGTAAGGGGAAAATATTAAAATAGTAATGGAATTATCAATTCTTTTGATTGTATAATTTTTTTTTTTTTCAAATGATATTTGCTAAGCATTAAGTAACAATATGTTTATATTAGGATATATTAGTTTTATTTTAAATTACCTTTTTATTTCATTCATTTGAAGACATCCAGGTGAAAATTCCTGTATTTTTTGTCAGATTTTCTGTTAAATTATCCTTTAAAATGTTTTATTATGCCTTTCATACCATAGTTAAGTTTTTGTTTTTTCTTTTTAATCGATAAATTGTTATAGCTATGAAGTACAGCAATGAATACCGTACAAACAATAAATATCGTACAGCGAAAAGATGAATTTCATGAACTTTTATTAAGAAATAAATAATTTTGACTTATTTTAAACATACACATTTGAACACATTTCGATGCTACTTAAATATAATCCATTCAGACAAGCATTCAGAATAACGCTAAAGGACGATTTGGTAAACATACCAAAAATTTTAATTATAATTGTTTTCCTACAGCTATGTCCAAAATTAAATGTACTGGAGAATGACAAAAACGAAAACGTATTAAAATGTAACAAATGTTTTATTTATGAACTTACCTCGATAATTAAAATAGTAATCCTACTCAGAACATCCACGTTTTCCTCACATGGCAGCATCCATCTTGCTTGAATCTTGTTCTTGATCCGTGTTGTAAACAAACAAGCGCTACGTTGCCATACCTGTTTTCTCATACTAAAAAAATTAACCAATATTAATAAAAAATCATATTTTTTATTTTAAAATGGAGCCTCTTATGACGTCGCAATTTCAATTTTTTTTAAAGATTTAATGTAATATTCTTTGGTATATTGCGCTTAAGCTCTATGATAAGGTGACCATATTTTCAAACACCGTTTGTCCCCAAATCGAAATAAAT
Source organism: Salticus scenicus (assembly GCA_963930645.1). NCBI lineage: Eukaryota > Metazoa > Arthropoda > Arachnida > Araneae > Salticidae > Salticus > Salticus scenicus. Next base: position 160,285,420 of record OZ005658.1, read on the forward strand.
TTCAAGGACATTGAAAACTCTATTTCGGGACTTTTTCGGGGATATAAAAGACTAATAGCTATATGCTAGGCATAATTAATAAAAAGAACTCTGATTTATACATAACAAAATGCTTTGAAACACTTTTTTCTATGACAAATTGCTGAGCCTGCGATATGTTTATGCAAGTTAGGGAGGCATACTATTGTCCTTGTCGTATCATGTTCTTAGAAGACTAAGAACGAGATTCAACAAGGATTTATTTAACGAAGCAGTATTAAATGTGTATTTTTAAGACGGGAATTATTGCCAGTGCTCAGATACTTTTGCTGCGGAGTGTACGATCCGACTTGTGATCTACGATAGCTGCGATTGTTACAATAGTATGCCTCCCTTAAACTATCCCAGCTTTATTAAAATAATCAAGTCTATAGAACCCATTTACACTTTATTATGATGATAGGAGAGAACACAAAATAACAGCATTTCATTTTAATCTTCAGAATCCCCACTCCCAGAAATGCAGAAATTATTCCCGATTACATAACTACATGAAAATCATTTCTTTTTCTCTCCTATCAATGTATCAGTGCAATTTGTGGTAATCATATAACTGCCATTTTTGTGAAAATTTCATAAAATAAATTTTATTTTTCACTTAACATAAATCGGGCAAGATAGAATTTATATACTAATTAGTAGTGCATGATTCTTTCTCTGCTCATGAAGTATGAGGGTCTTTATTTCAAAGTTTCGTTGATTTCCAAGATTATCCAATTATTTGTGCTTCAACGTATAGAATTAACAGTGTGGAAAGCGGGAAATAAAATTGTGCTAAAAAAATTACTGTAATCGAAGTTAGTGTCACGAAATCAAAACCGAGACTCCCTATTGGTTAATTATGTTCTTAGATGACGTGATTGAGCAGACGAAACTAGGAAAATCCAATCAGCTCTTCGGTTTGAGCAAAAAAATCGATCGAAGCGCCATCTAGTGTTGCAAAGGCTGGAAAAAACCCGTTTCTTCCCCGGGAATAAACCGGGTTTTTTGGGAAGGAAATTTTGAAAATTCCTGGGAATTTTGAAAATTTCTGGGAGTTTTGAAATAATTTGATGCATGGACATTTTTTTTCATTTCTATTATTTTTAATGACTTTCTATTTAGCATTTTTAACTGTAACTACGAAGAACAACTCAACTCTTCTTCGTTTTGCAGATACAAAGTCAGTTATTATTATTATTTCATTAATAGACATTAAATTAGAAAGACTATTTCTAATAAATTTCAGAATAAAATATTTCTTCAATGTTAATAAAATTGTGTATTCATAAGGTAAATAATTTAAGCATACTCAAATAATAGATAGCAATAAAATATAAATATACATATTTAATTTAAAAATACAAAAAAAAATATTTTTTAAGTGCAGAAATGAAGATTCATCATTGTTTATTTTTAATTTTGTTAAATACTGATATAACCGTCCTGTGTCTTAAATTTTTATTATTTATTTTTTCTTTTTTTTTTGTTTACATTAAAAAATTAATTGCAGATTAAAGAGAGTTGACTGTACTTGTTTGTGAAACATCTAAAATGAATATTTATTGAAAAACCTAAAAAAAAAAAAAAAAAAAAAAACTCAAAATCATTGCAGTTAAAATGATAATTTTAGTTAAGTTATCTTTTAAAAACCTTTCTGATGAAGTAATATTACTTAAACAATATTTTAAAGTTTAAAACAGAACATTCATAATTTAAATTTATTTGCTTTGTTAGAAAAAAAAAAAGACCAATTTTTTAAAAATTTGTCAGTTTGTTTCTCTTTTGGAAATATATTAAAAAGTTGCAATGAACAGAAGCAGTATTGCCTGAAAATAAAATTGCTCCTGCATTTAAAACTAGTTAATGCAATACACATTGACATTTTAAGTATTATGAATATGTATGTTCAATGCGTTAGCCCTAACTTCCATTTTGAAAGTGACTGGTTTTGTTTACTTTTAAAATTCCCAATATTCCCCAAAGTTCCGGGTTTATTCCCCAAAATTCCCGGGTTTATTCCCATCTTTCAAAAACTGTGGGTTTTTTGCAACACTAGCGCCATCTAGGAAGCTTAATTATTTTAGCAGTATTTTAAGCATTCGATTATAAGCGCTTGCCCCACTGTATATATAAGACTACTATATAATATAGTAGTCTTAATGTATATTCTAGACACTGTACGTGTACTTGTGCATTAGACTGCGATTTTGATTGGATTGGAATGGATGGGTTTTCCGTCTCACCAGTGCTTAATGGGCATTTGGCAACGGTCTGGGATTCAACCCTAGAGGTGATCTGGAAACATGCCGTCACAATTTTGATCCTCCACGGAATGGACTACGATTTTGAAAGAAATACTTGCAAATATTTAAATTTGGGGACATTTAGTCTCCCCCAGTAATCAAAGAATTTTTGGAGACAAAAAATAAAAAAATGTCAAAATTCGAGGGCAGTCCTCGATTTTCGAGGACATATGGTCACCTTACACTATGGGGTAAATATTTTTCAGTCATTCATTCATAAGGTAACCAAATGTCTTCATTTTCCGAGGACTATCGCTATCCCCAATTTCGAAGGAAAATAATTTCAATACGTAATACTTTTACAATTTGTACTGGAATATACAGAAAACTGTTTTGTGATGACCATAACAAACTAATTTTACAATGTTTCAAAAAACTTCTTAAGTTTTTTTTTTTTTTTTTTTTTTTTTACTTTCTTCAAAAGAAGATTAGTAAAAATTTTCAACTCTTCGTTTTTGATGGATTCACATGTTTTGATAAGTCTCAAGCACGATTTAACTATTTATACTTTCTTCTGTATATCTAAGAAAAAAATGATGAATTCGTGAAAGTTTTTGAACTCTAGTTTTAAATGGATTTACATGTTTTGTGAGGTCCTTAATACCTGGGCCGCGGTAGCCCAGTCGGTAGAGTGCCGGCCTCGTAATTGGAAGATTGCGGGTTCGGTACTCGAGCCGGCCAGAGACCGTCGTGTACATCACCGGTTGCTGGTGCACGTAAAATCTGTCATGGCCGCAATGTCCTCCATGCTCCCATCAAAAATTATACCTCTGGGGGTTACCGAAGCTGGAGAGCCATCCCTTCCGTGGAGGATCAAAATTGTGATGGCATGTCTCCGAACCACCTCTAGGGGTGTGTCCCAGACCGTCGCCAATTGCCCATCTGCGCAGCACTAGTGCGACGTAAAACCCAACCATCCATCCTTAATACGGTTTGACCATTTTTAGAAAATATGTGACTGTGTGCTAGGGTGTAGTACAGAACAAAATTTCGTATAAATATGTAGGTAATGAGAATTACTTTTTATGAAGTGATTGTGAGATTAATAGGAATTACTGATAACTGTAGTTGTATTAAACTATGAGGAAAAAGTATGTGCATGTTAGAACATCCCCTGAGAGGAAATAGCCCCCATTTGGTATAAATATTCAGTATGGATATATTTCAAAAAAACTCGTCAATACCTTTGAAACGAATGGTTGAACCATAGATCTATGTTAATTTAAAACAATGTTATAGATTTTTTTCGAGTAATACATTTGAGTTTAATATTTGTCGCGTCATGATCTTAGCCTTACGCTCTTTTTATGCTGTAAGCTGATGATAAAAATTAGCAACCAAACTATACATATATATATGAGAAATCTAAGTTTGGGCTTCAATAATTTTTCTGCCAACTGTAAATTTTTAGTTACTAGCGTCATTTCTCCCTCCAATTGATGATAGGGAATACCGTCTGGAGGGGGGGGGGGATAAAAGAAATATGTTCTTTGGAGGAATACTTCAGAACCTCTAAAATGATGTTTAGCATGACATTTTGTATGCACTGAAACGGGAGATACATATTTTTAAGTATTTGAACCATTTTCTTTTTCTGGGACTTGGAAAAAATTAATCAATTTTGCAAACCTAATGCGTATGCCTCAAAACCAATTTTCTTTGAATGCTGAAATTTTTTAAATCAGTTTTTATATTAAAATATCAATGAAAAAAGTAGAATATTTTAAAATTTCGATCAAAACTTCGCAGATATAAATTTTGTAATACTGAACGTGATTTCCCCCCCCCCCCCCGAAGGGGGATCCCTGAGGGAGCATGAAAAATAATGTTTTTTAGAGGAATACGTCATTGCGTTTAAAACATGCTTTGAAACGGGAAATACAGATTTTTAAACATTTTAATTTTTTCTTATCGAGATTTGGAAAAAAATGAGCAAAATTTGCAAATATCATTTTTTCTACAGATACCAATTGGGATCAATAGCCTACCGATCGAATTTCTACTGATGTCTGTAAAGATCTATTGATATCGATTGAGGATATAATTAATAGGCGGCAGATGTCAATAGCTTCTATTGATAAAGGTAGGGAGATCCATAGAAATCAATTCGTATCAATAAAACTCTATTTATATCGGCAGCCTACTGATCAAATTTCTAATAATGTCTGTAAAGGTCTACTGATATCAGTTGAGGATATAATCAATAGGTTACAGATGTCAATAGCTTCTATTGATAGCGGTAGGGACATCCATAGAAATAAACTCGTACCAATAGAATTCTATTGATATCGATAAGTTTTTGTATTGATCTCTACGGATCATTTTTAGTATGGTTGGGCAATATATCTACGCTACAGGGGTTGTTCCAATCATACAAAACAAATTAATACATCTTCCTGCTTAACTTTGGTACATTGCATTTGGTACAAGCATTAACAAGCACAAAATTGTTCATTGTGGTACCTACCTTGCCATGATTGGAAGAAGCTTGTGTAGCAAATTAGCACATCTTACTGGCACATAGCACCACATCATCTTGTTTCTACATAAGCTGCTTACATAGCATATTATGCTAGCAAGCATTTACAAGCATACGATTGCTCACTGTGGTACCTTTTTCCATATGATTGGAAGAAGCTTGTGCAGCAAATTAGCACTTCTTACAGGCATATAGCATGCCATGCTATTTCTACTTAAGCTGCCTACGTAGCACATTATGCTGGCAAGCATAGAAAAGTATATAATAGCTCGTTAAGGTACATACCTTGCCATGATTGGAAGAAGCTTGTGCAGCAAGTTAGTATTTCTTACTGGAATATAGCATGCCATGCTAGTTCTGCCTAAGCTGCCTACACAGCATATTATGCTAGCAAGCATATAATAGCTTATTAAGGTACATACCTTGCCATGATTGGAAGAAGCTTGTGCAGCAAGTTAGCACTTCTTACTGGGATATAGCATGCCATGCTATTTCTACCTAAGCTACCTACATAGCATGTTATGCTGGCAAGCATGAAAAAGCATATAATTGCTTATTAAGGTACATACCTTGCCATGATTGGAAGAAGCTTGTGCAGCAAGTTAGCACTTCTTACTGGGATATAGCATGTCATGCTATTTCTACCTAAGCTACCTACATAGCATGTTATGCTGGCAAGCATGAAAAAGCATATAATAGCTTATTAAGGTACATACCTTGCCATGATTGGAAGAAGCTTGTGCAGCAAGTTAGCTTTTCTTACTGGGATATAGCATGTCATGCTATTTCTACCTAAGCTATCTACATAGCATGTTATGCTGGCAAGCATGAAAAAGCATACAATAGCTTGTTAAGGTACATACCTCTCCATGCTTTGGAAGAAGCTTAAACAACAAATAAGCATACAATGCTTGTACATAGCATGTCATGCTTTTGCCGTGTTAGCTAGCTAATATAGCATTCGATGCTGGCTAGCATTATAAAGCATATAATAGCATGAAAATCTAGCAGACATAGCAATACATAGCAATAACTAGCATATTTTTGTTGCTGGTACTAGCATGAATTTTAACTTGGGATTAATTAAAACTTTAGCTCTACGAAAATAATCAGTTTTAGACATTTTTAATGGTTAATCTGTTTATTTAATGATTTTGGCCGAATGCCGAATATTTGGCCAGCTAATTACTGACAATCAGCTGTCAACTTCCTAATTTTTTTCGAACTATTTAAATAGTACCATTTACATTTAGTAATACTTTATTTTTTTAATTATGAGAAATTAACATAAAAAATTCCTTTTCAGAAATGGTGATTGATTTAAATGTAGAAAATTACTAGAAAATATTACAATACACAGTGGCATGATGCTGAGCTCACAGCAAAGAAAGTTATTAACTGTTAGATTCCTCAATAAATACTTAAACTTTCTTAGATGACAACATCATGTTGCACCCCAGCAATAAAAAATAATCTTTGAGAAAAATCAACTTAAAGATAACAATAAAGCATTGACTAGCTTACAATAAAACTAACACAAATGCCTCTCACTCAGGTGGATAAATTGCATGATATAGCTTAGCTGGGACACTTTTAATATGACATAAACTCAAATTCACTATTTTTTTACTTGTATCACCTTTCTTAACGGGGGTGGACGTAATATTTGTTTGATCTCCTAAAATGTCCTAGATGGCAACATTATCTAAAATACGTGCACTCCTTGTTAACTCGATTTTAAAGATATAATCCTTATTTAAGTACTGTTGTTAACAAAAACAACTTTTGTTAGATATTAGTGCTGCACCAAATAGCACTTCGACCGAGTAGTTGCTGAGTGCTTGGACGAGTACCGAATACCGAGTAGTTGCAAGTAGTGCTGGACGATATCAGAAATTAAATATCACGATATATCACCAAGTTAATATCGATATTAGTGATATATTGCGATATTTCTTTCAAGATAGGAAAAAATAAACATTTGTTATTTTTTAAAGACATATGCACACGAATTTTAAAGTATACAAGTATAAAGTGTTTTCCATGTATTTTCTGGTATATTACTACCATAACTTTATCATTAAAAAAAAAAAAATGCATAAAAAGTGAATCAATATTTTGTGTTTCTTATAACTTATACTGTTGCTTTTTAGTATACCTCTGTATAGTTTGCCCTCTATTCTTCCCATTTTAAGCTTTAATTATTTTAAAATCATATTTTAACACAGCTAATATGCGATCTGTGTTTTATTTGTACCAAGTATATCAAAATTCATAATTCTACTAAAAATAAAGCTTAAGAAAAATTGTCTTAAGATGTAGGTATTAAATAAAAAGGAAAATCATTCTAAATAGTTAAGAATTGCCATTGGATACACCTTTTTTGGTCGTAGAGAGTAATATTTTTTACTTAAAACTCTTATATGCATCCTAAATGTCAGTTACTTGCCATTTTTATTTTTGTATCTGCTTACCAAATCATTACAATATTTTTTAAATGTATTTGTGTTCAATTCACATTCGTAATAGTTTCACAATAATTGAAAATTGAATTATATATATATATATATTATATATATATATGTATACATTGTCAGTATAAAAATTATATTATTTAAACAAAATTATGTTAAAGTTTCATTTTGTTACTTAAAGTAACTCATTTTGCAAATACATGTACGGCTTAAAAAAAAAAAAAAAAAAAAAAAAAGAAAGAAAAGGAAAGAGAAAAAATAAATGCTACATAAAAAAAGTAATAAACTATCCAATATTATATAATTCTATAAAGAAACTGTCACTGTAAAATTACTGAAGATAAAACTTTATTTTACATCAGTCAGATAGAACCCTTTCTCCCTTCCCATGTTATCCAATGGGATTTTTGTCGCGTCGTTTTATAAAAATATTTTATTAAAAAATGAACTTTTTCGAATTCTGTTTTTTGAATATTACTCTTTGAACAGGTCGTCTTTTAGCTTAGTGAACAATTTTTCGAAAAAATAAATTTAAATATTTTACTTAGAGATCCACACTTAGAGTCCATAATTTACTTATTGAAATAAAATATTTAAATTAATTTTTTCGAAAAATTGTTCACCAAGCTAAAAGACGACCCGTTTAAAGAGAAATATTCAAAAAACAGAATTCGAAAAACTTCATTTTTGAATGAGATATTTTTATAAAACGAAGCAACGAAAATCTCATTGGATAACATGGGAAAGGAGAAAGGGAGCTATCTGACTGATGTACAACCCAAACAGTGATGCCAGATGGTCGAAAATTATTTCCCCAAACAGGTCTTCAAATTTCCCCAATTCAGGAGGTTTTTTCGAAAAAATCCCCAATTTGATTTCTACTAAAAAGGGGAAATAAAAATTTTTTAAAAAAAAATATCAAGCAAATTTTTCTGTGATAAAAATTCAGATTTTTCCCCAAAAGAAGGCAATTAAAAAAAAAAAAAATCCCCAAATACCAATAAAGATATTGAAAGTCTCTAGTCGTAGGGATAAATCATTACGTTACCAACAATGACAGAGAGTTGAAGAACTCCCCAGATTTGTCCCCAAAAATTTTAGAATTCCCCAAAAAAGTCCCCACAAACATTTGGTCCAAAAGCCTCAAAAATCCCCAAAATGGGGACAAAATCCCCAATCTGGCATCACTGAGCCCAAAGCGAGTTAAACACATGTCGCATCTTATTGGCCAGAAGATATCGATACTTTGAAATAAACCAATATGAATGAACCAATAGCAGGAAATGAGCTAAAACAAAAGATCAACAAACTTCATTCGTCATAATAAGCGTTTCTTTTTATATCGCCTGTCTGTGGTATTACACCTACGATCCACGAGCGATGATGTGCAATATTATCAAAGAACTTATACTAACGGTAGTATAAATTCTTTCATATTATCGTTTAGAGCCAGCGAAATGCATGAATGTAGAATGAGAAGTCAATATACTGTGATAGTTTAATCTTCCTGATGAATATCATTGACTTTTTGGACAGTAATATTTTCGATTTGGTAGATAACACGAATAAAGATAAAGAAAGTAGATACATTGCGGTATGGAAAGAGAGGATTAGAGAGGAAGGATTGTTTGGGGTTGGGAGTTTTAGTCAGTGAGTATATAGGAGGGAGAAAAAGGGGGTTGCATTAGTATAAGCTATTCAGGTCTCTTTTTTTTCGGGCTTTGCTTGGCGCGCGGTGATGCAGGTTTGTGGCGCGCACAAGGGGTTGCATTAGTATAAGCTATTCGGCGTTCTCTTTATTCCGAGCGTGGTGATAGGTGCTAGTGGGGAACATTATTTATCGGCGCTTCGATCGATCGCTCAGTGTGCGCTAAGAAATATCGTTAGAGGGAAATATCAGCAGAGCTAGATCTTTAATATCGTTATTGCGATATTAAAAAAAATATTGATACTTGGGGATATATTGATAAATACTCCAGCCCTAGTTGCAAGAAAGAATAATTGAAGCATATATGAAAATTTGCACATCTTAAAATTGAAAAAAAAGGCTTTTGAACATAAAATTTAGTTAAATGGTAAACAGCACACTTTCATGCAGAACTTTTGTAGTGTATATACATAATTAGGTTCATTGCTACATTTTGATACTTTCAGCATAGTGAATTACTAAAACCAAAACTGATAACTTTATTCTTAACATCTTTTTTAGATGCGAAATTATCATCCTCAGATAATTCTTAGAGAATATAAAAGTTATTATGCTCTTAGACTTTATTTAAGATACATGAAATTTACATATGAAAGGGGAACATTAAAATATTTTATAATTTAAACATTAATCTTCAGATCGTAGAAATGTAAAATGATAGGTGGTTTTGGGCCATAATTGGCAAAATAGCAGATTTAATTATGCAAATACGTTTTAAATAACGTTTTAGTGTATTTACCTTTTTTATATATACCGTAAAATACCATACAATCCTTTACTCAGTTAAATGCCCCTCCTCTTTTCACTTTTTTTTTTTTTTTTATCCTTAAAATACTAAATAAGCACACCTTTTGCTCGACGGTTGACTGTATCTGAATAGATGATAATTTTTTACATTATTTATTTTATAGTATAAAATTCAAAATCAATCTTTAGATTCATCTAGCCAAATAATTTCATATTCAGCATTACGGTCGAATATCGAATATATATGCTGAATATTCAGTACATTCCTAATAACTAGCTAATTATTTTGTAAAAGCAATAGTTCTGCAGTTTGGGGTAAAATTCTGTTATGCTTGATTTCATAAATAATGCCTGCCTTGAACTGTTAGCGGCAAAATGGTTGTGCATTTCAATAACAGATTACAAAATTATTGCATATTTTGGTAAACAGAAATGAATGAAAAAAAAGTAAAAATTTTATTGATAGGCAACAAAACAATGATGAATTTTGGCAATTATTTATATTATTAAACATAAAATTTGTTACTTAATGGCAAATGATTCTCTATTTCAATAACCGGCCACAAAATTATCATGGATTTTGAGAAATAGCTTTGGTGGAAAAAAAAAAAAAGAATTTTATCAATTTGCAATAAAATACTCTATTCTTAGTAATTATTTTTATTGTGAAAAATAAAGTTTCTCAATAAGCAGCAATATGATTCCATATTTTATTAACAGGCTGTAAAATTATCGCTCAATTCAAAATAGTTTTCAAAAAATCGCAGGGGTTAAATTATAAAAACAAAAGTATATATTATTATTTTCTAGGTTACCGAGCAATACATAAACATGGAACTGAAAAACAGGCATACTTTGAAAATTACAGGCGATTATGAGTAATAATTTGTTTAGGCTTGGCACCTTGGCAGTGCAAACAGATCAAAGATAAGATATAAACACATTTACTGACTATTTGAAAAAAAATATGTAACCATAATAAACCACGTACCTCCGAATTCTAATGTTGGTGTAAATATTATTTTCTTTGTAGATGCAAACATAGTATTAAGTTTCGCTTTTCTCAAATCATTTATTAAAACCTTCCAGTATCATATAATTTAGGGTTATAAACTAGAATATCTTCTTTCTTGATTAAATAATGCACTTCGAAGTAATCTATAAAAGTAATAAATAAAATAGAAAAACCTAATGAAAATGAAAGCTTGATTAGCGGAGGAATACAGTGCAAACCTCGATGGTAAACAATTAGCGTCTGTCTACAGCGAAACAGCGAGCGTCAAAAATTTTGGATGTGCGCATGCGCTCAAAAGATCATGAACCATGGTATAAATTTGTGTGCATGAGTGATAAACTTTTTCGCTTAAAAAAAAATTAATTCATTATAAATAACGATGAAATAGAATATCTATGATTACAAAATGCTTCTTTTACTTTAAATATTATCTAAATAATTTTTTGACGAAATGGGAAATTTTAAAATTAAAAATATTTTCTTCATAACAAAAAGTTATTGACTGCATTCACGTTGGTCAGCCAACCAACGTGAGCAACTGAAGCCTTACAAGCAAGAAGTAAGAACCGATTTACGGCCGTTTTCGCCGAAGAAAAGCATGCAATTGTCGGAGTAATATAGTTCTATTTTTAAAACAACTTTTTTAAAAAACAAGAGTTTTCCTGAAAAAAACGAAGACGTTACTAGATTCAGAAAGATCCTATTAACAGCATATATTAATTATATGAAAATCCTTCGAGCCGTTTTAGAGATATTTTTCAGAATTTAGTCCATTACATCCTTACACGTTACACCACACATTTTCCCTTTTTGGCTTTAAATTGAGATTCAGATCTCAAAACATACTGCCTGTAGAAATGTAAAATGTTCAGGATAGATTAAGACCGAAAATAAAAGACTATTTTGAAAAGATCAGAAGAAAATATGGCATATTTGCTGAGATATTAAGTGTCGGCTTTTACAAATCTCTTTGATGTCAAACTAGCCGTATATATGAGTTCGCAGAGTTCAGTTTGGGCTTCCGCTTGCGTCACTCAAAAAACTGCCGTTTTTCATGATGGACGGACGCATCGACGTCGAGGTAGCGTCGGCTTCGGCTTCAAATATGTTAATATATTTTTTTTTTTTTCTCCCAGTAACAGCTTTTCTTCGGTAAAAGGTAAGTGATGTTTATTTAAAACATTTTTTTTTCCTATTGTAGCATTGTTAGTTATCATAGTTTATTTAAATGATATCATTATTTGAAATACTATAGCATCCTTTTGCAATCTAGGCTTAGTAGAATAAGGAGTATATTTTTTCCCTCTTATAATCAAGTTTAAAAAAAGAATTTTGCATTATTTTGTTTTTTTCAAATATGATAAATGTCGGAGCAGCTCACGTGGATTTTCCTGGAAGCGCTCAACACCGCTCTTCGAGCGGTGAGCGGGGGCTGCTCCCTGTTCAATACTCTTCTAAATAACAATATTTTGACTTTTACGAAAGGATGTGCTGTATTTATTTTATTTGTTATTTACCGAAGTATTAATGAGGTTGTTTCCGTATTTTGTTATCAATAGTTATGTGTGTTTTATTAGATAAGACTAGTAATGCATCAATGAAATCAAAATTTGAAATTCCATATCGCTCCAAAACGGAAGAGCACTTTTTTTTTTTTTCTAAGTATTATATAGCATGTTCTTTATGATCTTGTGGATTTTTAAAAATTTGCTGTTCGTAGATTTTTTTTTTCTTTTTCTGAATATTTGTCTGAGATAACCTTTCTCCAGCAAGCCGTTTGCTGAATTCTGGGTTCAAGTGTAGACTGACTATTTACTATTTAAATTTCAATTAAGCATGTAATCGGCATCCTGAGAGTATATTCAATTTTATGCTTAATGGATAATTTAGTTGTTTATCTAATCTCAAAAAATTAGCTGTTTTTTTTTTCATTTAATCTTATTTTCGAAATCTTTTATCGGAGTATGTAACTATGAATAAATTATTTTGTATTAATTTATAAATTGTTTTTTGACTTTATAAAATACTGTTGATTGGTAGCCGTTAAATAAACTGACAAAAATCGAATTTATAGCAAAATTGAAAAATGAAAATATTTTTTACTTTTCGTGCAGCTGCACAAAAGTGCATAAAAAATATGTAGATAATATAGAATTTCTGACGCAAGTATTGACAAAATTTCAAAGTAACTGGAAAGAAATGTTACTGGATTTAAATGTTTTAATAATACAGTCTCACCTTATTAATATGAACACTGTTAACGCGAATTACTTTTAACATAAACTGTATCCACAGTCCCTGTCGAAACGAAGATTAGTTATTAATAGCATGAAGTTCTAATAACATGAACAGATTTTTTTTTTTTTATCCCCCTTGAGATTCCCATTAATGAGGTTCGACTGTATTTAAAATCATTATCCTAGCGTCAAAATTATAATTTTTGAAACAATTTTTAATTTTTTAATTTATATACTTGAGCAAATTAAAAAAAATCAAATGGGTAATATTTTTGCTCGTTTTATTTTAATAATCTGTTCATTATAGTGTAAAAACAGTAATTCTGCATTTGTAGGCAAAATTCTGTTAGGCCTGGTATTAACTGAAACTATAAGCCTTTATAAACTAAACCTCAGCAAAGATGACGAAAATTAAAAAAATAACAATTTTATGTTTGTCTTTTAAAAATGTGTATGAAGTGCAGTGCCTCAACATATCCAAAAAGCATCCTATCACTATTTAAAGAGTTATCTAACAATTAATATTTGGCCTGACAAATAAATCTTAAAAAATGTTTAATCTGAGGTAGGGGAAAGGAGCTAAAAAAAGAAAAGTATAATTTCTGTCAAGGACAGATTTTAGTTTAGTACGGAAGACTATTAATTTCAGTCTGTGAATTTTTTATCTCAAATTTTTTACTGTAAAACTGAGCCACATACTTTTTAAAATGATTGAAATGAATTAAAATGAAGTGTTTCCACCTAAATTTCATACTTAGTTAATTTTAAAAAATCTAATTGTGTCAAAAAACGGTTTGCACCTCTGGATTCAGAAAAATCACCTCTTTCATTTGGTAACAACAGGACTGTTATTTCTGATTTATTTTCCCCTCTTTTGGTGTTGCACAAGACTGGTCTACAAAAACTGGTGGCAATATTTTTAACCAGATAGAAACTAATAGTTTTTCTAGTCGTAAAAAACACACTGCAGCCAGATAACCAGATACGGTCAACCAGAGTCTGTTATTACCACACCATATAACCATACACCATAATAAAATGAGATTCTTATCTTTGTTAAGTTACATTAGGATATAGAAGAAACAAAAATATAGGAATTATAATTACTTTTTAAACTTTAATTGACTAAAACAAAACTTTGATTACTTTTAAAATTAAAATATATTTTCTTTTGCTTTATTTAAACATATTATGTGTTATTTTCTAATGGCAGTTCTTTTCCTACTGCTGATGATAAAGCGAAATATGTTCAACTACAATCTCATGGGGGGAGTGATTCGTGTGATCCGATAACATCAAATTATATTTCAGGTAAGAAATTTCTTATTCAATGCTAAATTATATATATATATATATATATATATACATCAGGGTTGCTACGGCACCTGTAAAACAGAGAAAACCTGAAAAACTCAGGGAATTTGAACGTCTATTAAAAAACATGGAAAACTCAGTAAATTTTCAAAATTTATAGCAAAAACAGTGTAAATTCAGGGAAATTTGAAATTTTTTGAAAAAACATTGTAAAATTTTTTTCATAATAAAATATTTTTAAAAAAATTAATGCTTTATAATTATGTTTTTTTCCCCAATTATTGTAAGGTTATAAAATTGATTTACCCTAAATATGTTCAATTGACTTGTAAACATGTTAGATTCTGATGCTGCATGGTTGCGTGTCGTCTATTTTACTTCTAAAAGGGACTAGGAAAACTCAGGTAATTTTTTTCCTGATTTGTGTAGCAACCCTGATATATATATATATATATATATATACAGGGCCCGAAATTTCAACTAAAATTACACTCGCTGAAATAAAAAGTTACTCGCCACAAAATATGATTAAGTTACACTATTTTTTATGTATAAGGTGACCAGAATTTTTTATTGGAAAAAGAGGGGAAATTACGCAATGTCTTTTATATTATAAGAAAATAGAAGACATTCAATTTTGAAAAAGAAGTCATTTTAAAGGACATAAAATTGAATGAAAATTATTATAAAAAATGATGCAAAAGCTACTTTACAAAAGTGGTGGTAAGATTTTTATCTCAAATGAGGAATTTGGATCACTATACCTTAATTTATAGTAATAATATATACGGATACGAGAGGAAAAAATTTCTAATTTCCCATATTTTTATTAAATTATATTCTTGTTTGTTTGCCCGGTACAAATCTTGCAATCGAATTTTAACAAACTTCCTTTCTAGCTAGACATTTGAAACTTTCACAGTAGCTCAGAACCCGGTGATAACACAATACTTCGAAGTCCGATTTTTGAATTTTTGATTAGTTTTCTTATAATTAATTAAAATATGAAAATAATAACATCCTAATAGCGTTAAAATAGCCATTAAAATATTAGCTATTATTTAATTGTTGCAGAAAAAAAAATACGAGTTCATTTTCTTTTGACATAAAAATAAATACATTTAATTAAACGTGAACGTTAAAAAATTATAAAAAGTTAAGTTATGCATCTCACAAAAATTGACGTCATTATCATTTTAAAAATTTTATGCACATTAATAAGATCTCTATGATCCATCAGAAAATTTAAAACAAGTTATATGAAAAGACAAGTTATATAACAATATATATAAAAAGTTTTTTTTTTTTAATCTTTATAATTATTTTTATAGCTGTCACTTTTTTTTTTTTCTTTTTGTGGTACTTTCATGCAGTTACATTAAACAAGTTAGAATACATTTTGTTTTATTTAAATCATATGATAAAAAATAAAATTGGCAAACAGAAAAAAAATAATAATAATAATAATATTTGGCAGATGAAACTATTTGTCTTAACGAACAGTCATTCTTTATCAATCTTTTATAAAAGTTCTGACAAATATAAAGTAAATTAATCTTAGTAGTTAATAAGTTTAAGAGTAGGCATATAGAGAAGATTTTTTTCACATGTCTACATTTTGTTCGTTGAAGAAAACAGTTGCTTTGTGGAAGCGTTTTTGCCAGAAGGACATAAGATGAATTCAACTAACTTTTGCATATTTTTGTGAGGTGGTGGTAGTGTTATAAGTATGGCCAATTGTCTGCACTAGAGCTCTAGGCATGAGTAGGAGAGTCCTCCGTGAAATCTTTCTAAGAGGTCCTAGCCCATATTTACACTAGTGGAGAAAACCCCGGAAAACTCCTAATAACTAAGCTAATGAGCAAGGCCAGGTATCGCACCCAGCCATATACCATCTTCGAGGAGAGAACCTCTCGGTCACTGGTGAGCCTATTTTTATGAGTATATTATTCATGCAAAAGTGAGGACACACGTTAACCCACTGTGTATCAATTAGAGCACCACCTTCTTATGATTTCATGACAATTTCAATAGTGATTCCGTGTTCTGGGTCAAAAAATCGTACAAATACAGGGAATACTTTTATTTCTTTGTGATTCGAGGAATCTGAATAGACATAAACCATAATATGCTTTGGCAAGTTATCGATAATTCTTTTTTTTTTTTTTTTTTTTTTTTTTTTTTGGTAACACCGTAAACTGTAAGAATTCTATTTTCATTTACACCAAAATTTTACTCGCCACTGTAAAATTTCCACTTGCCGCTGGCGAGCGGAAATTTCGCGCCGTGATATATATATTACTTATTTTCGTGCATGTGTGCAGTGCACCATGAACATGAATGTGATGTTACAATATTTTGTTGATACATCTGTACAATACATACAATATACATCTGTGATCCCTAGCCCGACCTTCAACGAGTCAAGACGTTTGTTTTAGTGCTCCCGATGGCCGGCTAGAAACAATAGGAAAGGGGTGAGTCGGAGTCATGTACTATACCATTTTCTTTTCCTAAAGTTATTATCTATCTTTTGATACCACTCATTAACGTCTAACCCAAGTGGTTCTTTAATAAACTGTATATTTAATATTCAATAACTTGTGCTTCCCTCAGCAATGATTTTCAACATGGCTGTTTGCTTTTCTCTATTTTAAACATTATTTTAGCAAGCTTTAGCTCTTAAAGTCTCTCTAAAAACCTAAATACGGAATATTTTCCAATCCACAAACATGACCTGACAACCATTGCTGAACCTCAAATATGTATTTTGCTTATAACTATTAAAATTACCCATTCATTAATAGTTTATTTCTAATTCTTTAATCCCCACGTGTCTTGCGCTATTTTTTTAAGTTGCAAGCGTACGGGTACTCGTCTATGGTCTATCCCCGGATGTTATCGTGGGGCTATCTCACCCTGTTTTAAGGGGTGTTCGTTCCTACCATGATGGCATTTTCGGGGGTGTTCGGGTGCCTAACATGTAAATTATGCTCAGTCCCATTATTATCTTTAATGTTATTATCCAAACTGATTGATTTATTCTCAAATCCCAATTACCCCCTTTTTCGGGCTGGCTGCTCGTTTGAGTTTTCAGCAGAATCAACCCAATTAAATCTGATTTATAACGTGTTCAAAGATGTAAATTTTTTTTATAAAAATTAAAACCTTTATTTCATATAGTTATCACTTTAACTGGTTAATGATTAACCATAATTAACAAGGATAGGCTAAGTCTTCCCAAATCAGCTCTTCGCATTATTTCCAAGTGCAGAGCCCCCCTTTCTAATTAGCCCATGCCCTTATTAAGCTTTGTTCTGTCCTCCAACCACTCTAATTAAAATCTAACAACTCGGGATTTATTCTCAATCTTGAGTAATTAAGCCCTGCCAATATTATGTTTTGATTGGTCCTTTATTTCCACTCAACCTATTTCTTAACAACTCTAGATCTACTCCCAACTTTGTACAACTACGATTTGAATCAGTTCTTATTAATGTAACTCCTAATTAATTGATACTCGTATTGGCTCATTGATTATTTGAATTTGATTTTATTGTATTTCCATATTGCTTTTAAATTGCTGCTTGTTTGCATTTTTGTTCATTTGTTACTATCGTCACTCCCTTCTATGCATAACTAAGATTTGAATCTGATCTCAATAATGTAATTTCTAACTTAATTGATTTTGTATTAGCTCATTGTTTATTTGAATTTAAATTTTATTGTAAATCCATTTGCATTTTAAATCACTGTTTATTTGCATATCTGTTTATTTGCTACTTCGGTCACTCCCTTCTTCTGCCCCCCTAGCAGTCTGAGTGGCCTTGAGCCCCTCTTTTTATTTTTGTGAACCACAAGATCCCTCGGTGTAATCAACACTCTACTTATGGTTCTTAAGGTCGTATCACTTTCAGTCTTTCCCCCCCTTTATATGGAGGGGGAATGGCGGGGCTTGAGTCGGGATTCTCCCCGCCCCCCGCGGCTGCCCGCCTCAGCTTTGGCTCGCTTAGCCCTCTCCTCTCAGGCTCACTTTGCTCTTTCTGCTCCCCCTGGCTTCGTCCAGGGGGGCAGTGCCCCCCTGAGCCTGCCCCCCTGTAGGAGCCCTCCCCTTGGCCCTGGGCAGCGCTCCTGTGTTCTAAGGGAGCTCTTGTGGTTGTTCCACCACCTATACTGGTCTCCCTATATAAGATGAAAGTGATCGTTCCTTTTCCTTAGCATTCTGCCTCCCTCTCGAGTTCTCGGCGCTTTTCACCGGTCCGGTCCCCTTCGCCGAGGTGTTTAGTTCGCACGCTGAGTTCCGTTTCCGACCCTCGGCTTGCCGATGGCAGTTTCAACGGTCAGACTCATCTTCCCTAGGGAGCCTGTATTTGGGGGGGGACGACAAGCGGAAGTAGACTTACTAATACGCATGCGTCGCCGCCTTTTTTTTTTTTTTTTTTTTTTCTTACCAGATGAAGAGAGCGTAAAAGCTGAATGGGGTTGTTATGTTTACAGAATGTCGAAAGTTATTGCCACTTTGGCGACGGTTGCGTTTTTCCGCATCCTCGTTTCATCTTTGAATGAAAACTACTGACCTACCGTCAGGAGAAGACCCGTGAGGGGTGAGATGGTCACTATAGAAACGGGTGTGTCCACTTTATTTTAGGTAGGGAGGGTGCTATCGGCTATTTTTGTCATTCATTTGGCGAGAAATGAGGGGAGGAAGAAATAAAAAGAAAACAAAAATGTGCAGTTTGCTTTAAGCTTTCTTTACTGTCAGACGGTCATTTTTTAGTCTGAGAAGTACTCGCTTATTTATTCAGTTTTCTTTATCTTTTTTTGCTTGTTTGTTATACAAATTTTATTTTTAATTGTTCTTGTGAGTTTGTGATTCTGCGATAATTTATCATTTATAATGACATCACCTTTTAAGAAAGGGAAAACATTGCATTCTCAAGCACGGGAAATTGTAAAGAATAAAGAATGTAGCCAATTTTTTTTAAAGAGGAAGCTTTTGCTAAATCTTTAAAAATCCCAAAAACTCAAGCTACAAAAAGAGCAGCTGAAGCAACAGGTGTTTCAGAATCGACAATAAAAAGAATTAAACGAGAAGTTAAGGAATTAGACGAAAGCAGTCATGATATTTTATCGACTCCGGGAAAACGCAGGAAAAGGCCAGATTTTCGTAACTGCACAGTTGATGATTTTGATAAATGTGTTATCAGGCAAGTCATACAAGACTTCTATATTAATAAAAAGAAAGTTCCTTCGGGAGAAATATTTTCTAATAATGATCAAGTCGTCTTCAGAACATCTCGAAACGTGTAAATCCATCGAAAACAAGAGGTCGAAATTTTTTCGATTTCAATACCTTCTTTACTTTATATAGAAAAAAGTTTGTATTTTTTAATCATATATTTTAATAAATATTTGCACAAATTTTGTTAATTTTCATATCTCTTAACAAAATTACATGTGCAAAAATTTATATTGGAGTACATAGTATTTTCATGTGAAGAGAAATGAACATAGCTGATTGCTCGACACGATCGCAAACTGAAATTCCCCACCTTGTAGGATACTCAGCCTTCAGCTCGATTCAGTCACCTTATTCTAATTTGAGAATAACTTTTTGAGGTTCAGTTTCGTATTTTAGTGTTCATGCAATTAAATACTATTTCCATGCAATGAACCCCATAATGCAAGTTTATGTGAAATATTGTTCTATTCTGCTATCTTATAAAAATCTTAAATTTCAAAAACAGTAGTGAATTTCTACAGTATACTTTTACATAATATCCACTTCGCATTTCAGGTTCGGCAGGACATTATACTGAGATATAGTCTTCCTTAAAATTGAGAAAATTGCTGTATAACAGCACCACCAATCGGACGATATATCCCAAAAACTAATAAGCACCAATTCAAGTCAATGTTCAGCCAAATATCAAATTTAATTTGGTTTGTTTACAACATCTGCAATATTTTGCTAACACACATACAGAAACCGAAACATAGCTATCTATAATTAAGGGAAACTTCAACATAATAAACTATTTTTTGTAGAGACAAACGAGCGATAGATAGACGAACTAAGACCGAAAAATCTTTCTAACTGCATTTTTGAAAAGTGATAAAAATTTAAACATATAAATATATACAGAAGTTTTAAACATTTCTGTATTTTTTTATACTATAATTAATTATTTAAAAAATACTTTTACTTTAACAGAATAAATAAAAATATTCACTCAGTAAAACAAACATTATGAAAAGGATTCTAATTTTCATCAACGGTCTTCTGCATACAATATTCTGAGGCTGCTTTTATATATATATATATATATATATATATATATATATAATTCACACACACACATATACATATATATATACATTGAAAACCCTTTCAAACATTGCATTATATGAAACCAAGTACGTTTTAATAATGATAGTAATTAAAAAAAAGACCATTTAAACGCTAACTGCGCCAAGTTAGTAAATGTGGTAAACTCAACCCACCTTTCCCTTTTGGTTTCTTCTAAGGTAGCAAACCTGTCAGGGTTCTTCTCGTGGCGGTAGTACAGTAGCTCCATAATTGTATATTCAATTTACTTCTAATGTAATTAAAATTCCGTCTTATCATTAAGGAAAAAAAAAAATAAAAAATAAAACGAACTTTTTTACCAAAAAAAAAAAAAAAAAAATGTATTATTATTAAAAAGTATTCATATTTATTTGTCTGTTGTAAAAACGTGATATTAATTATTTGACCTCCCTCTCTTTTTTCTTTCTTTAAAAATAATAAAATAATAATAAATAAAACTCAAATAAAAACATTTATAGTTGAATCATATTAACTATAATTATATTTTCATTACTACATTTTTGTTTATAAGATAAAACTAATAATAATAATGCATTTGATAATCAGGAAAAAAAAAATCTTTAAAGTTTTTCTAAAGTTTCTTTAAAGTGAAAAAGAAATATTTTTAACGATATTAAAAAATTAATATTGTTATTATTTAAAAAAAAAAAAAAAAAAAAAAAAAAATAGCATGTACTAAGAATATTTCGTTTTCAGTCTGTGTTTTTTACTCTTCAAATAAATGTATGCCTCTTCCCCCCCCCCCCCTCCCTACTCATCTCTCTTCTTCTTCTTCTTCTTTTTTTTTTTTTTTTTTTTTTTTATGTGTGTGTGTTTAACGAATTATCAACATCAATTTTAATATTTTAAAAACTTTTTTTTCACGCATGAAAATAGCTTATTATAAGAAAATAAATCTATTTCCAATTTATATCATAATACTCCCCCCCCCCCATGAAAAGAAATAGTGGTGGGGGTGGCATTCTGACAGCCTTTTGTTTTGTGACTGGAGTGATAGAATTAACCTTGAAACAAGAAAACAAATTGAATAATGATAATTGAAATATGCAATACAATTATAATATGGATAACAAATATGTAACAAGGAATTTGGCAAGTTGGAATACTGCTGAAATATATCAATGAATTAAACAATATTAACATTTTCAAATAAATTTAAAAAGTTTACTAATTCGGTTTTTCATTCTGAATGCACTCTAATTTTTGCGCATCCTTATAATTATAAAAGCGGCAGTTTCTGTAAACTAACGCTCAAAACGGATGTCATTGCTGCTTGAATCTGTCTTTTTTTTTTTTTTTCTATGTTATTTATTTATATATTTATTTTTTAAGTTTAATTTAAGAGAAAAAAAAGGGGGAAAGAAGAAAAGAAAAAAGAGAAAGAAAAAAGGAAAAAAAGAAAAGAAAAAAAAGAAGAAGAAAATGATGTCACATTTACAACAAAGTACTTAAAAGAAAATAATAATAATAATAGTTAAAGGAAAAGAAAAAAAAAAAAAAAGTCCGTGGTCTTAAGTAAATAAATAAAAAAGATCAAATAAATAAAAATACAAAAAAGAATACTTAAATAAACATATAATCATTTATGTTAAGTAGATCTGATTTGTTATAATATATATATATATATATATATATATATATGCAATCATTATTATAATATATCATGTAAATCGACGATAAACAATTTGAATCAGCATGAGGAAAAAACGTAATGAATTT
Organism: Salticus scenicus; assembly: GCA_963930645.1. Taxonomy (NCBI): domain Eukaryota; kingdom Metazoa; phylum Arthropoda; class Arachnida; order Araneae; family Salticidae; genus Salticus; species Salticus scenicus. Next base: position 160,307,807 of record OZ005658.1, read on the forward strand.
GTTGAAATTAGGTACTATTATCTCATCGACAAATAAATCTATAAAACAAGGATTTATTTATTATAGATTACGTTTCTTTACTTGGGCTAAAGTAAAATTTTGATTCTTTGAGACTATCTAAAACTTTGTTTAATGAAATAAAACGCATCTACACACTGAAAATTAAATTATTTGTAGAATAAATTTTTGATTTAACATTTGCATGATCTAGTTCCAAAATGTATTCTGAACAATGCCTCTAAACTTTTCATTATTTATATTAGTAAAAATTTAAATTAATAATTTTTCAAAAGCAAGTATTTTTTCAGATTTCAGTTTTTTAATATATTTTGATTTTTGATATTGGGATTTTATTAATAATAATTACAATTAAATAACTTCTTATTTTAATTAAAAGTTAATTTAACAATTAAAAAAAAAAATGAGCATCAATATCTTTTTTATATAAATGAATAACAGAAAATATAAGATAAATATGAAAAATGTCTAATATTATTTAATATGAATATAAATCTAAGGAAATGCCATAATATAATTTAAAGAGATATTTAAAAATGTAAAACCTTTTAGTAATAGACGCTATATTCTTTAAAAGGGCCGATGTTTAAAAATTACGATTTGGCGAAAATAAATATAGCCAGTAACGGCTCAAACATCGCCAACATGCTCTCATGCAGCAAAATGACATTTCTTTCATATTAAAACACATTTAATAAGTTGTAAAATACAGTATGTAAAACTTCATTGCTTGTGGCATATTTAAATTGCTGTTTAGGGTAGAAATATTTTAAGAAAAAGTTCGTAAACATTATTTTCAAATATTGAAAACGAATGCGAATGGTGATCAGCCACAAAAACATGCTAATATCTCAAAACTAGACAGGATTTTCTGCATAAAAATCAGTCAAAATCAAAATTTAATGTCACTTAAATAATATTCTAGTAATAAAAATTGATATCTTAATTCATTATAATAGAAATAAGCTTTTGTTTCTGAGTTGCTTCTCAACTCACTGCTATTCCAATTGCCGAGAAACTGGATATAGTCCAAGGTGATAATAGATTAAAAAAAAAGGGGGAAAGAAAAAAAAAAAAAAGTTAAAGAAAGGGGAAAAGAAAAAAAAAACTGGTCATAACCAATGAGACGTTTGCTCCCGCGTGTCGTCTCCCTGGGTATACAGGCTCCCTAATCTCCCCCCGTCCGACGTTCCCGTGTTCTGCGGGACTTAGTAAAATTTTAAGCTAACTCTTCCGTTTTTCATCTATGTCCCGACGCTCCCGTGTTTAGTAAAACTTAGCCATTTCTTCAGTGCGAGACTTGGTCCTTTTTTTTTTTTTTTTAACTAAACTTCCCGCTTTTCTTCCAAGTCCCTACGTTCCCGTGTTCAGAGAAACTCAGCCATATTCTCTAGCCAAACCTCTTCCAATTAGCCTCAACGTTTCCGTGCACACAGAAACTTCCACTTATTCCAGTCTCGGTCTCTGGAGCAGGATTCCCCAGTATCCTTTCAATAATACTAATTTCCTTTCCACCAAAGCCAAATTTTCAAACTTTTTCTGGGGGGGGGGACTGCCCCCCGGCCCCCTCCCCCTCCGCCGGAACCTGCCCCCTCTTAGCAGGATGCTCTGGGATGGGTTCCAGTGTTTTGAGAGCCTTTCTGCTGTTCTCACTCCAGCAACAGTGCTCTCTACATTTAAGATGAAAGTCTTCAATCCTGCTCCCTAGACTTCAAATACTCCTAAGTTTTTTCGGTGAATTCTACCCCGTGCCTTAGTCCTAAGGGATGTCAAAAGCACTTTTGCCGAGTTCCGCTCTTCCCTTTAGCGGGTTTTTGGTCCGAGCGCCTTAAACAACGTCAAAACTGTACTAAGAGTTTTTATAACATCTGTACAAGTTATTTATAGAAGAATTAACACTAAAATTTAAAATTATTTGATCTAATATTAATTTTCTGGACTTAGAAATTTTCCAACTTTTTTTTTTTTTTTTTTTTTTGTCTTTTACCTGCCCACAAAACTGAAAATTGATAATTCAAGCCCACATGCAAACTTAATAATACTTAATTAAGCCTCGGTACTTCCCCACCCACTAAGCTACCCATCCAGTAAAGTTCCTCTTTTTCTATAATTACTAGCCTAAGGGACCGCCGCTCACCCAGTTAACCAATTCTAGTAAACAGCTCTATATCGCATCACCCTCGAGGTTTTCCAGCTCTGTCCCACCCCCTAGGCTCACCCTCTCGGCATGTTTAACTTAAATCTCGCCTTTGAGTCTTTATATTTCATTCCAATTGGCTCCAATCATTCCAAATGTGTGTTTGGACTAACCCCTGGCCTGTCCCACCCCCTAGGCTCCCTCCCATCTTATCCCTTTTTCCCTCCCTCCGGCGCACAAGGCACCTCCCCCCCACTTTACAGGACTCTGGAAGCCTTATTGCCCCCCCAGCCCCACATCAAGTGCTTGTATGCATTTTTCTAAGGCTTGCCCCACCTCCTAGGCTCCCATCCTCTTTTTTTTTAAATTTTTTTTTAATTATTATTATTATTATTATTATTATTTATTTATCTTTATTTTTATTAATTTCTTGAGCCTTCTAGTAGACGCTTGCAACTCGGTCAAGCCATGGCACATCCCTACCCACTCAGCATCCCTTCCAATGCAACCCCCTCTACAGTAGATATAGCCTAAGGAACCATACTCATTGCCCAACTAGCTCCAGAATTCCTCCATTATCACGCTACCACTTGGGTTTCCCTCTCAGTCATTTTAAGTTTTTTTTTTTCCTCTCTCTCTCTATCTGTCCCTAGCATTTTCGAATGGTATCTCTATAAAAGTCATTTTCTTTTAATAAACTTTTCTCTTAGCTATTTTCGGGAGTCTAGGCTCTCGGTTTTTTTCTTTTCTTTACTTTTTTTTTTTTCTTCTCTCAATCTAATGGTATGGTGCAGGAGCTCTGGCCAGCCCGAACCTGTTCAAATAAGAATATTATAAAACTTGTTCAATTCCGAATTGTTCCTCAAACCATTAAAATAACAAAAACAGCTTTTCTAAAAGCTACACCAAATCAAAAGCGCATTCATATCAAGACCGCTCAGAAATGTCTCCTTCGAAGAGCGTCAAGTCAAATGCTGAGGAATCAGACAATGACTCCACCAGCAGTCGCCAATCAACCTTAAACCTTACGTTGACAACACCACTACCTGATACATACAACAAAAAAGAGGACTTTTTAGAACTCACTTCAATCCCAGATGTTGCCAGAGCAGCAATCAATATAATCACCATATGCAGGAAAAAACACGTATCAACTCCGCTGGCAGTTTTTGAAAACGCATTCAACAGAATCATCGATCTCCATACATTAGCAGATGTAATGAAACCGCCCCAGGCAGAAACACCCACATCCACACCACAAGCAGACAAGTCACGACAACAAAACTATCAACAAATTTCACCATTCAGAGAATACACCAGAGCCATCCAGAACAAGATCTCAGAGCTATCCCTACACATGCAAGAGCTTAAAGCTCTCCAAAATAACCTCAACACCAACTTTGAACGCCAAAAAAACTTACAAGAAAAACTGGATCAAGATCTACAAAGACAAGAAAAATTTCTCAAAGATCATTTTCAAAACACAGAATCACCTTTCCCACAACAATCTTCAGAACCTCCTTAGAACGAGTCTCACCTTCAACAATCAACTACAGCAACAACGAACTCATACGCCCAAAGACTTACACACCCACTAGAAAACTCAAGGAAAACCATTCCAAAATCATCTAACGAAATCCAAAAAAAACATCACACAGGCAACAGTTACCCACCAACACCTTATAAGCACCCTATTCCTAAAATCTAAAACAGAAACAGACAGAGGCATCGACATATTAAACATGCTAAAACGCCATCACATATCAACCATTGGAACAATTACGAGCAGGCAGGTTTACCGTTCTTCGGTGGACTTACGCTGCTCCACCCCAGAAGAAGCAGATCTTCTTGCCAAAGACCTACAATCAGTAGCAGAAATCAACGAAAAGCTGCAAATCTTGCAAAAACCTTGCCCCCACATTTGGTTCATGCTGCTGGGAGCTCCCTCAGTCATGGAAGATAATGAAATTCTAAACAACCTTTTCGCCACGAGCAACTTACAGGAAAGCCTACAAAGCCAAGTAAAATTGATACGTTCTCGAGCATCAAGAGCGCCTCACCTAAAGAATTTAGTGATCCAGGCTCCCCTCCCTATAGCTGAAGCCTACTTAAAATCAGATGCATTTAACATGGGGCTATTTAGATGCACCTTCAGACCATATACTAGGATTCTGAGGTGCACTAACTGCCAGTCTCTTGAGCATCCTACTAAGCAATGCAAGGATAAAACCTTTTGTTCTCAATGCTCTGGATCTCATAAGAATGAGGGCTGCTCGGCAAGAGCAAGTTGCATCAACTGTCAGAGAGCAAACTTACAAAGACTAAGAAACAACCTAGGGCCACTTCCTTCTGATCACACGGCCTTTTCCCTGGACTGTACAATACTCTCCGAGAAATACCACAATCGCAGGCAATACTTAGATGCCAAATTCCCTCCTAAAGCTCCACCTCTCCAGCAAGAACCTCCAAGACAGAGCAGACCTCTCTCAAACTCCTACTCAAATAGACACCGCTCTCCCTCAACAAGACTCTCCTCAAGAGGAAATCCCTCAAGAAAACAATCAACAGCAGCAATAAGAACATCCTCAAGAAGCAATCGAAACTCTTCACGCACATTTAGCCAGCATAGATCTCAGAGCGACATGAACAGACTCAACTCAGACAAGTCTTCCGAAATGCACAAAGACCCTCCTACAAATCCCTCCCATCGACCTACACGCCGTTCTCCCAGCAGACGGAATCCAAGGCTCCAGGAACGTTTCCCATCACGCCAACGTAACTCAAGCTCTGGAAACCAGAGACCTCCCTACAATCATCAACAAGCACCCACTGACTCATTCCAACAGGACTACAGCATCCCATACCAAATATCCACCATACTCATATGCATACAACCTTCCTTACTTCTATTTAGAATATGGCCATCCTCAGTTTCCAGCATTTCGAGGACCTCCCGAAGATGCGCCCTACTATAGCAGCTCAACCCACACCTCAAGAAGGTAACAACCCTTTAATCTCCTATTTCCCATCCCTTCGCCCTAAATTAAGATTTAAAATTCAAATCCAAAAAGTCAAAAGTTCTCTCCTCTCCTTCCCCAGAGGCAACATCCTCTTCCACTCCTACTGCCCCAAAAACTTTTAATGATCTTCATTTCATACAAATCAACCTCAATAGGTGCAAGGCGGCGAACTCAACGGTCCGCACGTTTATGGAGGAAAACTCTATGGACGTCGGACTGCTGCAGGATGCCTATTGTACTGTTGGGGGCGATCTGTATGACTTCCCCTCTTCCTGATCCAGTTTCAGTTCCAAAAACAACACTGCCCACATAGTAATATCAGCACAAAACCTTAATTACACCCATCTGTTGACTGGGAACAATTGTGTATTCATAACACTGACCACGAAGGAGGGCGAACTGATCCTTGGCAGCGCCTACGCCGCCCCGTCTGCTGATTTCGAGTCCTGTCTGCTGGAATGGCAACACCTAATATCCCAAAAATCACTCTTCATATGTGGCTGCGACCTGAATGCTAACTCTCCCTTATGGTGCTCACCATACGAGAATTCTAGGGGTCGCAGCCTCATAGAATTTATAGCCACTAATAACATCTGCCTCGCTAACTTAGAAAATTCCGCCCCCATCTTCCAAAAAGACAACGCTCAGGGCTGGCGAGATTTCACCCTCTGTAACACTAAAACTCTTGCAAGAATAAATGACTGGTCAGTCCTAGACACCTTCAACAACTCCGACCACAATTATATAACATACACCATTAACACAAAACCTACTATAACTCAATCTCGACGCTTCGCCACGAAACGCGGAAATTTCAAAATTTTCAATAACCTCTTACTTCAAAATTTCACACCACTAACAAACGAAATCAAATCAATAAACAACATCCCCCAACTTGAAACCTTTACAAACAACCTCATAGCTACCATCCAAAATGCTGCCACCTCGGCCTTCAGACTTAAGAAGTCGGGACGTCGGTTTGCTTACTCCTTCTGGTCTCCCCAGCTACGTTCCATGCGGAATCATCTGACTGCTCTGAGAAGACAGTCAAAATACCTCGAACCTACACAAATCCAGCAACACAAACAGAAAATTAAACTACACTCGGCCCTATTCAAGAAACGCATAAATGAAGCCAAACACGCCGCATGGAAAAAATTCTGCACTTCACAAACAAAAACCTTTGGCACTGCCCAAAAATTTTATAGCAACAAATTCTTCACACCCACAGAACTGAAATTGGAACGTCCTCCAGGCCAATCCTCCAAAAGACAAAACCTAGAATATCTAACAAAAACCTTATTCCCACAAACAGTTTACCCTCATCAACAAGCACCTTCATACTCGGCTCCCTCGGATGTTCCCTTCACGGAGTCTGAGGTAAAAGCCACTCTATACGGTTTCAACATCAACAAGGCTCCTGGCCCGGACAATATTGACTTTAAAATTCTACGCAACGTTCATAATACAATGCCTCAAATACTCCTGCAATGGGCCAGCCTATGTCTCAAACACCAACACTTCCCAGAAACACTCAGAAGAGGCGAAGTGGTGTACTTTTTGAAGCAAGGGAAACTTCCCTCTGAACCCTCTTCCTACAGACCGATCTGCCTCCTCCCCACCTTAGGCAAATTGCTAGAGAAACTCATAGTAACCCGACTTAACTTCTTTCTGGAATCTAATAATCTGCTTCATCCTAACCAATTTGGGTTCAGAGAGGGCAGATCTTGTGACCAAGCCTTGCAAGCAATCAAAAGTTCCTGCGCCGTTAGCTGTAATGCATCAAACTACACCACTATCGTCTCGCTAGACATTAAAGGAGCATTCGACAATGTGGAGTGGCCACACATTCTTCGCGCACTACAAGATCTTGACTGCCCGGGCAATCTGGCCGGAATCATCTGCTCATATCTCTCCCATCGTAAAATTTTAGTGAACTGGGGTGATGGCTTCACGGAACACCCTCAAACAAAAGGCTGCCCTCAGGGCTCGTGCCTTGGGCCAATCCTTTGGAATTTAGTAGCGGATGGCATTCTCAAGAGCATGAACTCTGCGGGCTTCACCACATATGCCTATGCGGATGATTTCTCCCTGATTCTCTCGGGCCGTGTCAGGAAAAACCTGGAGGACCAGGCCCAGGAAGCTTTGTCCCTCTTTAGTAAGCTACTCAAAGAATTCGACCTTAAGTTATCCCCCTCCAAAACTAATGCCTTAACACTAGCCTTCCCTAAAGCCCTAAAACGAAACCGAAATCCCAAGATGCGGATTGACGGCATCAGTGTCAACAACGTAGAACAAATGAGATTACTAGGTATCACTTTTGATCGGCACCTCAACTGGCTGGCACATGTTAAAGAACTAAAATTAAAAACCCAAAGCATATATCACAATTCAGCAAGAATGGTGGGAAAGAGGTGGGGTATCTCCACCTCTTTCCTTAAGTTCTGGTACAAAACAATAATAGAAAAAATAATAACCTACAGAGCCGCCATTTGGGGTGGCCACCTAAGAACAGATGCCATAACAGGCCTCAATTCTGCCCAACGACCATTCCTCTTACAAATTGCAAGAGGATATAAAACTATTTCCACTGATGCCCTCACCGTAATCACTGGGATTCCCCACGCCCACCTGCAGGTCTCCCAAACGTACATTAAAACTCAAATCTTGCAATTAAAAGACCCTGACCTAACTAATATTATCTTCCCACAAACCCCCATTCAAACTTTGACCTGCAGTTGGGATATTCACCCAGGCAAGGATGTTGCTCCAAAGTTAATCAACTGTCTAAAAATAACTTTTCTCCCTCTGCTCCGGTGGCAATCTACACGGATGGTTCCAAGACAGATACCGGGGTTGCAGCCGCATTTTGCGTGCTGGAACAGGGTGTCGCAGGCCATCAGTGGGCTTGCAGGCTCGAAGACTTTAATACGGTATTTCAAGCAGAGATCCACGCGATCGCTGAGGCCATACAATGGGCCAGTGTCGCATACTCTAATCAAAGCGTCAATATCTACAGTGACAGTCTCTCGGGCCTTCAGGCAATAGCTCGACATCGAAGCAGACATCCGCAAATTCAGCGCATTAAAAAACTCCTAATGAATCTCGACTTAACTTGCACCCTGGCACACGTTTCTGCCCACAGAGGTGTCGTAGGCAATGAAATAGCTGATTCCCTAGCAAAAGAAGCCACTAACTTCCCCACAAAATGTTCTTCAATTCACGCTCCTCCCTCCTACGTCAAAAGTAAAATTCAAAACTTAATGAATCTCAAATGGCAAGACCTGTGGGATAGTTCAGAGAAGGGGAGACATACTTTCTCGCTGATTCCACGGGCCCGCACTAACTCTTGGACTTTAACTCCCCCTACTACCGCATTCCTAACAGGCCATGGGCCCTTCCCTTCCTATCTATACAAGTTTCATTGCCGACGCTCACCCTTGTGTCCATGTGGAGAGGAGGGTACTCCACTACATTATTATTTCCACTGCCCCCTAACAGAAAATTATCATTTAAGAAATCCCTCCCCTAGACCAATTAATTGGCTAGACGAAATTCTAACAAGAAAACCGCTAATAAATAAACTAAATAATATGTTCCCCTACTTAATGAACATTTCAAACCTAACAGATTAATATCAAATTCTACTAATTATAATAATAATTCTCTAGTCAAAATTAAATAACCTTAAGTTTCTTCACCCTGTTATCTTCCTCTGTGGTCGTCCGAGTTGCTGCTGAAGATATCCTCATGTAATATCAGTTCTAGATTCCAAACGTCCTGCAGTTGCAGATTACTCAGAAACTTCACTAGTACCCCGCTAACCATCCTAACGTCACCAGCAATCAAGGACCGACTTGAGCCTCAACGTGAATCTATCTACTTACAGATTCTTCCCATGATGTTCAGCAATTAATGCTGATTAAATCCATGCATACGCATGAACTGTTTCTACTAAAGGAACTGCCATTCTCAACCTCAGAATCTGCGTCATCAATTATCAACTGGTTTCGACTCTACAATAACAACTATCGTCAGCATGCCATTTGTCGCGTGGGGCATACTTTATGTACATAAATATCTGTAAATACTCATCGCCCTCTGTCGCTGGTTGGCTAAGCCAGGCGATGCATGATGTAATTTTTTTTTTCTCAATAAATGTCGGAGCAGCTCACGTGGATTATCCTAGAAGCGCTCAACACCGCTCCTCGAGCGGTGAGCGGGGGCTGCTCCCTGTTAAATATTTTGTTGAATTTTATGTTGCATGTGTTCGTATTTTGTATTTAAAATCGCTTTATACTATTAAAAATTTGTAGTAAGAACTTTTTAGTTGTTTACAACAATAATTGAAGATGTTGTCGATATTTCTCATAGGAGAAAAAATAATCGCTATACTTTTGAGACTTTTTAAATAATAAGAGAATATTTCAATGTAAGGGATGAACTATGCAATCTTACACAGTTTGCTTTTTATTAAATTATATAAATGGCAGCTTATTAGCTTAGCATACTGGCTCAAGGTCGAGACAGAGTTCATACAGTCCTTGAAAATTTTTTATTTTTAAGTTGGCAAAATCAAGGCGTGGCAAGTTCTTGAATTTTTCTGTTTTAAAAAATTCAAAAATCAGAAAATACAGTGAAATCTAAATTAAAAAAATATTAAAATTGCATGGTAATTAATAATCTCTGTCCTTCATATAGCAAATTCCACTATGAGCGTACTTAAAGTTATATAAGAAAATTGAAATGAAACTAAATTTCAATCCTGATAATTTGGAAAAATCTCAAGAAAATTTTACTAATTTCTAAATGGTTATATTTTTAGTTAAGTAAAATATGCGACAAATATTAAATAATATTAATAATGTTTAATAAAATATCATTGATGATATTTTCTGTTCTCCTTCCTCCTCCCCCCCCCTTTTTTTTTAAATCTTACTGCGTTTAATATACTCAATCTCTCTCTCTGTAAATATATATATATATATATATGTATTGTATTCACAATTTTTAAAAATAGAAACCAGCTACAGTCATTAAAGCTGTACCTGTAAAGTAAAATATTTAATATTGACACCACCACTACTGAGAGGTTCCATTCACAAAGCTGGTATACGAGAGGTGCTGGATTTGAACTCGGATCACACTTACACGCCTAGGTATTGAGTTTTTTATGTTTTCTCTAAAACTTTAAAAATTATTAATTTAAAACTTTCCAAACCATTTTTTCTGTTGGTTGGATGCAAGTTAAGCATTTTCTGCTTCTGGACTTCGAACCCTCGTATAGTCAGTTGTTTTCCTTTCTTACACCCACTGAATATATCATAATAACCTGTTAAAATAAAATTTTATTAAAGACTTTAAAATAACAACTGAAAGATGCTGAACCACACTGGGAAAAAAAAAATAAACTCTAAAATTAAGTTAGTAATATCTTATTTTATTATTAAAAAAAATTTAGTATTTAAGTAATTCCAAAGTGAAAATCGTGGTTTTGTTGTGTGGATTAAGGTTGATTCACAACACTAGGGTGTTGCGCTTGAATCATTCTAAAAGGTCCTAGCTCATATTTCAACTAGTTTCGGTAATAACCATGGGAAACTGTAATTAGCTAGGTTGATAAGCAGGATCTAGGATTGAATCCACCATCTCCAGTCTTCAAGCGTTGAGAGTAGAACCTTTTGGTGTACTGGTGGGATCTCATAAAGTGGAGAACAAGAATGTTAATTACTGCTATTCATGTTGATAATACTAACAGATAATGTATTTTTTTAAAATTGTAATTTAAATACAGCATTATTATTATGCCTAAATTTATCTTTTTTTCACAATGAAATTCTTTATTTTGTGCAATTGTATGGAATTTTTATAAAAATAACTAATTAAAATAATAAGGCAAAGGAATAACATTGAAAAATATTTTTATTTTACTTTTAATTTAATTATAGAAGTATTACTATTATATCATTATTGTTGAAAAAAATCGAAACCAGTAAAAATGTTTTATGTGAAAAATTAGACTATTTATGTGTATTTTTTTTTATTTCTGCCTTTTATATTTTTCTAGCAAGTACAAAAATGAAGTTCCCAGGCAGTGTGTCAGTCTGTTGGGAGAACATTAATTGAAAGTGTTTATTCGCCTGAATATGGAGTAAAAAAGAAAAACAGGCTATGATGAAACAAATATTGTAACCAAATATGTAAATAAATTTTAATTTTGTTAAACAAAAGTTTTGGGTTTATTTCAATTTACACATCATACCCCCCCCCCCCTTTTTTTTTTTTTTTTAATCAAAAGGGGAGAAAAAATGGATTATGTTTGAAATATTTTGGATATATAAAAATTGTGATTAAGATATTGTAAAATGCTGATCCTCTCATTTTAATTATTCTAAATCTATAAACTAAGTTTTATGACTTTTTGAATTTACCAAAATCTTTTTTCTAATTCTCAATAATTTTATTAGGTTTGAAATACAAGACACACTATACAATCAAACTAACACGTTAAGTTTTCAATCTTTATATTTCATATTAACATAGATTAATTTATTATTATTCTTTTTTCCAGTATTAGTTTTCAAACATGAAAAAATATTTCTTTATTCCGAAGTATTCTGTAACATAATTGACTATTTCATTGACATGTTTTGTGTATAACAGAAATAATCTTAACTGTATTAATGTAAAATTAAATAAAAAGGTAAAAATTTTTAGGTTATAAATTGTAAAATGTTTTGATGAATGCAGTAGAGTACTGTAAGGTAGTAGTACAATATAGAATCTTTAATACTGAAAAGAAAATTAAATGTTTTCTGGATTTTAAAATTTTAACTCCTTTATATTCCAGAATTTAAAAACATAAGAAAAGTAAATACATATATAAACTTTCATTTTACGTGTAAGGCCTAGCTGAGAATATTGAAATGTCTGCTTCATTAAAAAATAAATAAAAAGATAACTATTATTTACAGAACTGTATATATATATATATTTATCCATGTTTATCAGGGGCAATTCTGTAGGAAAAAGAAAAAAAAAAAAATCAATGATGTTTATATTTTTATTGAAATTATCTCTTTCTAATGTCTAATAAAACATTTTGCTCATATATAAAATCAAGACTAAATATACACATATGATACATAAAGTATCCTGGAAATATTTAAATATAGAATGATTCAGTATCCAATCAATGTAAGCATTAAAAAAATTAGTTAATTTATGTGCTGTAAACAATAGAGAATTAAGGGCATACAATGTTTAATCTCGCTGACAGCCAAGGCTATGTGAAAAATTATTCTATCGGGAATTTTTTTTTTTTTTTTTTTTGTTACTGATTATTTATTACCTAATACGTTTTTATTCCGATAATGCATTCAGGAAATTCACAGCCATTAAATGAGTAGTCATTTTTTAAAATTTTATTTATTAAGTGCCATTTTAGTATTTTTATTTTAGCAATAAAATAAAACATTAAACTTGTGAAAAATCATTTTTTAGAAAGTATTAATTTAACTATTGTAAATTTTCTGAATGTGAAAACAGAATTCATTTGGTAATGAGTAATTTTAGAAACAAAATTCCCTCTAAAATAGCATGCTCCTTGGTTGTTGCTGAGATTAGGTATTGCTCGCTCTTAAAAGATAAGTTAGAAGATTGTTTCAGTCATGTGAGTTTCAATTTTTCAATGAATTTAGCTACATTTTGAAAATATCAATTTTTTTTTTTTTCCAAAAATTTTTGAAGGGAAAAAATACATATATCGATAGAATATTCTAATATTTTTTACAAGAAATTTGTCATCCATGTGTGTTTTGGGCGACAACTGTAGTTATGTTGCCATGGTAGCTATATCCAATGGTTTTTGTTTGTTCTGCAAAAAAAATATGAATAATTTATTACTATGAAATAAAGGATAAACACCTGAAACCCAGATTTATCCAAATTTTTAAGATTTAACTGTTTCAAAGACAGTGACTGAAAGATCTATCTACCACTTTATACTTCTTACGTGTGCAATGGTCATATATTAAATTGACATGTTTCTGAAGACAGCAAATATTTATAAAATTTGTTTAAATATTGTCTAATGTATGTAGGTTCTATATGCAAAGAAATATTTTTAAAGTTAATCAATAGACCTTTTATACACTGCCCTGAAAGGGTTAACTATAATAAATAGGAAATACCTTCAAATTTATGTTTGATAGCGCATCTTACAAGGGAACATTGAAAAGGTGTCGTCTTCAAAAAATATTAAAAAAAATATATGTTATTTTACTCTTCATAAAACACTAGAGTGAAAAAATTATCGGCTGAAATGAATTACAGTGATGACAAAAAAATATCAAAATTAAGCATATTTGGCGATTTCACACTGTTAGGCGATTGATTTTGAGTACTTGGCGGAGAAGCAAAACACGGTTCTGTTCGTAAAAGGCAATCTCGGTGCTAGTGAACTTATCACTTAAAAGCGCTAAATCGCCAAAAATGCTTAATTTTGATAATTTTTTGTGGTCGCTGTAATTCATTTCAGCCGATAATTTTTTTACATTCTGGTGTTTTATGAAGACTAGAAAAACATATTTTTTTCAATATTTTTTGAAGATGACACCTTTTGAATGTTTCCTTGTTAGATTGGCAATAGTCAATCCAGCATAGATCAGTATTTACCACTATTCAGTTTTTAATATTGGGCAATGCTGGAAAAAAGGTGTACAATTAGACATCGGCCAATACAGATTTATTGACATTGGCCGGTCCGGTTTAGATCGACATTGGCCGGTCCGGTTTAGATCGACATTGGCCGGTATATCATAGATCGACAATGGCCGGTCTGACTTTGATCGACATTGGCCAATGTTCGAATGGCAACATTGACCGGTCCGGCATAGATCGACATTGGCCAATGTTCAAATGACAACATTGGCCAATCTCGGCAAAAAGGTTTGCCATTCGGCGCTGGCCAATGTCGATATATCGATATTGGCCAACGTTGTAAAATCTCATTATACGACATTGGCCAATACTGTTGTGCTACTGGGGTGCCCCACCTGGGGGCTGAATTTCTAAAATTCCAGAAATCGGTTTTTAGATATTTGTATTAGCTATATTTTAGAGCAAAAATTACACGTATATCTGTTTTAGGTTGATTTCTTTAGAAATCGACCTATTTTTGTTTGAGATATATAGGATTATGCGAAATCATGTTTTACGCATGTGAAATCACGTTTCGCCCCGCCCCCCTTGGGGATCGAATTTCGAAAATTCCTGAAATAGGTTTTTAAGCGTTTGTATTAGCTATATTTTAAAGAAAAAATTTTACGGATTTTTTTTTTTTTTTTTTTTTTCGTTTGAGATATGAAGGATTTTGTGAAATCACGTTTTACCCCCCTCCCCCCTTGGGGTGCGAATTTTGTAAAATCGCTTCTTAGTGGATGCCTACGTCATAGAAAGAACATTGTCACAAAATTTCATGCTTCTAGGTCTAGGGGTTTGGTCTGGTCAACGATGAATCACCCCCTCACTCACTCACTCACTCACTCAGGAAGAACGATTTTATATATATAGATAATATTACAGAATGTTTGATTATTTAGCAACATGTGGTATTCTAGTGTTTGTGGGGGATGATGCGAAAAAGAAAAAAAGAATGTATATATGTACGTGTATCAGTGCTTTTAAAACCGCTAAATATTACATTTAATTCTGCGAAAAAGCACTCTTTCAAGTCTGAAGTAGAAAGGCAGTCGATGCGAGCGCCATTTTGTAAAAGCGACCGAAATGGGGCCATTTTGATAAAGCAGCGTCGCCGGTTCATAGTGGGCGCATTCGAAAGTATTTCCCGGGAAGCCCGGTCGACCGGGAAGAAGAAAAGTTGTTCGAAAGTACTTCCCGGGAAGCCTGGTCAGTTGCAAATGGTGTTCGAAAGCTTTTGACCAGCCCGAACTTCCCGAAATATTTTGTTGGGAAGTGTGGGAAATTGACTCACGTGACACAACACACGTGGATTGAATGCTTCGTCAGTGCTCATTTTAGCGCAATTTGAATTAGTGAATGGTTATTTTTCGATGATTCGACCGCCTGCATTTGTAAGTAAACATTTAAAATTTCCATAACACGCTTCCTTTTGTTTCTGCTGTGCTCCGCCATGTTTGTTTATATTTTTGTTTCCCAGGAAGATGAAATGTGTTCGGAAGTACTTAATAACCCGGTCATTTTCCGAACTTCCCGCGTGACGTCATTTCCCATCTCGGGAAGTGACCGTTATATACTTTCGAATGCACCCAGTGTCCATGGCTCTACTGTTACAATGGAGCTCAGTGCTCTCGTAAAGTCCATCAGTCAGCGAGGCAGCATTAATATTTCTCCGTGGCAGCACCCACAACAAACAACGATAAATGCGCCGAGAATGGATGCCCTACTACAAGGACAGACAATCCAGAGCAGCTTTCGCTGGCAATTCACCAGAAGTGGTTCGTAAGCATTAGAGCATTGCCATGCTCTTTCTTCGGTTGAGTTCACGATACACAGCCTGGGCTTGGGCTTGGGTACGCACATCCCCCGAAAATGACGTCATAACTTTAACCTGGGTAATCGTTTTCGTGAACGCTTTTACACACTCCCCATTTCCCCATTGTTGTTGTTGACGCTAGCAAATCAACCAGACAATAACAAACATGGCGGATTTCGTCAATGTTTTGTGAATATTTTAAGATTCCAAAAAGAAAAGTCACAAACAATAAATAGCTTAATAAAAAGAAATTATCGTCCAAGAATAAGATATTATATAAAAATTATAAAAGAAATGGATGATTAAACAAATTTCAGGAGATATTTCACACTAAATCGTGAAACAGAAGCTGTTGTTGGAAGCATGGTATGTTTTTTAAATCGTATTTTCAGACGATTTCTTTTCTTTAGTTTAAATTATCTTATACTGAGAAGTAGTTGAGCGGTTAAATCATATTTTCCGGTTCATGTTGGTATTATTTATACAGGTTTCTTTTTTTGTATTTTACATTAGATTAAATAGCACTTCTTAATTGTGCAGTTGTACTAGTGTGACTTTGTAATGCATATCAGATATAACAGATTCATGCTTCGCGTGTTAATTTGGTTTTATGTATTACTATCGTTTGAGAAAAATGTAATTTCCTATAAAATGTACATGCTAATGTTTTTATGTTGAAATTTAAAGAAGTACTAAATTTTATGGATGATCAAGTTTACATTGAAAAGATTGAATTAAAACCGGATACTTTTCATCACGTATATTTTTTATTGCGTCTTATTTAAAAAATAAAATTGTGTTCAATTTTTTAGAATGTTATCTATTTTATAATGTATTCAACATTCTTTGTTTTATGTAAGTAATTACTTTGGTTTATGAAATATAATAAATGGTATCCTGATTAATATATATATTACATTCTTACTAAGTGATGCTGTGTATGTAGTGGAGTTACTATTAATTTTAAATTATCATTTAAAAATTTTTGTGTGTGGAGAGAATTTTTCAATCATTGAATAAAACCAAAAAAAAAAAAAAAAATTAAAAGTCCCAGAGCACGTAGTGATTTATGCTTTATGCATTTATACTTTGTTTTTAGCATAGGCATAGATTTGATATGTTGTCCTTGGGAATCGAAAACATGCATGACATGTGTATATTTTCATGATATATATTGGGCAAAATATTGTTTCATATTACTGATTGCACCCTTAATATACATTATCAAGATAATCAGGATTTTTCAGAGGAATTAAATATGTTTGTTAAATAAATTGGTGATCTCTTCTTTTTCACTAAGGACAACAGATATATCTTTTTCTTAGCATGTTTATCACATTATAAAATTTTGCAATTTAAACTTTAAGTGTAGTTATATAATGTAAACTTTATCAGGCCTGGGATCCTCGAGTACTCAGTTGCCTTTAATCTTAAAACACCAAATACCAATGAAAACTTGATCATCCATAAAAAAAAAAATGATAAATACTACCTTAAACTGCAAAAAAAAAAAAAAAAAAAAAAAAAAATCCAAATTGCATTTTTTAAAAGAACAGAATCTATAAAATCTGAAATGTATTGTGAAGTCTGGCTAATACAACTGCAATTAACAAGTTTACTTTAATGTAAAAAAGGAAGAAATGTATATAAATACCAATATGAACTTAAAAATGTGACTTTTCGTTCATCTGCTTAAGCACTTCCAGTATAAAGTACTAATAGAAACTAAAGAAATGTGTTCAACTGTAAATACAATTGAAAAAAAAAAAACTAATATTTTCACAAGAGCTTCTATTTCCTGAGCCTAAAATGTCTTCTGAAATATGATAAATCTTTCACTTGTTGCAAGCATAGTGTTGCAAGCATGCAATCATAATGTTGCAAGCATGCAATCAAATAGTGCATTTCACATTTATAAGGGAAAATTAGCCTGTTGGTCCACTTGGTGCTTTTTTTTTTTTTTTTATTGTTAACATTGTACCGTTCTGCATCCTGTCCGCAGTTATAATAGCCCATTGGCGGCATAAGATAGTGAGCTTTTCAGTGATCTAACTAATCAACAAAACATGGTGGGAAAAAAAGCAGTTTGATCAGATACAAACATAGAAAACAAGAAAAATCATCTTCAATACAATTTTTAATAATTTTATTAAAAATTATGAAACTATAACAACCAATTAGAAAGAAAATGATATAAATCTTTATCGACTACTAGCAAAGCCCCGGTTCAGAAACGTACCGATTTCCGAATGCGGGAAATATATCAAAATCGATATGTACAAAACTCGGCCTGCATGCCAATAGATCAAAGTTTGTTAACGAAACCATTTTTTAATAATGAAATCAATGAAGATAGTGAATCAACGAAGGCTTTTCTTGCTTCGCTGGTCACTATATTTAACACATTCACGCCGGCACATTTTGTTTGCAGAGTCTATTCAAAAGTTTCCGAGCGCTAGCCAATAATTCCGATATCAAAAAAGTACACTTAAAACTGTTTTGTTCAATAAATCCTTATCGAATCATGTACTTAGACTGACTAAGAACATGATTCGTCAAGGATTTATTTAACAAAGCAGAATTAAGTGTACTTTTTTTGGACAGAGATCATTGCTAATGCTCGGATACTTTTCTGCTGACTGTAGCTGTGACCCACCGGTGGTTCACGCCGGCGTGAATGTGTGAAAGAAAATTCTTTTCTATATCGTTTTACAAACAAAAATAAAATTTAAAGACATCATGAAATTACTTTAAAGTCCGCTTTGGTTTCCCGACCTTTGGCAGCGACCCACTCCTTCTCGGGTGTCTGTCCCTATTGCCTGTGACAATAGCTTACCAGTGGGCTTCCATTTGGATGCTTATCAGATGACAGTTTTGAAACAGACAGTATCGAAAAAATTAAAGTAAAATGTCCATTTTTAAAGCTTTTTCCAGGTTATTATTTTCACATTTTAATTAATTAAAAAAATCTAATCAAAGTTTCGTTACAAATAAGGTACCAAATGAAAGGGACATTTTTTCTGAATCCGTTGGTTTAATTAACTTATCGATCGGACTATAAGATTTTTTAAAAATAACTATGAAAATCTGGTGGCAACTTGCCTCAACACACAGACAGATTCAAAAATCTCTTAGCCATTTATTTATAGAGAGACTAGCAAGCTTTGCTGAACACAATATTTAAATGAGTTGTCAAAATCCCTTATCGTTATTAATTAACTTGAGTTAAAGTGCCCGTTGTGTTCGGTAGAGATTTTTCTCGCTTGCAACGTGAGGAGTCCATGTTCCCACTGCTTTCAGCAGCAACTTACCCGATTCTTACTTCCCCTTCCCTAGTGGCTAAGTTCGAAGTTTTGCGAAATCTCGAGAAAGTACATATTGCGTACACCTAATAAACATCCACACACCAAAGTTCGCCATTCTAAGATAATTTAAGGCGAATTGAAATGTAAAAACGTGTTTTTACACGTCTTTATAGCCCCCTCGTCCTCAAGGGGGTAAGGGGGGGGGGGATTTCGTAAAATTCCATTACAATAAGTGTCAGATACATATAAACAATTTACGCACCAAATTTAGTTACCGTAGATCCCATAGATTTCCAAAGACAAATTTACCGCTAAAAGAGGGGGGGGGTCTTGAATTTGCTATTTTGTAAACCCCCCTTCTCAAAAAAAAATAAAAAAATAAAAAAAATCCAAAATCACAAGAAAAAGAAAAAATATCTTTGGAAATACCTTTGTAACATATTTAATAAAGCTACTAAAAAATTAGGAATTTCTGAAATTTCCCCCCAAAAAACGATTTTCCCCTCTCTTTTTTAAGAATCAATAATTAAAAATAGTATTTGTTTTATATATACTGAATTCTAATCTCACCATGTACAATTTCTTCACCGTGAAGCAATTTGGGGCTGCGTTATGCTTACAAACGTTTTTTTCTTCCTGCTCTCCAGGGGGAAGGTGGGGGTATTTCGATAAATCCCGTTTCTTTAGTTGTCAGATACATATAAAAAATCCAAGCACAAAACTTCATGACTGCAGCTCTCATAAATTTCCCAGGACAAATTTAGCACTAAAAAGGGTGTCTCAAATTTGCCCTTTGTAACATATACCTCCCCCCCAACCCAACCAAGAAAAAAAAAAAATGGCAGGTGACAAAAAATTAAAAACGTGTTTTGGAAATATCCTAAAGAAGTCGTATGGATGTTTTTTACATCTTTGTCCCATTCTTTGGAGAGTTTTATTCAAAAATCCAAACTTTCACGCCAAAAACGGATTTCTCCTATCCCTCCTCTTAAAATTAAGGCAAATGATTTTATAAATAAGATGTGTTTGGGAATAAAGCCTATTGAATGCACAAGCGTCCTAGGCGTGAGAGGGAAGGCATTACATGGAGGTCTTTTTAAGGGATCCTAGTCCGTATTTATTCAAGTTTTGGAGAAAACCATGGAAAGCTTAGAACGACTAGGCCGACCTGGGTTCGAACCCGGTACCTCATGTCAACCAGCTTTGCGTGCAGGATAATTTTAACTATTCATATTTACATTATTCATCTATATACATAAATATATACACTCTGTCACAGAAAAATATATGCACCCAGAAGCAAATGAGCTACAAACACGAAACTTAACATGTGTGTAGTATATGAAGAGATAAGTAAATGGTTAAAAATTCAGAACCAAAGATCGTTTTATTAAGAAGTTAGGGCATGAAAAAGGATACAAATCAGTAAGTAGTAAAGCCACCTCTGGCAGCTATACAAGCCGAAACACGGCGTGGCATTGAATCAGTTAGGTCATCTATATCCCCCTGTGGAAGATTATGCCATAACCATTGCAACTGAGCAGTTAATTCACCAGCATTTTAACACGGCTGCAGTTGCCGTCTTAGCTCGTCCCATAGTGCTCTATTGGCGAGAGGTCTGATGACCTGGTAGACCATGGGAGTACGTCATATCCTTGAAGACATTGTTGGGAGAGTAGAGCAGTATACGGACGAGCGTTGTCTTGCTGAAAATGGCACCTGAACGGCTTCATAGAATAGGCAGTTAAACCAGCGTTAAAATGTTGTCGACGTAACTAGGACCCATCATAGTGCCTTGAAAGACGACGTGAGGTGATCGTGTGTCCCAACAGATCACTCCCCACACTGTTACACCTTGTGTAATAGCAGTATGCCGCTCGACAACAAATGCCGGATCAGACCGTTGGCCTGGCCGATTCCACATGCGTGTGCGATGGTCATCAGCACTGAGACTGAATCGTAATTCACCACGGACGATCACACGTTAGGTCGATCACACTCCAGTTTTCTTTGGGTCGACAAAAATCCAGTCGACCCTGCTTATGATGTGGGGTGAGGAGTAGGCGTTTTAATCGACGTCGGCTGTTTATACCAGTGTCGGCCAGTTGTCTCCGAATGGTTTCCCTTGATACTACTGGATGCCTAGAATGTAGTAAATGGCATTGAATCGAGGGTAATGATGCTGTTGTTGCGGTTGGGTCGTTTTTATGATTGCGCGATCTTCGTGTTTATTTGCGGTCCTGGGACGTCTTGAGCCTCCACAATGGTTAATTCTCCCTTCCGTGACCCACTGTTACCAATCCCGAGCAACTGTTATATCTCTCCGAACGAGGTGGAGGCTGATATGCCTGAACGACCAAACTGCTTCTCTGAGGCCTGCTATACGGCCCCTCTCACTATCCAACAATTGTCGGTACTGCAGCCGGTTACATCTCAGAGGCATCTCAAGTCACAATACCATCCATCAAAGTAGACAGATTCGTTTGAATAGCTCTACGGCGCGAGAAATCATGCTTTTAAACTCGCCCAGCTGCGCAGTTCAGATGCGCATAACGTGCTTAGCCTTGTCTTATTGGCGTTGAAATTTCAATCATTTTCATATCTCTTACCAGACTACGTTTGTACCGAGTTTCGTGAATGTGGTTCGATTTCTTCTGGGTGCATATATTTTTTTGTGGCAGAGTGTATTTCATAATTATTGCCTATTATTAGTTTATTCGAATTTTAAAAGCATTTTAGCAATGATTTTGTTTTTCTTATTATATTAACATACTTGAACAAATTCTTCTACAAAAACATTTCTAAGTGGAGAGATTCTTCTCTCTGGTAGACAAGAAGTGCCACGTTCAATTCCAGGTTACACTCATTGACCTTGCCGAGCTCATACATATATCTTAACTGAGTTCATTAATCAAGTTTAATCACCAACTTCTTTAAAACTAGTGACCAATTCCAAAAAAAGAAAACTGTTCTTCCAATTGAACCAGAAGGACTTGTTTTTTAATGTATTTTCTAATTCAAGGAGGAAAAAAAAAAATCAAATTTTGATGTGTAAATTGTTTATTCCTAATATCTTAAGAATAGATTAGACGATAATTTAGTTATTTTTAACGAATTTTAAAAGTATTTATCAGTTTGGTTTTGGTCATCTTGTACATGTTTTCATATCCATATATAATATATGTATTTTTAGAATTCAATTAAATATATATGTTAGTCAGTTTTCAGAGAAATCGTAAGATGATTTCTGTTAAAACTAATATGTAGCATAAATTAAAGTAGTTTGTATAGAAGGACTCAAAGCCAGACCACCTTTATTACAATATCTCTAATTCTAATTATGATGCAGGCTTTCGAATTCCGATACTCCACTCACATTTCGTATTGAGGATTTTTAACACTATTTAGCCCGCTGATGCAAGTTTCAGAGAAAAATCAGACACATTTTTTTTTAATAACAATGCTTATATTACCTTTGTATCTCAGCTTCTAATTAAGATAATTTCATAGGTAAAATACCATTTTAAAAGTCATTTAAACTGAAAGTGAAGAGTAATATATTTCAAATCTTTGTCGCCAGAGGACGGTTTGACATTTTAATAATTCACTATCTCCAATTCTGATTATGAGTGAATTACTTACAGGGAGAAAATTGGGAGACCGTAGGCCCAACCAAGTTGCGGATTTGCCACAATCACAATTTTCAAAGGTTCTTTCAAAGTCGGATAAAATCAAGCCAACCCTGCCTTCTGACTACTAAAGTGAAAATGACTTTCTTTATCGAGAGGTTACCATACAATTAAGCATAAATACATTAGCACAACACACTATACATCAGACCTATGATTATGGCAACCATTCAATTGTATCTCCCAAATATGACTGTTTACTAGTTGGCAAATTGTACCATATAGTCAGTAACCACAGCAAACAGGCTGTTTCAAATCATGAAATGTAAAGTGGCGCCTTAATTGCCACAGAGCGGAAATTTGCTACAGTTAAAATTTTCAAAGCTATTTGTAGTATGAGCTAGGAAGATGTTGTAAGTTCTAAAATGGAGATAATGCACCTTCAAGCGGGACATTGCTAAAGTCAGAAACTTCAAAGATCATAACACGATGAGCAAATAGGCTGTTTCAGATATTGAAAAGGGAAGAGGGTGCCACAGGCGCTACTGAGCAGGAATTTACTGAGATTAAATTTTTTAATAAAGCTATTTTCACTATATATCAATAACCTGTTGTAGGACCTGAAAAGGTGCCACTGAGCAGGAGTCGGAAGGTTTTTCAAGGATCGTGAACCAGCTGGTCGCCGTAGGCGGCTAGTTCATAATAAGATAATTACAAAAAATTAAACATTAATTATACATTAAAATCAAATTTTCTAAAGTCTTATTATGATTAAGTTATAAAGAAATTTTTTTTTAATTAAATAATTGTTATTCTAAAATTCTGTTTATCCGCCCTTTACAACAAAAAACTGGATTTTAATAATTATTTAGTGTTGATTTATTAAATTTTTCATAGTCAATAAATTCTCATAAAATATTTTTAATTATTGTCCCTCTACGTTACTTAACAGTGTTGCACAACAGTTTTCAAGACGTTTTTTTAAATTTAATTTTTTTTTTTTAATATTCCTCGAGTCTCACAAATTTCTTTATATTAATAAACAACTTTTTACTTTCTTCTATGTTCAATAGAAGAAAGTATTGGATTCGTAAAAATTTTCAACTTCGGGTTTTTGATGGATTTACATGTTTTGAAAGCTGTAGAACATGATTTGACCCTTTTTAGAAAATGTCTGTCTGTGTGTGTGACAGAATTTTGTGGTGACTGTATCTCAGGTACTACTGCACAGAATTTCATACAAATTGGTATGTAGTTACACACTGACATAAATTAGTGCCTATCAACTTTCGGTAAAAATTGGAAAAAAAAAATTGTGTATGTAGGAGCCTCGCTTCCCCTCCTATGTGTGAAGTTCCCCTCGAGGGGAGTAAATTTTCATGATGGGTATCTTTCAAAAGAGCTCGCCAATACCTTTAAAACGAATGGTTGAACCATCGATCTGCGATAATTTAAAATAAAGTTATAATTTTTTTTTTTTTTTTTTTTAAACCAAAAAAATTTTTTTATGTAATATTGAGAATAAATTCCACATTTTTGGGATATTTTGTGTTATACTTCTTCTCTAATATGGAAATCGTCTGCATTATCATGGAAGATAATTTTTTTAAATAATAATTTTAATAAATTATTTTTATTGAGTGAATTTGTATATGAAAATATATAAGAAAGTCATGTGGTGACCACAACATACTAGTTTTTCTTGCTTTTGTATAGATAATTTTTTATTATGTTTTAATAAGATTATTATAATTTTTTTCCATGGGAGATTTTTTTTCCAACAGAGCAGTTTGAGAACCTCCAATATTCCTGAAAATTCTTTGTTCATGTTCTATTAATGTACATAATATTTGTTTTATATTTAAATGTTTATTATAAGTCAGATAAAAGTGGAATTTTAAATAAGGACTTTGGAAAAAAACACTTGGTTTTTTTCATGTGGGTTTTATTTGGTCGGATAAAATTAAGCCAACCCTGCCTTCTTTCTACTAAAGTGAAAATAACTTTCTTTACCGAGAGTTACTATACAATTAAGCATAAATACATTAGCACAACACGAACACACTATACATCAGGCCTATAATTATGGCAACCATTCACTTGTATCTTCCAAATATGACTGTTTACTAGTTGGCAAATTGTATCATATAGTCAGTAACTAAACACATCCGAAAGTAAAATTGCCATGCTAGGAAACAAATTTGACATTTAGTGATTTAGTCTATAACAACCTTGTGTAAAATATTACTCAATGCTACAAAGCTTTAAAATTACCTTCAAAAAATGACATGTGATATGTCGTTCTATTTTAAAATATAAAGATATGTAATTTACAATCATTGCAGTATTGAATAATAACAAGCACATTGAATACAGTTTCACTTAACACAAATAAATTTAATGAAATATGTTCAGGAAAAATATAATTGCTGACATCAAATGACTTATCAGCATTTCTTTGTATTTGACTTAAATATATATTAATACTTTTCATCAAAATATAGTGAAAATAAATTTCAATCATTTTCATATCTCTTACCAGACTACGTTTGTACCGAGTTTCGTGAATGTGGTTCGATTTCTTCTGGGTGCATATATTTTTTTGTGGCAGAGTGTATTTCATAATTATTGCCTATTATTAGTTTATTCGAATTTTAAAAGCATTTTAGCAATGATTTTGTTTTTCTTATTATATTAACATACTTGAACAAATTCTTCTACAAAAACATTTCTAAGTGGAGAGATTCTTCTCTCTGGTAGACAAGAAGTGCCACGTTCAATTCCAGGTTACACTCATTGACCTTGCCGAGCTCATACATATATCTTAACTGAGTTCATTAATCAAGTTTAATCACCAACTTCTTTAAAACTAGTGACCAATTCCAAAAAAAGAAAATTATTCTTCCAATTGAACCAGAAGGACTTGTTTTTTAATGTATTTTCTAATTCAAGGAGGAAAAAAAAAAAAATCAAATTTTGATGTGTAAATTGTTTATTCCTAATATCTTAAGAATAGATTAGACGATAATTTAGTTATTTTTAACGAATTTTAAAAGTATTTATCAGTTTGGTTTTGGTCATTTTGTACATGTTTTCATATCCATATATAATATATGTATTTTTAGAATTCAATTAAATATATATGTTAGTCAGTTTTCAGAGAAATCGTAAGATGATTTCTGTTAAAACTAATATGTAGCATAAATTAAAGTAGTTTGTATAGAAGGATTCAAAGCCAGACCACCTTTATTACAATATCTCTAATTCTAATTATGATGCTGGCTTTCGAATTCCGATACTCCACTCACATTTCGTATTGAGGATTTTTAACACTATTTAGCCCGCTGATGCAAGTTTCAGAGAAAAATCAGACACATTTTTTTTTTTTTTTTTTTAATAACAATGCTTATATTACCTTTGTATCTCAGCTTCTAATTAAGATAATTTTATAGGTAAAATACCATTTTATAAGTCATTTAAACTGAAAGTGAAGAGTAATATATTTCAAATCTTTGTCGCCAGAGGACGGTTTGACATTTTAATAATTCACTATCTCCAATTCTGATTATGAGTGAATTACTTACAGGGAGAAAATTGGGAGACCGTAGGCCCAACCAAGTTGCGGATTTGCCACAATCACAATTTTCAAAGGTTCTTTCAAAGTCGGATAAAATCAAGCCAACCCTGCCTTCTGACTACTAAAGTGAAAATGACTTTCTTTATCGAGAGGTTACCATACAATTAAGCATAAATACATTAGCACAACACACTATACATCAGACCTATGATTATGGCAACCATTCACTTGTATCTCCCAAATATGACTGTTTACTAGTTGGCAAATTGTATCATATAGTCAGTAACCACAGCGAACAGGCTGTTTCAAATCATGAAATGTAAAGTGGCGCCTTAATTGCCACAGAGCGGAAATTTGCTACAGTTAAAATTTTCAAAGCTATTTGTAGTATGAGCTAGGAAGCTGTTGTAAGTTCTAAAATGGAGATAATGCACCTTCAAGCGGGACATTGCTAAAGTCAGAAACTTCAAAGATCATAACACGATGAGCAAACAGGCTGTTTCAGATATTGAAAAGGGAAGAGGGTGCCACAGGCGCTACTGAGCAGGAATTTACTGAGATTAAATTTTTTAATAAAGCTATTTTCACTATATATCAATAACCTGTTGTAGGACCTGAAAAGGGCCGCGGTAGCCTGGTTGGTAAGAGCAGTGAGTTCGTGATCGAAAGATTTCGGGTTCGGTCCTCGAGCCGGCCGAAGACCGTCGTGTACGCTAATGGCGACTGGTGCACGTTAAATTCCGTCGTGGTCGCAAAGTCCTCCAAGTTCCCATCAAAAATTATACCTCTGGGGGTACCGGAATATGGGTCTAACTCGCTCTGATCCGGATCAAAATTCGAGTTTGGCTGGTGCTGCCATCTTTCACCAGCTTATGGAACTAGAAGTCGTACTTCCTCCCTACGCGGCGTTCCTAATAACGGAAGACGCAACCCTCATGCCTTAAAATAAGTCCGGTAGTTCCACTACCGGGGCTCGGAATTACCGAGTGGCACACGACAACAACAACAGGACCTGAAAAGGTGCCACTGAGCAGGAGTCGGAAGGTTTTTCAAGGATCGTGAACCAGCTGGTCGCCGTAGGCGGCTAGTTCATAATAAGATAATTACAAAAAATTAAACATTAATTATACATTAAAATCAAAATTTCTAAAGTCTTATTATGATTAAGTTATAAAGAAATTTTTTTTTAATTAAATAATTGTTATTCTAAAATTCTGTTTATCCGCCCTTTATAACAAAAAACTGGATTTTAATAATTATTTAGTGTTGCTTTATTAAATTTTTCATAGTCAATAAATTCTCATAAAATATTTTTAATTATTGTCCCTCTACGTTACTTAACAGTGTTGCACAACAGTTTTGAAGACGTTTTTTTTAATTAAATTTTTTTTTTTTTTTTTTATTCCTCGAGTCTCACAAATTTCTTTATATTAATAAACAACTTTTTACTTTCTTCTATGTTCAATAGAAGAAAGTATTGGATTCGTAAAAATTTTCAACTTCGGGTTTTTGATGGATTTACATGTTTTGAAAGCTGTAGAACATGATTTGACCCTTTTTAGAAAATGTCTGTCTGTGTGTGTGACAGAATTTTGTGGTGGCTGTATCTCAGGTACTACTGCACAGAATTTCATACAAATTGGTATGTAGTTACACATTGACATAAATTAGTTTAGTGCCTATCAACTTTCGGTAAAAATTGGAAAAAAAAATTGTGTATGTAGGAGCCTCGCTTCCCCTCCTATGGGTGAAGTTCCCCTCGAGGGGAGTAAATTTTCATGATGGGTATCTTTCAAAAGAGCTCGCCAATACCTTTAAAACGAATGGTTGAACCATCGATCTGCGATAATTTAAAATAAAGTTATAATTTTTTTTTTTTTTTTTTTTTTTTTTTTTTTAACCAAAAAAAATTTTTTATGTAATATTGAGAATAAATTACACATTTTTGGGATATTTTGTGTTATACTTCTTCTCTAATATGGAAATCGTCTGCATTATCATGGAAGATAATTTTTTTAAATAATAATTTTAATAAATTATTTTTATTGAGTGAATTTCTATATGAAAATATAGAAGAAAGTCATGTGGTGACCACAACATACTAGTTTTTCTTGCTTTTGTATAGATAATTTTTTATTATGTTTTAATAATATTATTATAATTTTCTTCCATGAGAGATTTTTTTTCCAACAGAGCAGTTTGAGAACCTCCAATATTTCTGAAAATTCTTTGTTCATGTTCTATTAATGTACATAATATTTGTTTTATATTTAAATGTTTATTATAAGTCAGATAAAAGTGGAATTTTAAATAAGGACTTTGAAAAAAAACACTTGGTTTTTTTCATGTGGGTTTTATTGGGTCGGATAAAATCAAGCCAACCCTGCCTTCTTTCTACTAAAGTGAAAATAACTTTCTTTACCGAGAGGTTACTATACAATTAAGCATAAATACATTAGCACAACACGAACACACTATACATCAGGCCTATAATTATGGCAACCATTCACTTGTATCTTCCAAATATGACTGTTTACTAGTTGGCAAATTGTATCATATAGTCAGTAACTAAACACATCCGAAAGTAAAATTGCCATGCTAGGAAACAAATTTGACATTTAGTGATTTAGTCTATAACAACCTTGTGTAAAATATTACTCAATGCTACAAAGCTTTAAAATTACCTTAAAAAAATGACATGTGATATAGTTCTATTTTAAAATATAAAGAGATATAATTTACAATCATTGCAGTATTGAATAATAACAAGCACATTGAATACAGTTTCACTTAACACAAATAAATTTAATGAAATATGTTCAGGAAAAATATAATTTGCTGACATCAAATGACTTATCAGCATTTCTTTGTATTTGACTTAAATATATATTAATAATTTTCATCAAAATATAGTGAAAATCAGGGTTTAATTTGCATTAGGTTTTTTAGCAATTTGCGAAAAGGTATCATATTTCGCTAAAACATGTCGGTCAGAATTTCACTAAAAAGCTAAAACTGGATAACTGTATAAAATATCTCTATATAATAATTCAGATTTTTTTTTTTTTTTTTTTTTTGTAATATTTGCAGGCAAAAACTACGAAAGGACTGCAATTTTTGGGAATCCCTATTTATATAGTAATTTGGATTTGTTTTTAATTTTCAATGATTGAATTTAAATGCAAAAATATTTAAAAGTATGTTAGAATTCAGAATTTGCTTCACAGAAGCATTTTTAGCACTAGTATTTCACGATTATCTACCACAACACTTTTTCTTGATTTTTAAATTGCTTTTTCATTTTACACATATGATATGAATACCTCTTTTTCTATTGATAAAATTAAACATAGTATCCCTGATTCATATTTTTAAAGTCACAAATATGGATGCTTGGTTAAAATCATCAATGAACAAAAGGAATAGAAAACAAAACTGAGGATAACAAAGCTAAGTAAAAGAAATCAATGGTATCCAAAGAATTAACTTTCGAAAAAGCTAAAATAGTGCTTGCCTATTTTCGCTAAAATGCTAAAGTAATTTTTTTGCCAGGTTAAACCCTGGTGAAAATTGTAAACATTTATAAGTATGTTTCAACTTTACAAAATCTTTTAGATTAGTACAAACAATGGAACAGAAGTGTCATGTATGCAAGGTAGACCGAGAGACGATACGATTCGTTTTACATACACGCAAAGAACATTTATTAGCATTAAGATACACCGGTACTAACGGGCATAACAACAACTACACCGAACATGTACAATACGAAACTATGGAATTCAAAAAGGTAAACAAAGCACGCGCGCGTCACACAGCTTGGAAGGTTCTCTAATCTGGCTGTTGCCAGATACATAACAGTTCCTCCCCGACAAATTATAGAGTCACAGGTCGAGTCTCTTTGGAGGTCTGCTGATTCGGGTTGAGCGTCGGAGTGGCACATCAGTTTTCGGCTTTCCGGAAGCGTCTGGTACAGGCTTAGGTGGTATATCATCACTTGGAGTGTCAGGTACAGGTACATCTTTAGGTTCAGGGACAACTTCCGGTACAGGTGCAGGCGGTTCCGATTCAGCAACATCATCGGATACTGGTTCATCTAGAAAATTCAATTCTTTATCGTAAATTGGAATTTCAGTAGCAGCTTGGGATAATTCAATCGACTTCCCACATTTCCTTATTTGATCTACGTGTCTCTTCCAAATTTCATTTCCAACTTGTATGCTATAACTCAAAGTTCCATCTCGGTTGATAATTGTTCCAATTTTCCATTTGTTAGGTCCAGAATAATTACTTACGGCTACTTTCTCCCCTTCCTGAAACTCACGCAAGATAGATTCTGTGTCAAGTCTCGAACTCTGTTTCTGAACAACTTTGTCTCTCAAATTTGGTTTAAAAAGATCAAGCCTAGTGCGAATACATCTCTTCAAAAACAAGGCACTCGGAGTTTCTCCCGTGAGAGAATGTGGAGTTATTCTATACTGTAATAAAAATCTTTGTAATTTCACATTTAGATCTCCAGAATCACCTCTACTCGATTTCAACGAAGCTTTGAATAACTGCACTATTCTTTCTGCCTGTCCGTTCGTAGCAGGATGGTACGGTGCTGAAGTTATATGTTTAATATTATTCAGTTTCAAAAAATGTCGAAATTCGTAACTAGTAAAACTTGCGCCGTTATCACTAACCAAAGTTAAGGGATTTCCATAATGAGCAAAAAGAATACGAAGATGATGAATTGTAAAACTAGCTGTAATATTTTTCATCGGAATGACTTCTATCCACTTCGAATATGCATCAGAGACTACAAAAAACCTTTTCCCCATAAAAGGACCAGCGTAGTCAACGTGTATCCTTTGCCAAGGTCCATTTGGCCATTCCCAAGGATGTCGATTTATCCTTGCTGGTTCGTTCCTCGTTGCGATACAAGCTGAACAGTTCTGAACAAAATTAGCTATACTGGCATCAATACCTTGCCAACAGCAGTAGCTTCTAGCTATGGCCTTCATTTTGACAATTCCAGGATGTCCAACATGAAGTTCTTCCAAAACTTGATTCTGGTACTTTTCAGGAATGCATACTCTATGACCATACATTATGCAACCATTTTGCAATGAAAATTCAGATTCTCTACCTTTCCAAGGCACAGGTAATTCAGTTCCAGATTTTAAACTTTCATACAGTTCGAACAATTTCCTATCAGTTTTAGTAGCTCTGGCTATGTCAGTTGTTGTAACAGGCATTAATTCAATTTGCGAAATATTTGTCACGTCTGCTTCAGTCAAGTACTCACAATCCTTGTCAACTGCTAGTGGTAACCGTGAAAGTGCATCGGCATTGCCATGATTCTTAGTGTTTCGATACTTGATTGTATAACTGAATGCTTGGAGAAAAAGTGCATAATGAACCATTCGTGTTGCTGATAGACATGGTAAACTACGATTAGGTGCGAAAATTGATACTAGGGGTTTATGATCGGTTACGAGATCAAAATGTCGACCAAATAAATATTGATAAAATCTCTTTACTCCCCATACGATACTCAATGCTTCCTTGTCTATCTGCGAATAATTACGTTCCGTTTTAGTCAATGACCTTCATGCAAACATTACTGGTTTTTCTGAACCATCTGGCATAATGTGACTTAAAACTGCTCCTATTCCAACTGGTGATGCATCAGTTTGTAATACAAGAGGTAACTTAGGATCGTAATGGCATAAAATTCGGTCTGAAGCAATTTCTTGTTTCAATGCCTTGAAAGCTTTTTCACATTCTGCAGTCCTCAAAAATTTAGTACCTTTCTGCAGTAAATTATTGAGAGGAGCGACACGAGTAGATAAGTTGGGAATAAATTTTCCGTAGTAATTGACTAAACCCAAAAAACTCTTCAAATCAGATACAGTTTCTGGAACTGGTACCTTCGTAATTGCATCGATTTTTTCTTGTGTTTTGTGGAGGCCGAATTTATCAATTGTATGACCACAATAATTCACAGATTTCTTAAAAAATTCACTTTTCCGTTTATTTACTCTGAGACCATATTCTTCTAGTCTCTGTAGTACTAATTCTAACCTTTCAAAATGCTCTTGATCATTTCTCCCCGTTACGCTAATATCGTCTAAAAATACGTGTACCCCCACGATGCCTGATAAAACTTGTTCAATGGCTCTCTGCCACACTGCCGGAGCTAAGGCTATACCATAATTCATTCTCTTGTAACGGAACAAACCCTTGTGAGTATTGATCGTCAATAGATGTCGTTCCTGCTCATCAACTAACATTTGAAGGTATGCCTCAGGTAAGTCGATTTTAGTAAAGAACTCCCCTCCTGACAGTACAGCAAAAATGTCCTCGATACGGGGAAAAGGATACTGCTCAATTTTTAGTCCCGGGTTGATAGTCACCTTATAATCACCACAGATTCGTAGGTTCCCATTCTGTTTGATAACAGGATTAATTGGTGTAGCCCAATCACTATATGTCACCGGCTCAATAATGTCTTCTGCAACTAACCTATTAAGTTCAGTTTCTATTCTTTCTTTTAAAGCAAATGGTACTGGTCGAGGTTTAAAAAATACCGGTTTGTAATTAGGTTTCATTTGAAGACGGCAACAAAACATTTCCAGTTTCCCGATACCCGGAGAAAAAATTTTCTCATACTTTTGAAGCAAGATATTTAATTTATTGGTTCGAGAATTACAATTTCCAACCCGAACTGCTTTAATTGAGCTCCAGTCTAATTGGAAATTTCTCAACCATTCACGACCAAAAACTGCGTTTACTTTTGCATGTACCAAATAAATAGTTTCTGTATTAATTTGATCTTGGTATTGAATTTGCACCACTGCTTGGCCAGCTGATGTTATCATAGAATTATCGAAATTCCTAAGCAATAATTTGGTAGGCTTAATGGCTACATCCGGACGAAGTTTCTTAAATTCATTCACATTCATACAACTAATAGCAGCTCTAGTATCTAATTCAAATAAACATTTATTCCCTTCAACAAAAATTTCTAATAAAATCTTATCCCTTGCATGTCGTGGTGATTTAACGCTATTAACTGGTACAGTTTCAGAACAAGATTCTATTTGTTTAACTGTTTCGTTACGTTTTGAGCGGCAGACTTTCGCCAAATGCCCGTTCTTTAAGCAATTTCTACACTGAGTGTTCTTGTGCTTACATTCGTGAGCTGAATGTTGAGTACTATCACATCTGTAACATTTCCGAGATTTATCAAACTTCTTTGTAGGTTCAGATTTCTTAAATTTAGAAAAATCTTTTTTGATAGTTTTATCTTGCGAACTATGTAATCTTTTTATCGATACCATTCGATTCTGAATTTCACACACATCTCTCTGAGCAGATTCCACTACGAATGCAATGCTCTTAGCTTTTTCGTATGTTAACTTATCCTCTGCTAACAGCTTTTTCTGTATATTTTTGTTTTTGAGACCCATCACCAATTTATCACGAAGCATCGTACTTAAATTGTTCCCAAAGTTACCGTGTATCGACAGTTTTTGTAATTCGGCACAATAATTTGCAATGGACTCACCTTCAAATTGCTTCCTCTTGTAGAAACGAAACCGTTCTGTCATCTCTAGTGGTTTAGGATTCAAATGTTCCGAAAGCAATTTTACGATATCTTGATAAGTCAATTCAGAAGGAATGTTCGGAGTGGCCAGATTCTTTTACAATTTATACGTTGTTGCTCCCATAAGGCTTAAAATAGCAGGGACTTTCATTTTATCTTCGATCCCATTAACAACGAAGTAAGATTCTAGACGTTCCACATAACTGGACCAGTCTTCCACAGACGCATCATAAGATTCAAAATTAATGTTCGAAGATCCCATAATCGTCGCCAATTCTTTTGTCATGTATGCAAGGTAGACCGAGAGACGATACGATTCGTTTTACATACACGCAAAGAACATTTATTAGCATTAAGGTACACAGGCACTAACGAGCATAACAACAACTACACCGAACATGTACAATACGAAACTATGGAATTCAGAAAGGCAAACAAAGCACGCGCGCGTCACACAGCTTGGAAGGTTCTCTAATCTGCTGTTGCCAGATACATAACAAGAAGAAAACTAAAACTGCTAAGATTGAGTGATAAAGCCTGATTAAAATCAAATGAATTTAATAGCATAAAAATGAAAAAATATTTATGCAAGCAATCTAAACCATTTGTAATAGAGTCAGCGGGTGAAACTATTTTATATGCAAAACTCTCCTAAAACTGCTACATGAATGTAGAATGAAAGGCAATGGCAGACTTAATGATATCATATGGCTATTACCCACACAGCACATACGTCCAAAGTTTGTTCATTTCTCGTCTCGTACGTCCAAAACACGTCCCTCCAGAGAACTGACATCCCATTTTTGTCACATGCTCACATAAATTCAACCATCATGTTGAAAGTATGTGTCGTGAGTAACCAAATTTGGACATACATTATTAGAAAAATATCTTGGACGTAATGTGTTCCACAATTGAGCGAATTCATCCCAATGAAGTGTCCTTTTACGTTGAATTCAACAAGCATGCAGCGTACTTTTTACAAAAATGGGACGAGCAACTGGGCATGCGCATTCATGCAACAACCAACCATTCCACCACTTTTCCCTCGTCCGTCGCTTTCGCTTTTCGCTCGGCGCCATGTTGATTATGTGAAAATAAGAAGAATGAAGAATTGCGTTGTAGATTTCGACGAAATCGTCACATTTGCCAAACTTCTGTTCTGTGTTGTGACAACGATTTTACATCCTGAATACGATTTGAAAATAATTATCATGTAAGTATCCAAAATCATTTAATTTTATTTTCATTTCTGATATTTGACTTATATTAGTGTAATAATGCAGTTTATTAGTGTAATAAACTGCAGTTAAGTGCAGTTCCAAATCATATCCAAAATCATTTAATTTTATTTTCATTTCTGATATTTGACTTATATTAGTGTAATAATAGTATTGATTGTAAACTTAATCGGAATTTCCATTGCTTTTTAACCATTCAAGCATGCCTTTATCAGTTGATTACCTTTAGTAAACAATGCAAAAATGTGTTCATGAAAGCTTAAATTTATTTTAAAACTTTTGTAGTTTTATTTAACTCTCTCAAATTATAAAAAAATTTAAGATTGATTTCATTAATGAAAGTTGTTATTTAAGTATGAGAAATTCAGTAATTCCGAAGTTAACTTATGTGAATAACAACTGTAAAATTTTCTAACGAACCATAGAAAATGAGAATGAACAAAGATTTCTCATGAACTGCTGGTGGTGGTTTGGATTCTCTTATCTAGAATATGTGTACTCTTTAACTTGTTTTTCACGAGTAATTTTCCTAAATATTATATATTTATATATATTAAATTTTATATATGTGCAATTTACAATTAGAAGCCAAACCATTAATTTCTCTTTCTCTGTTTTGAATCTCTTATCTACAATATGTATACGCTTTAATTTATTAAATTTAGTTATGTTTTTCTCAAGAGTAATATTTTTCCTAAATGTTGTAAATATTAAAAATTTATATATATTAAATATTATATATGTGCAATTTACAATTAGAAGAGAAGCCAAACCATTAATTTCTCTTTCGCTCTCTCTGTTTTTATCTCTTTTCTAGAATATCTATACTTTTTAATTTATTAAATTTAGTTATGTTTTTCTCAAGAGTAATTTTTTCCCTAAATGTTGTAAATATTATATTATTTTTTTTTATTAAGGATGTAATAAAAATGCATGGTTGAAATAAAATATATAATAAAATTAGGACAGTAATGCTATATACATTATGCTTTTGAATGTTATGAAGTGTTTTGCAAATAAGTTTGGATGTAATTTCAAAACAAATAAAAATAGTAAATTAACTATGCTTATTTAAAGAAAAAAACATATATAATATATAAATAAAATTGGGTTTATGTTAAAAATGATATAATTTGTAGTCCAAATTAATCAATATAGCTATCATTTGAACAAAAAATGTCCTGATCCATAATTGCCCCGGGGTCAGGGTGTGATTGATATTTACCCGGTTGCTGGGGCAATTACTGATCAATGAATTTTTTCAATTAAACAAACTTTTAAAACATTTTAATCAAAGTCTATATTTTATTGAATAAACACATGATAAAGCTTTAACCATGCTAAATTTGGTTAACATCAATTGTGATGTGATATTTTTAGAGTTATTTAGATGTTTGTGTTTTTTTATCAGGAAATACCCTTGCCCACCCTAAAATCTTATCCATGCTATGGAACGGAAAAATAATTTTGGAAAAGGGTAATTTATTAGGGAAAATGACATCATAACTGAAACAATATATTAAGAGGAAACTTTTACTCACACTTCCCAAACAAAATAAAGAGAATAAGGAGTTAAGAAAAAAAAAAGTAGGATATCCTAAAAAACTTATATTTAAGCTAAACTAATATAATTTGAATCAAGAAAATTTTTTCACACTATACCCATTAACAAAATTCACATTTTCATTATCATCTTAATACTTTCACTTATTCTTTTAACTTTTCTATATTGAGTCGGGACAATTCATTAAACAAGCAGTGACAGCTGCCTTGAACTGTATGTAACTGATTATATGTAATTAAATTTAATGGTTATGGAGTTTTTAAAAAAAATTGGAGGCTTCAGCAGGGACCGATTTATTCCTGCGGAGGCCTAGGGCACTCATGTTTAATGGGCCCTTTCTTCTGAAACTTTAATATTTGTAATCCTCTATTCTATTAATCTATACAGAGAAAATATTTTAAAGGTAAATATTTTTTTCTGCTCATGATTATACAGTTTACCAAATGATTAAACACTGATTATGTATATTTAAATAATTGATAACTTAACATACTATCATTTTACGCCGAAGTATCTATTGTTCGAAATAATACAAACAATGATCAATTTCCATAGCGCACACAATGGAAATATTCAAAATTAGTAAAAAAAAATTTGTATTTTATATATTATAGAATAAAAAATCAATAAACAAAAAAGTGTAACTTATGATGAAGCCAATGTACTATCTGTAAACTGATTCATGCACTAAATTAGACAGCATTGCAAACATGCCAACAGTTTAATTTATTCCAGAGGATTGTAAATACCTACCCTTTTAACATCACTTTATTTGTATTTTTTTTTTTTTTTTTTTCCAAATGTGGTAGGACAAATAAGAGGCACACAGCATAATACTATTTCCATTTGTTGACGAAAAAATGAAAATTATCGATCATCATAGAAAATTTTCATTCTAACTATTTTTTTAAATGTATGGTGGAATTTCTTGAAGGCCCAAGGCATGTGCCCTGAATGCTCTGCCATAAGTCAGGCGCTAGGCTTCAGGGCTTTTTAAACACTGCAATGTAAAATATGCCATTATTTTTAAAATATTATGTGTGCCAATATTAAAAGATATAAACTGATATGAGAACTATAAATAAGCAAGACAATGTTTTCTTTTGTAAATATCAACTGCAAGGCTGGCAGAGACGAACTAGCATATTATATATATATTAATCCTCGCTTTCCCAAGATGGGGTCATTTTGAATTTGAAATCTAGTTAAGCACGCCTCATTTAAGCACGCCTCATACTGGTGATTTTCGCCAAGTGTGCCAAGCGGCACCTGAAAGCAATTTTTTGCAGTAATGCCATGATCTTGGGAAAGCGAGGGTTAATCAATTAATTCTACACTAACTAAATATTTATAATTCATACATCAGTCATAAGGCTGTGCTTGTATAAATAATTAAAATATAATAAATGATTAAAATGTAAAAATAATTAAGAAAATTAAGGTATAATTTATTTTTTTATTTATCAATGTTGCTTAGTAGACACGGAATCTAAAGTCAAGGTATCCAAATAAATATTAGCTTGTTTAATAATATTTTGTTATATTTTACAAATTTCTATAAGAACTATTTAAAAACCACATTTTTTTAAAGCTGGATGTACAGTTTCATGCCACTAAAGCCATTAACTTTGATATATAAAAGAAGTGATTTAAATCAGTGATAGTTTTTATTTTTTTACTTTTTAAATCAATTGATTTAAATCACTACAACCCTGTTGCAAGATTCTCAATTTATAGCGTTTCCTTACAAAGTTTTTATTTATTAGCTTTACAAGGCAAAATTAGCTCTGGCCGCATGGTCAGTTACTACTGAAGAATTAGTCACTAATAAATTTGCTGCGGGTGGCCACCACAATGTCCACTGTTTGGCTACCTGCTGCAATTTTCACACACACACACAAAAAAAAAAAAAAAAAAAAAAAAAATGTTTGTTTCCCTCAGTTGATTAATTTTAGCTTTAACATGTGTGTACAGTAGGAAATCCACTCCCAGAAATCCATAGCACTTGGGACCAGAGACTGAAAATTTTATGGATTTTAGTTTTTTTTTTTTTACTTGTTTGTAGTATAGACAAATAGTTTTTTTTTTTATTCGTTTTATTTTTATTCTTTGAAATTACTTTTCATTTAAGCACAAAAACTTTATTATAAATTTCATTGTTTACTTTG
The DNA here is from genome assembly GCA_963930645.1 of Salticus scenicus. Classification (NCBI taxonomy): domain Eukaryota; kingdom Metazoa; phylum Arthropoda; class Arachnida; order Araneae; family Salticidae; genus Salticus; species Salticus scenicus. The sequence goes on from OZ005658.1 coordinate 160,346,576, forward strand.
GTTGTAACTTTTTAAAAGTATATAACTTTTTAAAAGTATTTATAATTTTAGTAATACGTATTAGGGTATTTATTTGCATTGTATAATTTTATATTGCTACTATTCAGAAGTTCTTAAAACATTGTTTTTATCATATTAACTAGTATGCTGTGGCCATCACAAGTCTTTCTTCTATATAATCCTGTACAAATTTACACAATATAAATTATTTGTTAAATTATAATTTATTAAAATTATTTTCCATGATGAATGCAGATGATTTTTATCTGAAAGTAGTTTAATATTAAATGCCAAAAGAAAATCAGTTGAGAAGAAATGAATTTTCTTCCCATTATTTCATTTATTTATTTTTTCATTAAAAATGGAAAAAATCAATAACTTAGTATAAATTATCACTGATCTACGGTTTGATCATTCATTTTAAAGGTGGTGACGAGTTCTTTCGAAGATACCCATATTGAAAATTAACGAATTCCAAACGTCAAATTTAGTTCAATGGTTTTGAGATACAGTACCTACAAAATTTGTAACACACACACAGACAGACATTTCCTAAAAGCAGTCAAATTGTGATCAGGACATCTCAAAACATGTAAATACATCAAAAATTGTTTAAAATTTTTCACAAAACCAATACTTCCTTCTTATATAGAAGACAGTAAAAATAAGATTTTTTTTTTTTTTTTTTGCTAAGTTTTTTATGGCAAAAATGAAAGAAAAAATCTATAATGTTGTTTTAAATTAACGCAGATCAGTGGTTCAGCCATTTGTTATTATTTTATTTTTTTTCTTTTTCGTATGTATGTAAAGAGAAAGTATTGAATTAGTAAAAAGTTTCAAACTCCAGTTTTGATGGATTTACACGTTTCAGGATGTTCTGATCACGATTGAACTGATTTTAGAAAATGTCTGTCTGTCAGTCAGTCTTTCTCTCTCTGTGTGTGTGTGTATCACTAATGTAGTAGACACTGCATCTCATTAACCAATTAATGAAATTTAACCAAACTTGGAATTTTGTTGAAACCTGACATAAACTGATGCAGATTAGATTTGGCGATCAATTGTTCAACAGGTCGGGCTGTAATCCCATTTTTTCTAAATTTTTAACGTGAACAAAACAAAATTTCATACAACTCTACAAAATGAGTTATTTTAAACCATGTAATTATAAAATTAATTGTTAATCAGTGATTGTGAAATTAATATAAATTATTGATAATAGTAGTAATAAATAAGGGGGGGGGGGAATGTGCATCTGAGAACTTCGTTTCCTGTAGTGATGTAACTCTGTCACATAAAAATCGTCTACATTTATATGGAAAATAATTTAATAAATTTCTATTTTATGATTTTGGTGTATAATTAAAATTATACAGAAGAAAGTCTTGTGGTGGCACTATCCCACTAAAGGTATTGATAAGATCTTTTGAAAGATACCCATGGTGAAAACTTGTCCCCTCTGGGCAATAAATGTAAAGGAAAATATATTCCATAGTCTGCAGAACTGCCTTTCTTTTTCTGTTTTTTAGTAGCTTTTAAAATAATTTATATTTTTTTCCATACATTTGGACAGAGATCATTGCATTATGTGATCTGTATAAATCATGTAAAAAAAAAAAATCACCTAGGAAGATCTATAAATAAAGCTTATAAAATAAAATTTGATTCGTAGAGTTTAGAGTGCTATTCAGTCAAATGTGATATCATTGATAGTTTATTATCTACAATTTGACAGCAAAAATATAAAAAATAATTAGAAAAAATTAATTATAATGGAACTAACCTTTAATAGCTATTTGTTTTTAGCATCATGAAGTATATATATTAATGTTTATCAATAATTGTTTCAAAATTTTTAAGCTCTAATGATGTTCTATTATAATTATTATTATTATTATTCACGTTTAATTTTAATATGTTTGTCAACTAACTTAAAGTTAATTGTATAAGGTTATTATTATCATGTTTCAATTAATTAAAAAATGATGAAAATTTTGAAAAATCGGGCTTCATAATGTTCTAGGACATCTCAGTAAGCATCTTCGTGTTGAATCACATGACTGTCCTTATTACCATTTTAGTGTTATGCTGTCTGGAGACACACGTCCAGACACCGTCTTTTTTATATATGAAGATTTACTCGTATTATTGAAAAATCTAGAACAAAACTGAAAAAGAAAATCTAAAATTCAAAACTGATTGGTTTCAATTAAATAATCATACAAAATTGTTTCTTATAAATACCACAACTTGCATATTGTTATTGAATATAATTTTTGGTTTATGGGAGGATATAACTATCAGTTTTTATTTATTTATTTATTTTTCCTTTTGAAATGTTTTTTATTTTCTCTCTCTGCAGGTGCTACGAGAACTTGTCTATTACAGAGAAAAACATTAGATGTTGAATTAAATTAGTAATGTTCAATTAGTTTCGCTATGCAAATAAAGAAATTTTATGTAATTTTTTAAATAAAAATGCATAAATACATATTGTTTCTTTTGATTCTTTTTGAAATTTGAATCTCAAACCAATACAGGTAGGTTGGAAGTCAGTCCTTCATGGCATCTTGCCTTAATATGTTTAATAAAATAGAAAATACGTATGTATATATGTATTTAAAAAAAAATATATGTGTTAAAAAAAAAAAAAAAAAAAAAAAAAAAGCAAATCAGTTTTGATAAAAATATGTGTGTTTTTAAGCTACGTAAGTACTTTCTAATTTTTTCTCTTGTTTTTATATTTTATCTAATAATTGCACTGAGTTTAATTTTGTTTCTAATATTGACGTTCACTGAGACTTGATTCTTGGCTTTTTCTTTTTAGCTGCATTTCATTGATACAACCTGTCGTCCAAAAAATTTGGATCATATTAATTACAGTGATTTGAATTAGTGATTACCTCTACAGTTTTACATCACAACCACCATTATGCATCACAATGAGAAAACATGGAGGTAATCAGGAATTTAACTGCCTCTAATTAATGTGATCCAACTTTGTTGAATGCCAGGTGGTATGAAATGCTGCTAAAAAAAAAAGTCAAGAGTCAAGTCCTTTAAGCGTCAAAAGGGGATGCAACTTACTTGGAACAATGAGAATGAATATGTTCATAAAGATAAAATTTATATGGTAATATTTAAAATATTTGAAAATTGTATATACAGTACACTTATGCTGCTATTACATAAAAACTTTTTGCACAACATTTGAACCGATTTTTGCTCTAATTTCTGGAGACTGAAAAAAATTTTTGGTTCGGTAAGTTCTCCAATATACTTCAGATCTCAGTGGATGGTGTCGCATTCAGTCTATGCCTAGAACCGGTTTGTAGCTGCATTTATAATGAACCAATTCTGGTCCTAGACTGAAAGTGGTGCCATTTACTGAGATCAAAAAAGGAGAGTGACAAAAAATCAGTTTCAACTGTCATCATCACCTAAAACATGTGCTGAGGAAGTTCTGGATCTGGAAAGAAGGCTATACATATAAGCTCTGAATAAAGCTATTAAGTTTTATCTTTAATTACAGTATAAAAGTTTCATGTTTTTTAGTAATAGTAAAATGTGGAATTGATGCATTTTTCTAATTTGGATTCTGTGTCTCCATTTGACATATTTGTGATCCATATTAGTTAAATGTAAATTGGAAGAATGTAATGTTTTTATTATAAGCTTTTAAGACAAAGTTGTAGCAATTCAAAAATCATGAGAAAGGTTCAAAAAATTTTATTTAAAAAATTGCTCAAAATTATTTACAAGGAATTAGGTGAATAATAATTAATGTTCATTAGTTGTTAATTAAAGAAAACACTATGTTATTTATAGACATAAATTTTACTATTAAAGATGTGATTCTTTTAGATTAGGTTATGCTCAGTGGGTGGTCCATGTATGCTAAATAATTAATTTTATATTAAAAAATCTGGAGTGACTCTGTTTGACTTTCTGATAAATTAAAGTAAGAGAAGAGAAAATTATAATAGGGCATTTGAGTAATTTTCTCCATATAGTGTGTTCTTTAACATTATTGCACTTTAAAGAATTTGAGCCTGTAGATCATAATGTTAAAAAATTTCACATTGTGTCACTATAAAATAACTAAGCGCTAGATACTCCAAAATCAATAGGTCTTGTGTTACGGTGACCTATAACATATATACCAACATTCAGGTAAATTCATCAATGCATTCAGATGCTATCATGTTTACTCACACATATATACTACACACACATGCATATAGTACCATGAAAATAGCAAAAATGAACTCTGAGACCTCAAAGCCTATTGAAATAACAAAATCTCATAGTAAAATTTTTGTCATTATTACAATATTTTCTTTACATATTTGTAGAGTATAAGTAATATTGCTATTGCTAGAGGATAAGGCTGATTATCTATTTTATGAATTTAAAACTGCAGGGATACTTTTTTTATATTTGTGTGTTGGCGGGGGGGGGGGGGAGGATTCACTCCCCAACAGACAGAATTTTCTGTAATGATTTGCAGACTGCAGTATAGAACTGCTAAACTAAGTTTTAAATCACATGAAGCTATTAGCAATTAATGAATTAAGTAATACCTGCACATAAAAAGAAAACAAAGAGTTACAAAAGAACAGTAATCTAGAGACATGATGTAAATTGTATTACTTTTCTTATCTCTATACCTGATAGAGAAAGTTTTTTTTTTTTTTTTTTTTTTTTTTTTGGATCAAATAGCTGAAATTGAGTTTTTGTTAAATTTAAATGTTTTGAGGTACCCTGAATCTGAAAATCATGTTATTAGCAGTTAGTCTGTTATCAACATATCTCTAGAACAAATAATAGCAGAAAGTCCAAACTGTAATGTACAAAATGTGCATCATATAGGGATGCTACACTAAACTTTTCTTTGAGATCAAGCAAGTAGTTCGTGTACAAGGGCATCCAAGAGAATTCAAACGTATTATCCTTGGAAAATTTTTGAGTAAGTACAGTGTAACAGCATTAAGCTGACTTAAACATTTTTTTTTTTTTTATGCATAAAAACATGTCTTGTGTATATTGTGATATGGAAGTCTTTTGTTTACAGGGCTACCCAAAATATTTGGATATTTGTGGCTATACTTATATTGACCAAACGTCCCCATTTCCTGGGAACAAATGGGGATTTCCTTTTCTTTTTTTTTTTTTTTTTTTTTGAGGGCATTTTTCTAAGTTTTAAATAATTGTAGAAAGTAAATTATTAATCAGTAATACTTTATTTTTAGTCCTTATTTATTAGGAACGAAAAAATACACCCATAATTGGATATTTGTAGCAATTTTTAACGCTTCTCTATTATAAAGGTATTTTGATCTGGACAGCCTAGCTATACTTGAAAATTGCTGGAATAGTAATTCATTTTTTGGTAGGTGTTTTTTGATTGGGACTAAATTTAAGTACACAATATTGTTTATAGACAATATGACAACAGAGCTACCAAAAATTGAGCTAAATGTTCTTTTATATTCAATGTATTTGATGGGAGTGCTTCGATGCACGTTACTGTGTCGACAAACACTGCTCAGAAAGAAAAATTAGTGTTTCAAATTCATACTGTAAAAAAAGTAATTTTTGAAATTTAACTTTGTTTTTTCTTGTATAATATCATGTTTTGAGGTACCCTGATTACAAAAGTCCAATTTTTAGTGATTAATCTGTATGTATTCATATTACCATATCTTAAAAAATCTGGTGTGTCACACACATCATTTTCTCTTACCCTGCATTTCAATATTATAATGATTGATTGCATATTAAATTTTAAGTTCAATAGCATAAGATACTAAAATTCAATATACTTTTAGAACATTCTAAAATAGTTTTAAAAACAATTTTATTTGATATGCAGTTCTGTGCATAGAATTATTACAAAAAAAAATAAAAATAAAAATAAAGGCTATTAATAATTTACCTTCAAACTTGCCAGTCTTTATAAAATTTTTGCCGGTAACCTAATATGAAATTCAAAGTGCTAAATTTGAATTTCCTGCAGTTATTTACTATTAAGTTATGCGATAACAGATACACATACAGATCAACTGCTAAAAATTGGACTTTCGTAATCAGGCCACTTCAAAACATGATATAATACAAAAAACAAAGTTGAAAATATAACTTAAAAAATTACTTTATTTACAGTATGCATATGAAACATTAATTGTGCAGTGTCCGGCACCATAGTAAAATATACAAACCACTTCTCTTAATTAGATTCAATAGAAAAGAACATTTTCCTTAATTCTGAGTATCCCTGTATATTGTCTGTAATCAATATGCACTATTAAGAATACTTTATATTAAAAATTAGTCTTCTTTGAAAAGCATTTAACGCAAAAGGAATTATGATTCCTCCAAGTATAGCCCCATCCAAATACTTTAATTGGCCTTGTAAATGAATGACGAATAATTTTCATACCACAATCTACACAAAACATGCTTTTAAGAATTAATATATATATATATATATATATATATATATATATATATATATATATATATATATATTCCATTTTGGTTAAGTCAGCCTGTAGATGTTACACTGTATTTGCCAGATATTTCCCCTTAGACAATGTATTTGAATTTCACTTGGATGTTTCTGTACACAAACCATTTGCTTGGTCTCAACGAAAAGTTTACTGTAACATCCCTATATGATACGCATATAGAATACTAAGTTTGGACTTTCTGCTATTATTTGTTCTTGAGATATGCTGATAACAGATACACACTCAGACTGACCGCTAAAAACATGGTTTTTGGATTCAGGGGACCTCAAAATGTGTAAATATGATAAAAACACACTTTCAAAAATTTGACTGATAAGCAATACGTTACCTATGTGGGAAGAGAAAGTAAAAAAAAAGTAACTGCATGAAATTCGAATTTGATATTTTGAAGTACGTTTTAAGTTGCCACTTAAAAGTTTGATAAAAATTGGTAAGTTTGAAGTCAAATTAATAACAGCCCCTTTTTTTTTTTTTTTTTTTTTTAAATAACTCTAAGCACTACTGTTGAGCGGGGCTTGAGGGGTTGGTATCCCTCTCACATACAATTATATGTCAAACAACTATTCCTAAACCAATTTTAAATTATTTTTGAATTACATTGAACTTTATTATCCTACGCTATTTATCTCAAGACTTATGCAATCTACTTATATAATATTAAAATGCAGGGAAAGAGGAAGTCGTGTGAGTGATACACCAGATTATTTAAGTACTTTATTGAAGCTTGGCATTTTTTTTGTGTGTGTGTGTGTGTGTGTGTGTGTGTGTGTGTGTGTGTGTTTTTAAATTAATCTGCAGAGCTCTCTGCTATGCTGTACTATTTTTGCTACTAGAACCTGCTCTTATATCAGATTTTTTTCCTTTTCTTTTCAAAAAAGAAAAAATTATAAATTTAATGTTGCAATTAAACCTTCTGTTATTGCTTTACGACATTTGATTTTGTAATATCTTCACTTTTTTAATATTAAGAATAAATGCTGTTAATTTTCATAGCAGGTAATCTTCAAAAATATCAACAGATTTTCAGAAAATATGTCATTTTAAAAGTGCATGATATTACAAGTCAACAAGAAATAGATTGTTAGGCTTTGCATACAATCTCCTGTTCCCAAGATTAATTTCAGATTTTATTCCACCAATACTGATCTTGTACTTCTGCAAAAGAAAAAAAACTGATGTGGACACCACATGACTTCCTTGTACACCTTTAGAAATATATACATAATGTTAAAAAACATTATCATTAGACCCGAGACAGTTGGCTAAAAATATTAAAAAAATGCATTGTCAACGTGTTCTGAGCTTTTCTGAAAGTTTCAAATGCCTAACTAGTCAAGAAGTCAGTTAAAAATCGATTGCAAGATTTGTACTTGTAACGCTGCTGAAGGCAGCAGGGACCTGAAACAGTTCTCTAAAAGTATTAAAAAAATGCATTTTCACCATGTTCTGAACTATTCTGAAAGTTTAAAATGTCTAGCTGTTTGTAAAGTTAGTTAAATAAATTTTCTGTTGAATCATATAAACACTGCTGAAGGCAGCAGGTATCCGAAACAGTTGACTGAAAATAATAAAAAAATGCATTTTGAATGTGTTCTGGGCTTTTCCGAAAGTTTCAAATGTTTAGCTAGTCAGGAAGTCAGTTAAAAATTATTTGCAAGATCTGTACTGGTAACGCTGCTGAAGGCATCAGGGATCCAAAACAATTGGCTAAAAGTATTAAAAAAATGCATTTTCACCATGTTCTGAACTATTCTGGAAGCTTCAAATGTCTAGCTAGTCGAGAAGTTAGTTAAATAAATTTTCTGTTGAAACCGTATAAACGCTGCCGAAGGCAACAGGGACCCAAAACAGTTCTCTAAAAGTATTTTTTAAATGCATTTTCACCGTGTTGTGAACTATTCTGAAAGTTTCAAATGTCTAGCTGGTTGAAAAGTTAGTTTAAAAAAAATTCTGTTGAATCATGTAAATGCTGCTGAAAGCAGCAGGTATCCTAAACAGTTGGCTTGTTGGCTAAAAATAAAAATTAAAAAATGCATTTTCAACAGGTTCTGGGCTTTTCTGAAAGCTTCAAATGTCTAGCTAGTCGCGAAGTCAGTTAAAAATCATTGTAAAATGTGCACTGGTAACGCTGCTGAAGGCATCACGAATCCGAAACAATTGGCTAAAAGTATTTTAAAAATGCATTTTCGCACTGTTCTGAAGTATTCTGAAAGTTTCAAATGTCTAGCTAGTCGAGAAGTTAGTTAAATAAATTTTCTGTTGGAACCATACAAACGCTGCCGAGGGCAGCAGTGACCCAGAACTATTTGCTAAAAATATTTAAAAAATGCATTGTCAATGTGTTCTGAGCTATCCTGAAAGTTTCAAATGTCTACCTAGTGGGGAAGTTAGTTAAAAATCGATTGCAAGATTTGTACAGGTAACGCTGCCTGAGGCAGCAGGTATCTTAAGCAGTTGGCTAATAGTATTTTTAAAAAATGCATTTTCACTGTGTTCTGAACTATTCTGAAAGTTTCAAATGTCTAGCTAGTCCGGTAGTTAAATAATTTTTCTGTTGAATCATATAAAAGCTGCTGAAGGCAGCAGGTATCCGAGGCAGTTGGCTAAAAATATTTAAAAAATGCATTGTCAACGTGTTCTGAGCTTTTCTGAAAATTTCAAATGTCTAGCTAGTCAGGAAGTCAGTTAAAATTCGATTGCAATATTTGTCCAAACAGTTTTTGAGTTAAAGTTTTTTGTTACATTATGGCCAAAACCTTTGTATTTTTGGTCATTATTAACCTAATTTTCTTAAATATCTCCAAAACGGAAAATCATATGAAGTCCAAAAAGGGAGGTGCACAACTGGATGTTATAACAAACCTATGTACCAATTCGCAACTTTCTGCGTCCAATCGTTTTTGAGTTATGTGACATACACACACATGCGTACGACGTCACGAAAAATCGTGTAAAGTCGCTTATATCGCTAAAACGAGAGCTCGTGTTAAGACGACACTTGCAGGTGTACAACTAGACATCATGACAGTCACACATATAAATTGGCAACATTCAGCGATCATTCGTTTTCGAGCAATGTGAAATACAAAATCCATTTCTCAAATCGGGATTACTATAATTCCTTATACTTTGTATGATGAAGTAAAAATTGGTGCAGAATTTTATGAAAACAACTAGAAATTTTCAAGAAATTTGAAAAAATAATAATTGTCGCCTGTACAAAAAAAACAAAAACCAGTATTTTGCAATGAGCAAAATATATCTCATATTCTAATAAGATGATATACAAAGTTTTATCTGAAAAAGTTCCAAGTTTGATCTGAAAAAAAAAAAAAAAAAAAAAAAAAAAAAAAAGTATCTTGCCAAATTTTCTGCCTGGGTAATGAATTCCATTAAAATCTACCAAAATTGGATATGGAATATACATTTAGATTTCATCCAAGTTTTATAAAAGTTACATAAAATCAGCATAACTGATGCATTTTTCTTTCTCTTTTAAGCATTTTAATGCACTTATTTTAAACAGGAAAGCCAAAAGCATTGGCCTTTTTTTTTATTATGCAAATATTAATTTTAGACAAAAATATACAGGTATTGATTTTAAGCATATATTTTTAAATCCTGATATTGAAAATCAATATCACATTTATGTTTAAAATTAATCTCTGCATTATAAAAAACAAGGTCAATGCTTTTGGTTTCCCTGTTTAAAATAAGTGCATTAAAATTCTTAAAAGAGAAAGAAAGAAGAAAAGAAAAATGCCTCAGCTATGTTGATTTTACGTAATTTCTATAAAACCTGGATGAAATCTAGATGCATATTTCATATTCAATTTTGTTTGATTTTACATGATTTAGATGAGATCTGGATGTATATTTTACATCCAAATCTAGTTGATATTACATGAAATGGCTGAAAACACAATGCTTCATTTACATCCAAATTTGGTTGATTTTACATGAATTGGACAAACTCTGAATGTCTTACATAACAAGTTGGTTGATATTACGTACCAACTAAGTCTTATTTAGGGCCATGTTACAACTTTGCTTGTGACATTTCAACCAAAAATCAACCAAAGCAGATAGCAAATTTCAACGTAATGGGACGTCATATTTGTTCGCGATTACGTAATATCAACCTAATCGGGATGAATTGTGTTGTGTGGGTATTAATAGTACAAGTAGTACTTATCATAAGCGATATTTAGAGGATTCTTAATACATTACAAGGTAAATAAAATATCCGAAATGAGAAATCTCTAAAATACAACAATAATCCAACATGAAGTTCAAGGATAGCATTTTTTTTAAAAACCCTTAATACAGGGTTAGCCCCTAAAAAGTTTCATACCTGTATCATCAAAATAATTTGTGAAAATGCATAAAAAGAAACAAATATTAATTTGAAATATATTTTAACGCACAGTTCATATTTAACGCACAGTTAATATAAATGAAATCTAGATTATAAAAATATTTTCTTTTAAAACAAATGATTAAATATACAGTCGGCTGCAAAATTATTCGAGCACTAGCCAATAATTCCTATATTTAAAAAGTACACTTAAGACTGTTTTTCTAAGTAAATCCTTGTCGAATCATGTTCTTACACTGATTAAGAACATGACTCGACAAGGATTTATTTAACAAAGCTGTATTAAGTGTACTTTTTTTTGGCAAGGATTATACCTAGTGCTCGAATAATTTTGCAGCGGACTGTAGATTCATTACTGTAAAGGTGTATATTATGAAAATATTCCTATATTTAAAATTTTATGAAGTAAATTTTTCTACGTGTGCCGAAATTCAAATGTGTTGCTGAAATTTTCAAGGGATAAAATTGGTAAGAAAAAATAACTTAATATAAGTGAGGTATAACATTCTAATACAACGAATAAAAATCGTAATTCTCATCAGATATTACGATGTTGACAAACAACATGCATTTTACCCATCACGTGACCACTTTCCCCACAAAATTTTTCTGGGTTAAGTGTGCAGAGCCCGGGCTACCCATTCACTAGCTGTGAACGCCTTGGGCCTGCATGGGTAACCCGCAAATGATCATGTGATGCCGTCTGTGAACGGTGTGGGTTAACATGGGCAAGCCCGTGCTCGCCCAGGCTGTGTATCGTGAACTCAACCTTCCTTTATTATTATTCGATGTGAAAGTGTGATCCCTGAATTTGAATAGCACGGATGTACTACAAAAGAAACACTCATCAGAAGTTTCTTATTAAGGCTTTAATAAAACAAGAATTTAAAGAGGCGTAGTAACATCTATTTTCAAAACAAGTGGTTAACATTCTAAAATATTTTTTCATACAGGTAATCTAAATATGTATGAAAGTAAAAACACAGGTGAAAATTCTGTTGTAAAGCGTTTTCTGAAAAGAGAAGACTGAACACGCATCTACGCAATCCTACAAAATGGAAAATCCATATATGGGTCAAATTTGTTGTAAAGGATTTTCCAAAAATGGAAATGTGGAAACACATCTACGCATCCATACAGAAGAAAAGCCATACCTGTGTGAATTATGCTCTAAAAGATTTCCTGAAAAGGGAAATCTAAACAAACATCTACGTACCCACACAAAAGCAAAGCCATACGTATGTGAAATATGTTCTAAAAGATTTTCCGATAAGGCATACCTAAATATTCACCAACACATCCATAGAGAAGAGAAGCCATACATGTGTGAAGTATGCTCTAAAGGATTTTCTTCAAAGAGTCATCTGATCTATCATATACGCACCCATACAAAAGAAAAACCATACGTGTGTGAAATATGTTCTAAAGGATTTTCCCTTAAGGGTCATTTGAGGGCACATCTACGCACCCATACAAAAGAAAAGCCATATGTGTGTGAAATATGTTCTAAAGCATTTTCCGAAAAGGGACATTTAAATAATCATCTACGTACCCATACAAAAGAAAAGCCATACGTGTGTGAAATATGTTCTAAAGGATTTTCTGATAAGAGAAACCTAAATGTTCACCAACACATCCATAGAGAAGAGAAGCCATACATGTGTGAAGTATGCTCTAAAGGATTTTCTTCTAAGAGTCATCTGATCTATCACATACGCACCCATACGAACGAAAAACCATACGTGTGTGAATTATGTTCAAAAAGATTTTGTGGAAAGGGAAATCTAAATAAACATCTACGTACCCATACAAAAGAAAAGCCATACGTGTGTGAAATATGTTCTAAAGGATTTTCTGATAAGAGAAACCTAAATGTTCACCAACACATCCATAGAGAAGAGAAGCCATACATGTGTGAAGTATGCTCTAAAGGATTTTCTTCTAAGAGTCATCTGATCTATCACATACGCACCCATACGAACGAAAAACCATACGTGTGTGAATTATGTTCAAAAAGATTTTGTGGAAAGGGAAATCTAAATAAACATCTACGTACCCATACAAAAGAAAAGCCATACGTGTGTGAAATATGTTCTAAAGGATTTTCTGTTAAGGGACATTTAAATAATCATCTACGTACCCATACAAAAGAAAAGCCATACGTGTGTGAAATATGTTCTAAAGGATTTTCTGATAAGGGAAACCTAAATGTTCACCAACACATCCATAGAGAAGAGAAGCCATACATGTGTGAAGTATGCTCTAAAGGATTTTCTTCTAAGAGTCATCTGACCTATCACATACGCACCCATACGAACGAAAAACCATACGTGTGTGAATTATGTTCTAAAAGATTTTCTCAGAACGGACACTTGAAAGTGCATCTACGCACTCACACAAAGGAAAAGCCATACGTGTGTGAAGTATGCTCTAAAGGATTTTCCCGAAGAGGTCTTCTAGATATTCACCAACGCAACCATACAAAAGAAAAGCAATACGTGTGTGAAGTATGTTCCAAAGGATTTTCCCAAAAGAGCCATCTGAGGGGGCATCTACGTACCCATACAAAAGAAAAACCATACGTGTGTGAAGTATGTTCCAAAGGATTTTCCCAAAAGAGCCATCTGAGGGGGCATCTACGTACCCATACAAAAGAAAAACCATAGTGTGTGAAATATGTTCTAAAAGACTTTATGCGTAAGGAAGTCTGGAGAAGTATATTTGCATTCATACAGGAAGAAGCCATAAGTGTTTGAAGCGTGTTCTGAACAGCGATGAGATGTTTTAGTTTTTTTCTGTTTCTAATGTGTATTTGTTACGTAAGCTAATCTAATGAAAATTGATTGATTATAAAACATGACCAGTTGTTCTTATTTTATAAATTAAAATATTTATTATTATAATTCATTTTGACATAAAAATTTTAGTATTTCATTACAGCATTTGCTTGGAGTTGTAACTAGTTTGTCTTCTTTCTAATCTCATTCGTGGCTTAAACATTTCCTGAAAAGATCTCTGTAAATAAGGTGCCTACGCGTCCATACAGAAGAAAATCATGGGATTTTTATATCGATAATTAAACAACGCGAAAGAAAAATAAATGTTATTTGCAATCAACAGTTTTAGTACTTTTCACAAATAAAGGATGTATTACACTGCTCGGCATGAAAATTGCCGCCCAACATCATTTTTGCAAATTCTTATGTAAAACTAGCCGCCTTCGGCGACCAGCTGTTTCGCGATCCTTAAAAAATCCGACTCTACGAAACTCCCGCTCGGTGGCGTCTGCGGCGCCTTTTTCCCGTTTCAGGTCTTACAACAGCTCTTATACAGTGAAAATAGCTTTATTGAAAAATTTAATCGCAGTAAATTCCCGCTCGGTAGCGCCTGCGGTGCCCTCTTCCAGTTTCAATATTTGAAATAGCCTGTTCGCTCACCGTGTTACGATCTTTCAAAATTCTGAATTTAGCAAAGTCCATCTCGGTGGCGACTGCGGCGCCTTATCCCGTTTTAGAAATTACAACAGCTTCCACGCTAATACCGCAAATAGGTTTGAAAATTTTAAATGTAACAAATTTTCGCTCTGTGGCGAATAAGGCGCCGCTTTACGTTTCATGAATTGAAATAACCTGTTCGCTCACAAAAATCCTTAATACGAAACGTGAACGGAGTATCGGAATTCGAAAGCCTGCATCATAATTAGAATAGGAGATCTTGTAATAAAGGTGTTTTGGCTTTTCTATGGTTTTCTCTGAAACTCCCGTACGGAATTTAATGGCTTATATCAGTTTAAAAGTCCGTAATATTTCAAATGATGTGTTATAAGTAGAATTCTAGATATTAAATTATTAAAATATCAATGCGCCCTCTGGCAACAGAGATTTGCAACTTATAATATATAAGTATACATATATATACGTATATATATATACGTATATATATATATACTCTTCAAATCTAATTCAAATAACTTTTTTAATGATATATTACTTATGAAATTATGTTCATTAGAAGCTGAGATACAAACGTAATATAGACATTTTTATAAAATGATTTGTGTCCGACTTACCCATGGTTTTCTCCGAAACATAATTCCGTGCTATATAACGTTAAAAATCCTTAGTACGATATGTGAGCAGAAATTTGAATTCGAAACTCTGCAAAATATTAAAGAATAAAGGTGTTCTGGGTATTCCGTTGTTTTCTCCGAAACTCCCGTTCCTTACTCTTTCAAAATTATTCACAATCGAATTATAGGGTATTAAAACCAAATACTACGAAATTTCAACGGCATATCTCAATTTAAAATACTGCAAAATATAAAAGAAAACTTAATCTTTTTCCAATAAATATGTCATTTTTTTATTTATTCATATATTTTCATGAAAATTGAACAGCAGCTTTATAATATGCTGTCTAAGCCAAATATTCATTTAAATGTAAGGTAAATGAAAATTAGAAATAGTTTGAAAATTACAGTGCCCCCCTCCCACTATAAAACACTTGATATCTTAATTGATTACAACCATTTTTTTTTCATCACAGACTATCGTCTGCCTGTTTCCAACTAAATTTCAAACTTAAGTTAATTTTAAAAAATCTAATTGATGTATCAATAAGCCGCTTGCACTCTTAGATTCGGAAAAAAATTTCCCTTTCATTTGGTACCAAATTCGTAACGATCGGACTATTATTTCTAACTTATTTTCAACTTTTTCTGCTTTTAACTCCGTTAAAATATCTATTTTTATGTAATCATGGTAAATTCTCAGTCATTGACATCGCTTTTGATTAGAACTAGGTCTACAATTTAATTAATATCTCCGCAACTAATTAAAATTTTTAAATTCTGTTTTCACTATCCCCTCGGGAAGGCTTCTAGGCACCCGTATGTGAAATTTTATACTTCTGCGTTCAGTAGGGGCTGAACGTACAGATGCTCAGACAGACAGACGTCTTCTTTTATTATTATAGATGACCTCCTGATTCCAAATATAATGCACATTTTTCTCTATCACCCACCGAATTTTAGAGACAGCTCCCTATTTTTATCACTTTTAGGTGATTTTATGGCTATGAATTTAATTTTTAGGGGAGGGGGGGATTAATCTAACTGTTAAATATCTTCTGAAGTTCTTCAGAGTTGGAGAATTCTAAAATATGAATATTTGCAGCAAGGGGGGATTTGCCACTGAATTGTCTACTACATTTCTTATATTTTTTAATCTATTATTAATGTTATTTATTAACATTATAATTTTGTGTTCTTAAGTGTTAAATTAATTCTTTTTCATTCTGCAAATCATATTAATGGTCATAAAATTACAATATAAAGATAAAAATTGAGGAAGGGAGTAGTGTCCTTAGAAAACGATGGTGACATTGCAAAATGGGAGTCTTTTCGGTTTCTGAGGGTCATTTTACATGAGTATCAGCAAGAATGGTATCAGAGCTCGATTTTTTTTTTTTTTTTTTTTTTTTTTTTTTTTTTTTTTCTAGCGAAGTATTATGTAATAAGTATTGACCATAGCACTATGCGGTTTTCACTGAAATAGATGGAGTTTTTTTTAATGTAACAAAAGATTTACTTGTAAATTAGTTTAAATTTTCTTCATCAGGTAGCGCTTAAATTGTAAAATTACTTTTTTCAGTGGTACATTGCATTTAACAACGTAACTAGGATTGTTAATGCTCAGTGTAAGGGCCATCATTCAATAGATTAACCAACTAACGTTGTGCATCAACAATTCTAAAAAATTATCAGCATTCGAAACATGGCGTGAGTTGATCAGGTGTATCTGTTTAAAATGTGAGAGAACACTAAAAATGTAGCGTGATATATTAGTGAAACCTGCATCAAATATTACTTTCTCCTAACCATAAGGTAGAGAAAGTATTGCTTTTGTGTCAAATTTTTAAAAGTGGGTTTTTGTTATATTCACACGTTTTGAGGTGCCCTAAATCCAAAAATTATGTTTTTAGCAGTTGGTCTGTGTGTGTGTGTCTGTCTGTTATCAGCATATCTCAAGGACATATAGCAGCAGAAAGTCAAAACTTGGTATTCGCAATGTGTATTATATAGAGATGCTACACTAAGCTTTTCGTTGGGATGAAGCAAGTGGTTCGTGTACGGGGACACTCAAGAAAATTCAAATACATTACGTCTATGTTGGAAATTGCAGGTAAGTAGAGTTTAACATCTATAACTGCACTAAACCAAATGAAACGAATATCCCAAATAGCAAATAATTATTGGCCGAGTTTCGGCCGAATGTCCAAGTCTGACCATTTTTCGTTCAAACGACCTCCCTTCCTGACGTCGGCCGGAAACTCTTTACGTCCGCCCAGCAAACCATCTATCGATCATCCGATCTGGAGCATTTTTTAATCAACCCTGAACCTCTTCCATCCCTTATTTCGACAATTTGGTTGCCAGTTGATTATTTATCGACGTTATATGGTATTGTGTTGATTACCTACGGATATCGTTTGTATGTGTTTTTATCAAATTTTCGTGTACTTTCAAGGGGCTTCATACCTTTTAAAATATCATGGTATGTTTGAAATTTGAGTCTGTTTTTATTAATCCCAAGTTCTTTCAATTTTTATTAAAATTACACAAAAATATATTCAGCGTTTCAGACTTATTTCAGCTTTTAAAAAATACAAATTTAAGATTTTTAATTAACTACAAAAATCTGCAAAATTATTAACAAAAGAAATTTTATGTATCCGTGACATAAATTAGAGTTTATGTATTAATAATAAATTAAAATATTTAAGTAATTGAAATAATTTTAATGATTTTTTAATTAAATTTTCTTTTTTCCCATTTTTTGAATTTTTATTTTGTTTATAAATTTTTAATTTGTCTGCTAAATAAAATTGAAATTGTATGATGAAAAAGAAGAAATTATATGATGTTTAAAGCTTGTTTTAGCGTTTGAAAAAAAAAAAAAAAAAGCAATATTCATAATTATAATTACATTAAAAAAAAAAAAAAAAAAAAAAAAAAATCGAAGTTATTTTTGTAAGATAAAATTATAAATTAGAATAAAATTATAAAAATTATTTGGTTTAGAATAAAATTATAAAATCCTATATAATAGAAATTATCCCAAAACTTTATTTTCTAAAATAAATTTGTATATAAAAATCATCTGGTATAAAGTAAAATTATCAAGCAAATAAAAAATAAAAAATTTAAGACATTTTGGCTACGTCAATAATTAAAAGAAGTTAAATTATTTAATTATCTTATAGATGATAATTTTTTATTATTTTCCTTAAAAAAAAAAAAAAAAAAAAAAAAAAAAAAAAAAAAAAATCTAATTTGCGACTGAAGATTCTTATATAATCAATTTATTTTACAAAATGTAGTTTTGGGATCTCCATAATGCAGATTATGCTATTATGTAAAATAAACGCATTAAAATTATAAATTATCTTAGGAATATTGAAATAATATTGAAAATTTGTCTTCTTTTCAAATTTTGCTACATTTTTTTCTAAACTTATGTGTATTATTTTTATTTTTTCTAAAGGCTAAAACAATTTTTAAATTATACGTTTTTGCGTAAAGAAAAAGAATGTGTTTTTACTGCAAATAAAAACATGGAAAAATTTATGAAATTTTCAACTAAGCAATCATAGAAAATAACGAAGTAATTTTAATTATCCTAAATATTTAAATTCATTCTTAATATGTAAACCCTAAAATAAGTTATCTTATAATTAATTATACATTTTTTTTTATTTATTTATTTATTTAAAGTATTAAATGTATAATTTTTCAAAAGCTGAAATAAAACTTAAATATTATACAATTTTTTGTGTATTTTTAATAAGCAGAAAAAGAAATCGTGATCAATAAAAACAGTCTCACACTTCATACATACTATGATATTTTAAAAGGAATGAAATCCTTTGAATTAGAAACAAAAATTTTTATACCTTAATTGTTTTCATATCCTATAGTTAGTTCTCTTTTTGATTATCTATTAAACCTTTAAAAGAAATTGTAATTTTCTAAAGTAAATGAACAAAATACCACTGCTTAGCTTTATCGTTTGTAATAGATTTTCAGATACACAATGTCAAGTGTGAGGCGAATGTGAAAAAGTAATGACCTTGGCGTACAAAACAGTACGCCAAACTCATTTACTAAGACAAACCATTTGCTCTTTGATATTCTAGCAGGAGGGGTTTCTGTTAGGGACCATCCTTTCAATTTCATTAGTATCAGTGATAGTGATTCTGTGGAAAATATGGAAAGTAGTAAAGTCTGTGTATATATATATATATCTATAATTCGAATAATTTAATACCTTTGTATATATATACATACACATAAATCACAATTTTATTTACTTATTTATTTATTTTTTATTTTTTAATCATAATGGAAATTATATATATATTACTCCGTTTTTAAAATGAAATTTTTACGGATTTCTTTCTATGTGACAGTAATTTCAAATAAAAATTACTTGTGGAGGACTATGTTTTCATAAACTATTCAATTTTATTGATTATAAATGACTCCTCGAAGAAAAATAATATATTTCTTGTATGGTTTGGTTTGGTTTGATGAGTACATGAGATTTATTGCTTGCCTCTAGGGCCGCTTATATCTCGAATAATCCACACCACAAGGGTTTACAAGTTTTTATTACAAGAACATGGACAATCCGCGATTGTAATGAAATGCTCGCCCTCTGGTGGGCTAAGGTGAAATTACAATAAACATGGTTTAATTCGAATTCCATACAGCCGCCATTGCTTGCCGATATTTAGTTTCACATATATTTATTGAATAAAAATGAATAAATACGGTTAAAAAGATAACACATACTGTTGTGTGCTACAATCTAACTCCAAAGGATCAAGAAATCCAGAATTGAGCTTCCATTTATTTCCAAATGACAAATTTAAAATTTCAGTTGCTTCGGCTAATGGAAGTAAAGAATTAGTCAGATGATTTGAAACTGATATTTGTTCAACTTCAGTTAAAAATCTACTTCCGATCGAACTTTGAATAAACTGAAGTGTTTTTTCCAAAAGCAATCAATTTTCCATAATGTAATGGCGGAGAAATTATAGTACGAATATTAAGTAGAATAACAAAAAGAACACGTGGCTATAATGTTTACTAACAACTGCAGTGTTGAGAAAGCGCCATCTATCGATCATTACAATCGCGGATACAGACATCCATGCCTTCTCCGGGATTCGAACCCGGGCCCAACTGTGTAGAAGTCAGGGACGCTAACCACTCCACCGTCTGGGCGGCTTCTTGTATATGTTTGAAATCACGTTATTTAATTACACACACGTTAAATAAATAAAAGAAATGTCTCTCGTTTCACAATCTTTATTATTATTAATAATAATATTATTAATATTACTATTAAGGCTCATTGGACAAAAAGCTACAACTTTAAAGGAATTCTAAGCCACTACGAACATTCATGCTTGAACGGGGATTTGAACCTGACGTGTTAAACATTTGGCTACCAAATGAGATATACGGTATAAAAGGAAATGAATGCAGTATGGTTTATATACATGTATTATAATAAAGTTGTAGAATGCTAGAAAATAGATGATATTTTAATCCGCAAGAGCCGCGAGTTTTGTGGATTAGCTGATATATATATATAGAGAGAGAGAGAAAGGGTTTTCACTATATATATCTTAATAAACAAGGAAAAAATGTGTAGAGTATTCAATATTATTGTAATTTAAAATTTTAAATATATATATATATATATATTAATCTGGGGCATAAAATGAAATTTGCTTGTTATGATATAATGTGATAATATGACACTTTTTCATTCCAGTAGGAAAGTGCTAAATAATATTTTATGGAATAAGTTAAATTTTGATTGTAATAGAATATGTCGTGGTCAGTATTCGCTTTCATTTCGAAGTTTACAGCGTATTTGGAGATTAGATATTAGATATAAGGTATAGATAGCTATTTTATGTATCTGTTAGAATATCTGTTTTACATATAAGACATCAATTCATCATATTAATTTTTTTAATCCAATGTGTGTCTCTAAAATACTATGGAAGGGCGATTTTCTACGTTAGAGAAAAGGGTAAAGAAGAATGTTTGATGAGGATGTGCGCTAGTTACTTACTTGCATTTAAGAAACTAATGTTGCCTTTCTTTTTTTCTTTTATTTTATTTAATATAGTTCAGGCATTTTGTTGAAATTTCTAAGAAGAATAAAATTACCATATATTTTATTTATCTTTTGAGTTAAAATTTTGGTATTTTATATACAGACTGACTATGAACTATGAGATGATCGTGCCCTTGGGTGGAATGCCTAAGTGGGAATTTTTCCTAGCTCGCATTCACGCGAGTTTCGAAGGAAATTTCCGAACGTGTTGGCCAAGGAGCGCGACTTTGAATCGAATACGGGACATTCCATCTAACAGTTCGGGAAGCATAAAATCTCACTCACGTGTAGAAATAAATTTATGAAATAATATGAAACTGATATGAAAATGGTTATATCAATTTTATTTTAGGACTATGATAACATAAAAATAGGCATTTTAAGCCAGTTTTTGAGATTTCATATTCAAATAAGTTACCGAAAAGTATGTGATAAACGGATAGCTGAATGGATGGATGATTGGGTTTTACGTCGCACTAGTGCTCCGTAGATGGGCAATTGGAGACGGTCTGGGACACACTCCTAGAGGTGGTCCGGAGACATGCCATCACAATTTTGATCCTCCACGGAAGGGAATATGTGATAAACATAGCATCTTTTGCAAAAAGAAAATTTTAAATGTTATTTCATTTTCTTTCTCTTTTATTTTAACATCAAAGTTTGAAAATTCTTAAACTTTCGCCAAAAAAATAAAATTTTGAGCGTATTTAAAGGTTTTGCGTTTAAAACAAATTCATTCCTAAATTCTAAGAAGTTTACATTTAATGAGCATATGTGATTTCTGGCATTATGAGATGTTTTTAAGATACTAAGAAATTGAATAGCTTTTCTCATTTTTTAAATCCAAGTGTTATCACTGAAATAATGTGAAAATATACATTTTAAGCTAGTTCTCGAGATTTATATCATGTAGCTCATTTTACATTATTTATAATATTTGTTAAATATGTCCCTATATAAAGTAGAATGATAGATTTATATTCATATATAATTTTTTATTTTAATCTAGATAAGATATTTACGATAGAATATTTTTTTTTTTTTTTTTTTTTTTTTTTTTTTACATATATATATATATATATATATATATATATATATATATATATATAACATATGGCTTGTAAGTTGCAAAAAAGTTCGATTTTTTGCATTACTTTAAATAATTTTTAATGTATAATTATTTAATTTAATTTATTTTATTAATTTTTGTCCATTTTTGATGAAAATGCAAACTAGAAAGTTTAACATATAATATTTTAATTAAAATTAATTAATATTATTTTTTAATTTAGCTTAGTATTAGTATTACTTTTTAAATTAAAATTCTTATAATCTGAGTCATTTAAAATAAAATAATTATTAAGATGTGGACAGCAGTCATTTATGAAAAACATGGATTGATCATTTTTAAAGAAAGTTGTAAAAACGTATTGCCTAAAAGTTATCTCATACCTCAGACATGCTATTTGATAAATTTGACGATTGCGAGTCCATAAAATTGTAAATGTTAAAAAAACATATAATAGCACTCATGAATAATTAGTAACAATAATAATTATTATTATTATTTATCGTTATTGCTGCTTCTGTTGTATTATTACAAATGAAAGAAGTATATGCTTAATTATATTAATTGCCACAATTTTATTAGTATCAACGTTCCTTTGTTAATGAATGTATTAGTCAGGGACGTATCCAGAGGGGGGGCTCTGGGGGCTCGAGCCCCTCCCGAAATTGTCCGAGACATTTTTTTTTCATGTCCTACTGACTAGAAAAAAAAAATGTAAAAAAATGAACTTTTTCTCCATAATTTTTTTTTTTTTTTTTTTTGTTAGTTTGTTTGCTTGTGTAACCTTATTTTTTAGCAATTTTCTGTCTTGTAAAGTCCAAATTACCGAAATGCATATTAGCGCTTTGTAAAAAACCCTAAAAAGAGATCTTTATGGTACTTATTTTTGAATACTGCAATGTGTTTCCTTTCTTTTAAACACTTCTCTTGCCAGAAATAGCGTTTCAATTCCATGTGAGACGAAAGATTCGTCATTAACAAAGATCCCAGTTGTATATGCAACTTCTAGTTTTGTTAGTTATGCACGTAGTATACCTTCCATAAAGTATAAATTCTAACAAAAAAAAAAAAAAAAAACAGTCAATATAAAGTTTACTTTACAGAAAGACATGTGATGAAAGATGGTACTATCTAATCCTACTTAAAGCAAAAATGCCAGTAATCACATCATTGAGTATAGCATGCAATATTCATATTTGCAGCGAGGCAGATTTTCAAACGAATGTCCAGATTCCCAAACTAGACTAAGCTTTGACTGGATCAGACTCTAGTGGGTACATACAGTCCACAGGTTCTGTCAAAGAAATTCCGTATAAATTTTCTTTGTTTTCCAAAAGGAAACCGAAGTGTTAAACACACTTGCGGAAAAAAACCACCATATGTGGCCATGCGTCATCAGCATCGTTCAAACTATTACACTACTACCGTCATCCATCGCCATGCACCTATAACTAAATAACATTCGCATAAGGAATCAGAAGGATTACCACAACGAATCTCTCAGTGAGAAAAAACAATCGCATGAGACTGTATAGCCCCAAGCATTACAACAAATTGGTCAACACAATGTCAAAAAAGTATTTGTAGCTCCCTGCGCTAGGAAAGAGGGAAAACTTAAAAAGAAATATATATATATATATACATACATAATGTTGTATTAGGCTCCCTGAGTTCGACAAACCTCTGAAGAGATCCAATACGGTCCTAAAACAAAAGTGGGTGTGAGCTGCGATGTAAGTAGAATAATTGGCTCTGCTAGCTACTGCCCTGACAGGCCTTAAAAAACTAACACGTTATGTAAACATCTTTGTTACGATCGTCACAAAGCAGACAATATCAGTCTGATGTAGAATGCGATGAGGGGCCATCGCTTCACTGTTCAATTTCCAAACGATAATCACTAATGACGTGCATCCACAGTTGAAGATACGCTGTGTCACATGAAACACCTGGTTGATACACACCCTGGTTACATATAGAAACGCTAGATAGTTCGATACGTACGCCATGCCAGAAGATTTTCAGCAACTACAATGCGTATAAGCATGGTCCCGGGTCTGTAGAAGACACGTCTACCCACGCTAAACAGTAAGCCATATGAGAAGACCTCAATGTGTTCACTAAACCTAGACATGTAATATGTCTAGGTTTAGTGGACGCCAGCACACAGGTCCTCATGTTTCCGGTAATATGATCTAAAGCAAGCATTATTAGAAAACCACATATATATATTATTTTTTTCTGCACACAAAACAAGAGAAAAAAGTATTGGATTTGGAAACTTTTAGACTTCTAGTGTTCAATGTATTTACATGTTTTTAGATGTACTGAACACCATTAGACTATTTTTGTAAACGTAGATATAAATTTTTTGTTGATTAGATTTTTGGGTACATCACCCAGCAGGTAGCGTAGCAGCACTAGATTTCCCTTTTTATGGAAAAGATATATCTTGGTTGTATAAAAAAAAGAAGCTATATCTAAAAAAAAAGAAAAGTATTTGAAACATGGTTGTTTCGAACATAAATCATGCGCCATACCATTGAATTAGGAAGTCAGCCAGTTTTTGGTATGTTGAATTTGAATGGACTTAACATTGCACTAAAGCTAGACAGACAGCATATCAACGG
Organism: Salticus scenicus; assembly: GCA_963930645.1. Classification (NCBI taxonomy): domain Eukaryota; kingdom Metazoa; phylum Arthropoda; class Arachnida; order Araneae; family Salticidae; genus Salticus; species Salticus scenicus. The sequence continues at coordinate 160,371,382 of OZ005658.1, forward strand.
TCTAGAATTCATTTCTAGGGTAATCGTACCATCACAATTTAAAACCTCCACGGTGGAATTGTTTCCCCAACTTCAGTATACCTGAGCTATTACATTTACAAAAAATGGAGGACACAACGGATTTTACGTGCACCAGATACCATTAATCTACATGACAGTCTTTGGATGGCTCAAGCATTAATCGCTCAATCCTTCAATTACGAGCTCGACTCCTTATTAACCGGACTACCGTGAGTCCAGTTTTTGGGGATTTTCTCCTTTTGTCCGCGGTTTATAACATCACGGATTAAAGAACTCTCTAGTAGAGACTTGTGCATTTTAAAGGACTAGTTCCATCAGTTTTAGGCCCGAGGCACTTTTTAGAATTATTATTATTATTAAATGTTTTCTTGCTATTTCAGATTTTAGGAATATTAATTCCATTGTTTGCCGCCATGCGGCGTTGTAACTGATCTTATTTATAGCGCATAACCATTTTAATATGCCTAGATACGAATTTTAAGGCAATAACTTATATTTGTTTTAAAGTTAAGTTGATTGGGGGGGGGGGGGGGACAAACTTTAATGCACACGTTCTTGGTGTACATATGTGTGGGTGCACTACAAACATCTGAGTGAAAGTTGGGCCCCCTCCGAAATTTTTTTCTGGATACGGCCTTGGTATTAGTAATTTTAAAATTTGCGTGGGGAAAAATATGGTTTTAAAAAAGGTTTTTATTTTTTATACTACTTCTGAGAGATTTCCTCATAATATACTATGATGTTAAATGATTTCATATATCTATATGGTAACTGTTTATTTCTAAATACAAATGATTATTCAATATATAGATAGAAAAAAAAGCAATTAAAAATTCCCGTTCAGTTAGATAAAAACGCGCAGATTTAACTATTTTTTCCCCCTTAAAAAGCAGGTGTAGTCAGCAGGGTTCCACTGGATTGTTTGTACAAAGAATTTTTCGGAATTCGAGATATTTGCTAATGATCACTGTAAACGTTTACGAATACAGTCGGCAGCAAAATTATTTGACCGCTAGCAATAATTCCTATATAAAAAAGTATACTTAATACTGTTTATTTTTTTTTTATTTTTTTTTTTTTTTATTTTTTAATAAATCCTTGTCGAATCATGTTCTTTGACTGACTAAGAAAATGGCTCGTCAAGGATATATTTAACAAAATAGTATAAAGTATACATTTTAATATAGGAATTATTGCTAGCGCTGAAATAATTTTGCTGCCGACTGTATGTTGTGATTATTCGATGTATCATAGTATTAAAGTGCGAACTTTTATATTTTTGCTTTGAAAGTAGCATAAAAAGTATGACAGAAATAATAATTTGATTTCGAAACTTTTTATTACCGATTCATACTTGCTTATAGCAATGTCTGTAAACTGTGAAATACTTAATAATTTTTTATGTTGAGAAAAATTGCTAGATTTTTTTGCATTTATTTAAACAGTTTGATTATTTTTTATTTTTTTTTTTTTTTGAGTAAATTAAAAGTCGTCTGTTATATACCAAGGAATGTAATAACGCAATGAGAAACAATTAGTAATTCTGATTTCTTATTATAGAATACAACAGATATAAAATTATTTCAGCCAAATTATGTGAATTGCTTATTATAGATTTGTAAAGAATGCACATTTTTATTCCTTGTAATGCGACTTTTCTGAAAAAATATGTGATTATTACGCGATAACATTTTTTTTTCTTCAGAAATGTTATTTTAAATCAAATTGAAAACAGACAAAACGCATTAGTGATAAATTAGTGACTTTGTAACTGCTGATTAGATGCAAACTGTTTCGGTTATATACAGTTATAGTTTTTTTTACCTCACAACTTTTAATTCCAAAACGTTACTTACAGTGACGTAACAGAGCTCGCGCCGTTTGTAATAAGTATCCTATTTTAAAGTGCAACCCCTCTTTTTTTTTTTTTTTTTTTTTTTTTTTTTTCCCTTAATAAATGTATGTGAAACAGTATGCGTAATGTGCATTATACTTTGAGTGCGTAAACAATATTCAAATTCTATTTAAAGTGCGAGCATATACACACACATTTATAAGTATAATTTCTCCAATGACAGATTTGATAATCTGTCATAGGAGATTCGATTCACTCTTGTGAAAATGAAAGATTTTGCGCCTCTAAATCTAAGTATGTAAGTACAATGCTACATTTGATTGAAGTTAAAATCAAAATATTTCATAAATATTGGATTTTAAAATAAATATTAAGTCATCCTTGACGTATCGTTAATCACGAAACAGCATTGCGCGCTATTATGATGAGTCGGATCTTCGTCTGGTTATAGGTCTTAGTTCGAATGTTTGCCTGATCGATTTTGTTCTTGTGAAAATCTATTGAACTTTTCTATCTAACGGTCGAATAGTTCACCAACATTTGAGAATTAAAACTGTTAAAGGATGAATTAACTTTTTCGGAGTTTTCAATTTTCTTTCGCAGAAAGTCTACTCTGCCCTAAACTTATGCATGAAATGCTCTCCGTGAGGATTTTTCTAAAAAGTCATAGAACTTATTTACGTAAGTTACTGCGAAAACCTCGGAAAACTCAGAAGAGCTAATCTGAGTAGCGTGACATGGAATCGAACCCGGCACATCCCGTCTACCAGCTTCAAGAGAAGAACATTTCAAGCGCTGGTGGGGCTGATAAGTTTAGAGATCCATACATATCAAAGTAACATTTTATTGCGTGTAATAATAATTAAAAAAAAAAAAAAGTATGCAATGAACAAACAGTCGCAGCTTGGTTTTATATCTTAAGGTGTTTATTTGCAAAGCTCTTTTCCTTTATGTTTTATATCGTATTTATATCGTTATATATACATCGCAGTACACTGTAAAAAAAAAAAATAATAATAATAATGATAAGATTACGGGGAAAGCCCGGCGGCAGAGATTCCAGACAAAGTCCGTAAAAAAAACATTGGTTTTACGGGCAAAATGTTTTTTTTTTTTTTTTTTTTTTTTTTCTTACAGGCATGTAACGTAATTTAATGTTATTATATATTTAGTTTACGATCTAAGCGTTTCTTTTTACGGGCTATGTCTGGAATCTCTGCTGTCGGGCTTTCCCCGTAATCTTATGGGATTTTTTTTTTTTTTTTTTTTTTTTACAGTGTAGAAAAAAAAAAATGCACACAAAAATTTGTTGAAAATAGAAACGTTGTGCAGTGAAATAAGATTTTCAGCATTTCTATACCAAACATAAAGCATATAATTATAATGCGCATTCGTTCCATGTACGAAAATATGAATTACTTAACATTTTAATTTAAATAGAGTGCTTAAAAGCAATGTTTTTCCTTTTTTTTTCCATCTCAAAACGTCATTATATCAATAAAATGTTGGAAATGCAGTGATATATACAATAACTGATGAAGATAAATTTGGATAGGCATGTTGAAAGTAGTCGTTACCAAGAATTACACGGATTTTAATGAAAGTAAGTTTTTCAAATCGTTTAATGGAATATGACATACAACTGATAAGTGATTTAAAAATTTGGTATAGCATTGCAACTACAAGAAATTGCATGCTCGCTGTTTATAATTTTTATACAAGGAAGAACAAAAAAAAAAAAAAAAAAAAAAAAAACGAATTATTTTATGATTCCGTGTTACAATATTATTGTTCCATATTGCAATTTATTGTACAAATACACGAATTTAATGAAGTTACACAGTCGCCCTACTGTAACTTTCGTTTTTGTTCACTGTTAAAAATGGTTTCTTAAAAATGAGCTGAAGTGTCCCAAAATAGCTGCGAAACAATATATGCTTAAATTTGAAAACCCATGTACTCATTTTTGAGTTTATTGACATGTGAAATATGGTGATTCTGATTGGATTCTGATTTGGATTCTGATTGGTCAACTCCATTTTTGAGCATTTCAGTATACTCAAAAATGAGTACATGGTTTCTCAAAATTAAGTACATATTATTTCGGAGCTATTTTAAAACAATTTAGCCCATTTTTTAAGAAATTATTTTTAACAGTGTTTATTTACGAAAATAGTCAGATTGAAATTTGTTTATTAAACGCCTGTTAACTAATAAATGTAAGAAATATTGAATAGAATTACCTTAGATTTTTTAAAGTAATATATATAAATATATTTTTAATTTTCTATTTAAGCAGTTAAGATGGTTATCTTTAAGGGGGGGGGGGATTGTTTCATATTTAGAAACTTAATAGACGGCAAATATTGATTTTATTGGTTTTAACAGAAAGATAATATTAATTCTTTTTATAAATTATTGTCTTAAATTTGCATTTATATGCGCTGAAACATAAAAGAAAAAGAATAGCATTTAAATTATTGAGTATTAGGATTTTTTAAACTAATAAATTAAAAATATATTTACTATTTTATTTTATTTTATTTATTTTTAATGTCTTATGTGAGTAGATTTTTAATTTCAATTTTTTCTCTACAACTTTATAGTTTCAAAATATATTCTAAACATATTTGGGTATTACACTTTGTGAATTCAATGAAACATTACTTAAAAAAAGAAAAAGAAAAGAAAAAAAGTTTCTGCTTTGATTTTTAAATTTAATGCTATTTTGATGCGAATGCGAAATATGGTTTTTCAAAATAAAAATCATGTATTTGAAATATCTATATCAAAATGAAAAGTAAAATAGACTCACAAATTAATTTAAATGTCTAAGAAAAATCTTTATTATTATTATTATTAATATTATTGTTATTATTCACTTAAATTAAGACGCGAGGTGAAATTTTAGGAAATTCTCAAAAATATCGGCTTTGAAAAAAATCCATTTAAAAGATAATTCTTAAGTTACCTATAAAACTCACTATTTTAAATTATAAATTTTCTGTCTTATTTAATTTAACATATTATAAAATATGAATACTTCGTCTTTCAATCGATTTTTCCTAATTTCGAAGTTTATCGTTCCATTAAGACTATTTTTAAATCCACATTGCTTAGTTTATAGAAAATCTTGCATTTTTGTCTTTGTTTATGCAGCGCATTTACTAAGGCTTATGCAGCGCATTTACTTTATTTTAAACCACATACGTGAAAATAAAATAATATGTTGTACGAATACTTTATGATTAGTATTTTTATTTCAATGTGTCTTACTCATTAAATTAGATATGTATACATACATTACAATATTTCAGCATATATTATTAATGGATGTTTAGCAAATACAGGGATGGAACACGGGCGCAGTATTCATACCGGAATCTGTTGAAGAAATTTATCTACCTATAATATCGTTGATTTAAGAGGTAGAAAATTTTCTTACATTGATAGTGGTATGAATTCTGCGCCCGTGTTCCATCCCTGCAAATATTATAAAATAAAAAGTAATAAATATTTGTAAATGAGAATTTCAATCGATTTATTATTTTCAAATCAATCATTTAATATTATCTTAATTTTTAAATATTTTATGTGATTAAAAAAAAAAAAAAAGCTTAAAAAAAAAATCTTAAACAAAAAAGTTGCTTTATTTTCTGGTAATACTTTAAAATTTTCCAAACGTGTAAATTTAACGCATAAATCAAACTTATATTACATTTGATATTGCGCTTAGTTATACCTCTAAATATTTTTTATAACAGTAATAAAACATTATAAATTGTAAAAGGATAGAAATAAGTAAATAATTTCACTCTAAATAAGTCACGTGAAAGTATTAATTCCTTTTAAAGTCACAAACTATTCTTAACTTGCTTTAGACTGCAGTTAACCCCCAATACCGTTTAAAAGGGGCAAATGCAAACAGTAATTATCTCTTTTCCGTTATCTTCGTAGCTTCGACTTTCCCCATAATCTTCAATTCATCGCCTTTATTTTTTTTGCCAAGACATGGAAATTATCACCGAAATGAGAGTGTAGTAAATGAAGGTGACATTCTGTCCGGAAGTATGACCACACAGCAGAAATTCCTGAAGCAAGCGGGGGGTCTACGGCGGGAAAATAAATGGTTGGATTTTCGTTCACTCTGGATAAAGGCCTAATGTCATGCTTGGAGCATTTTTTGACTAATTGATATGGTACATTATTTCGATATTCTGTCGATGTTTGATTTTAAGGTTAGCATAAGAGATCGCAATGAATGCTCGAAATGATATTTTGAGAATATCCTCAAATGATTACCGACCATTTTCCAACAATTCTGATAAGCGGCCGACGTGATATCGAGATGTTTTGCTGTCTGGGATATTTATTTTATATATATGCGTAAAAACATGTCTCATGTAGAATAGGGTGAGTAAATCATTCACTGTTCGTTTACAGGGCTACACAAAAGAACTAGATTATAGTGTGGCATTAGTTGAAAATTGATGGAAGAGTATTTCAGTTTGTGCCCTGTGTTATTACTGTAGAATTATATTTAGGTGCATCATGTGGTCTGTACATAATCTTCAAATGATATACCGGGCTGCAAATATTTAAACCATAACATTCTTTTATATTGTTAGTGGAAGACGTTTACTATCATATTTTACCATGTCCAGTAAAGCTGCTCAGGAATTGATATGAATTCCTCATAATAGTAAGTTAAATAATGTATGTTTTTAAGCTAAACATTCATAGATTGCTTTTTGTATATTTACACGTTTTGAGGCTTCCTGATTACCGAAGTCAAGTTTTTAAACGTCTGATCTTTGTCTGTGTCTCTTAGATTAACTTAAAAATGAATAATTTTAGGAGATCCAAATGTTGTATTTTGAAGTAAATATAAATTTGTTGCTAGAAAAGTTTGATGACGATTGATATGTTCCAAGGAATGTTGCATGTGAAAGTTGTGAGGGTAATTTTAATTGAACTTTTAATTTTTATAACAGATTTAAATTCTATATAAATGTAGACTGAGCAATAAAACGGGGGGGGGGGGGTTGAGGGGGGGGCGACAGCCCCCCTCATGCAGAATAATTATAAAACTCTTCTGAAGCCTAATTTGAACTGTTTTAACATAGGTTTACCTAGCCGTACTCATTATCTTACCTCTTAATCTCAAACCTGTATTTATAGTATTAAATTTCGGGATAAGAGAAAGTCGTGTGAGTGATATACCAGATTATTTTTTCATATATATATTTATATATATATATATATATACAAAATTCCATGATATTTTATACATTTCAGTGAAAACCGCGCAGAGCTACAGTTAGTACTTCTTTAATATATATTTATATATATATATTTCTGTGACTTTTGGATCACCCGGAAATTTTCCCAAAAATTCGCGAGAAGGGTACAGCAAAATCGCAATTAATGATATTTTTTAAATTTTTGTAGATATGAGAAACTTCTAGAAAATCGAGTTCATGTAAGTATGTAGGTTGACGGTTTATTTTAGCCGAAAGTTGAAATTACGGTTGTTCTGCACACAATGCTTAGCTGTGGCCGATTTTTTAGTTTCTTCTTTCTGAATATAACCCATGTCTTCTTTAAGGCAATACTTGAGTTTTCGTTTTGTTTGACCAATATACAGTCGGCTGCAAAATTATTCGAGCACTAGCCAATAATTCCTATATTTAAAAAGTACATTTAAGACTGTTTTGCTAAGTAAATCCTTGTCGAATCATGTTCTTAGACTGATTAAGAACATGACTCGACAAGGATTTATTTAAAAAAGCTGTATTAAGTGTACTTTTTTTTGGCAAGGATTATTGCTAGTGCTCGAATAATTTTGCAGCCGACTGTATGTTTGTCCACATTGACAAGAAATGCTGTATACCCCTCGAGTTATGTTTATCAATAGATTGTTTTAATCTAGAAAGGGCTAATTTATTTATGGGGGAGAAAATTATTTTAAAGTTATACTGTTTCTTTTTAAGAACTTTAGCTATGGCAAAACTAAATTTAGGGAAAAAATGTAAAACAATAGTTATGTTGAAAGAGGACTTGGACCATTGGACATAGAAGTATGAGAAATACTGGGATTTTGTATTTTAAAAAGAGCTTTATCAATAATGGAAGGCAGTGTTGCCAGATTTTGGACTTTTTTCATTCGATATCCATCACTAAATTTTTATTGTAAGGGTTGCCTAATCATTTCGACATTTAGTAGTCTATTATGAGCGTGTTCAGTAGAGCGCCCGAGATGGATCAATGCGACAGGGCGATGACGTGACTGATCCTCGATCGGGCCAGGAATCTACTAAACGATTTGGAACAATTCTGACGTGATTGGAGCAGCACCATCTATCTAATTTGACTTGTATTAGCAAGATATTTATTGTATTTCTGATGTTTATTTTTACTGGACTTTAAATACGTAATTCCATAAAATGCTAAACTATATTACTTAAAAAAAAAGAAAAAAGAAAGAAAGAAAGATCTTTTATGTAATAACAATTTTCCTTCTTTCTTATTATTGTGGACTTTTGTATTCTGCTAACATAAAATAAGAAGCTATTAATTGATTGTAGTGATAAATTACTGATATACATTTCTTTAATTGTGAAAATGTTAAGAATGTTACGTTACATTTATTTTTAAAGGAGCATAGTGGATTTATCTTAAATGAGCACTTCTTGATATAAGAAAACACTTTTCTTTCTCTTCGATTTTTATTATGAACAGAAATGTACAACATAAACGTTTTTGAAAAAATAAATAAATTATACAAAATATGAAGTATGCTGTTTAGTTAATATAACGGATTTATATAAGAAATAATCTTACTTTCTTCTTCAATTTATGAATCAATATAAAGAGCTTCTACTCTTATTGCCGACTGAATATTAAAATAAACTAGCAATGTAAACACTGCTTAATATTATAGCTACTTTTTTCCCGGTTTGTTTTGTTTATAAAATTTAATAATTGACATCTTAAACTTATTTTTACCAAAATTAAAAATATGTGGAAGGATTTTAATTTATTTACTTATAGTTAACTTATTGTTTTAAAAGTAAAAAATACAATCGTTTATTCTTTAATCACATTTCTTGCGACCATGGACGCCTCTGCGCAGGTGCGGATTGAACGAGTCCTATGTCAAAATAGGGGTGACTGAGAGAAAACAAGCGATAAGGGAACACCGAATACCTGGATGTTTGCCAAATAACTATCCCTCGGGCAATTTTGCATCCCTCCAAACTTTTCGACCCGGCCTCACTGCTAGTCGTAGGAAACGTGGTCGCACTATACAAACTTTTCTATTTATAAACAAAAAACAATCGCATAAATAAAAAGCTTTGTCTGAAAAAATAAAATGAAATAATTAATTTTTCCCAGCTTATTTTTATGTATTAAATTAACAAAATATGATAGCGTCCAAATTAAAAAAAAAAAAAAAAAGGTGTTTTCGATGTTACGTTTTTCAATAAAAGAAATTACGTATCAAAGGAATTACTTACCTTATTTTCTACAGCACAAACAATGCACATAAATAGGTACATAAGTATTCATCTTCATCTAATTAAACAAATAAACAATCATTGTTAAAAACAGATGATTGTTCAGGTTTATGCTGTGTAGTGTCAGTCAGAGCCTGGTTTTCATCCTATTGCGCATTGGATCAATCACGTGACCCAATGGATCAAGAAATTTCTCTGGTTTCTGATCCACGACCGGTCGAGATCAGTCCATTCCTCTGAACGATGTAACTATGTATCGGTCGACATCACTGAAAGCTTTGGCTCGGAATCAATCGATCGATCGTGGATCGGGCGCTTTACTGAACACGCTCTATGTATGTAGAGATGCAAAAAACCCGGGAAATTAAAACCAAGGAAAAAAAAACAGGATTTTTGGGGAAAAATAGGAACTTTGGGAATTTTGCGGGGAAAAAACAAATTAGAAATCTCTAAAGCATATAATAAGTTGTTTACTTTATATAAATGACAATTTTAAAGGACTTTGATATACTGATAAGCTTATAACATTATTTTAATTTATCATTTTATTTTCAATTTATCAGAACTGCAGCCAAATCAAAATTTGAAAAGAAACTTAAGCTTTCTTTATTAAATTAGCACTTAAGATAAATGTATCGGTACAATGTTGGATACTATTTCCATATTATACAAGCTGAAGAATTAAGGAAAGCAATGTGCATAATCCTGTAATAATTTGAGAAGAGAAATAATTAAGATTTGAAAAGTTCTTTAAAAATTTCTATTTTATAAAACTAAAGAATTATTTTTAAATAATTGAGTGGTTTTTAGAAAGAAGAGATGGCATTTTATAGAATTACTACAGTGGTATAGTTTCTTTTACAAGTTATTTTCAGAAATATTTCTTATTACAGTTTGTAAAAAATTGATATTAAATTTCCTACAATGAATATTTTTGCAAAAATATTTATATACATATTGTTTTCATGATTTTTATACATATATATATATATATATAAGTTTCTGCATTTCTAACACAAGTGAGGAAATTTTTCGAATTTTATATATATATATCAATAAAACATATTAAATTTAAGAATTCTTCTTTTTCTTTTCTTTTTCTTTGTTAATTAAAAAAAAAAAGACCAATTTAAAAATTATCAGGTAATAAACCAATTTCTTAAATACTTCATTTAAGTTTAATGAAAGTTGAATTTAGTTGTTTTTTTTTTTCCTAAATTATTAAGTCCAATTCTCTAATTGTACATTCATAAACCAATTATGAATAAAAATTTTTAAATGTTATTAATTCGCATTAAGAATTGAAAGGATATCTCAAGAACATCACAAAATAATACTAATGAATAATGACAGAAACTTATTGTTAGTGTTAGCACTGCATTAATTATAATTAAATATTTTCTTCGTTTTCAGAATAAAATCGAAGGTGCTCGAATTAGCTTGAAAGGGAAACGAAAAAGAAATCTATGCAGGAATTAAAGTTGAAGTTAATTTAAAGATCAGAGGCTAAATAATTGACAAAAGTTATTAAAATATTCATAATTTCAAAATTCCCAGTTTTGGGGAAATTTCAAAATTCCCAATTTTGTCTTAAATTCCCAGGGGAAAAAACCGGGTGTTTTGAAAGCCTTGCATCTCTATATGTATATCAAACATCAATTCTCCAAATTATTGGTGAAAGTTCAATAAAAAAAAAAAAAAAAATCCCAGTCTGGCAACACTGATTGAAGGGTTGTATCCTCTGTTCATAGCAACTATAAGATATTTGATTTTAGAGTGGAAGGATTCAGTATCCAAACAAATGTTAAGGACAAGTTTAGCAATGACAAAAGTATAAAACGCGGCCTTTTTTCTGGGTAGGTGGGTGGCATGAACGAGGATGGGGAGATAATGAATTAGCGAAAATTTACAATAAACTGCAGTGCAAAACACTTTTTCATGGAGCAAGACCAGTGTACCAAGGGAGGGAGTGAAACATTGTTTTCAATTTCGTATGTAAATTGGACGGTATTGTCAAATTAATTTATGATCTGTAATATGTTATCAATATTGCGCAGAGAAGTGGTAATCTAAGTCAAAGTGTGATTCACATAACGGGCCCAAAATGGAAAAGAGAATTTTTCAAAGAGGGAGTTTCCGAAATAATGTGTGTAAATATCAGCGATCATTAGTGAGCCCATGGCTAAACCTTCAAATTGTTGGTAAAATTTACTTTGAAAAGTAAAATTAGTTTTAGATAAACAAGTGCGGGTAAGAGAAACTTACTCTTAGATTTCAAAGGTTTTGTAATGAAATTCTTTTAACCTCTTTCCTAGGCAGGAGAACACGCTACTAGTTGGAACATTAGTGAAAAGTGGTTTAACATAAAAGGAAACCGTATTGAGATTCATGTCATGGAAATTTCGAATAATTTTCACAGAGCTGGTGGAGTTTTTAACAATTTGGGTGTTGGCAGAAATATAGATTCAGTAATAAGGCATAGAATGATCATCGACCCTAACAGCACACTTATCCAAAGTATATCCTGTGGATTTCCCTAGGATGTTTTTTCATAAATAGAATACCTTAAGGATGCCCTATGAAGAAGATGTGCTGTTAGGGGAGGGGGGAAATGTGATTACTTTTCATTCGGAGAAAGACGGCCATTTTACACTCTAATAGATGTCTTTCCCCATAATTTAGCAAATAAAATTATTGAATAATTTATATAGTAAGGTCAATGAAAAACTCCATATACCCATTTTTCTTTATTTTTCCTTTACTTCTTTTTTTTTTTTATATTATAGTACACTTATGTCTGCACAAAATTTATTTTTTCGGCATTTATTACTATTTCGAGATACAAATCGTCTGCATTCTCCATGAAAAATAATTTTAAGAAATTATTGATTTGTATTGCGTAAATTTGTGTAGGATTATATATAGAAGAAAGTATTGTTACAAAATTGTAAATAATTGTGTTTATTTTTGTATAAATTCTTTCAAAGAGGCTTAGTAAATTGATGAAGTGCTAATTTTGTGCATTTCTAGTCGTTTTAGCGTTAAAATAACCTTATTTTCCCTTAAAAACGCATTAAAAAGCCCCAATAAGGCAGGTAATGGATTTGGCACCAAATTTGGCGACTTTCTCCCACCTTGGCAATTTTTTTGGCGACCTTGGCGAGAAAATCCTTATATTGGATATACCAAATATGGAAGCTGTAATTTGATTGGTTGACCACTTTCTAGAGTTTTCTCGAAAAATCTGGGTTCCATGGAACAGTATATAAGGAGCGCTTCCTCGCCAAGGCAGTCAGTTCAGTTCAGATTTCAGCCAGCTTCGCTAGTGCTTGCATTGCTCTTGAGCCTCTTTGAGAGAGACTTGCTTCAAGTGTTATTGCTATACAGTTTGTACTGTGGATTTGCTATTGACAGCTGTTGTTTAAGCTGTGGTTACTGCTTGAATTGAAGCTGATAATTGGTTTATTGACCTGTATTTTTCTGTAACTTTCTGTGAATAAATTACTGAATTTTTGTAAGTTTGGCCTTTCATTCCCGGACAACTCACGAACCCTCAAGTACGTAACATTTCTGGTGTCAGAAGCGGGATTGTCTGTGAATGGTTATAACTAGAGCTATGGAGGAACAGATGAAGAAACTTCTAGAAAGCCTAGCTACCCAGATGAATGAAATGAAGGAAGGACAAAGAGAGATGAAAGATAGCCTGAGTCAAGAGATGAAGGAAATGAAAGACACTATGGGTGAAGTTCAGGAAGAAATTAAATCTAATCAAGATGAGATGAAGAGAGAGCTTTCAACGGTGAAAGAATCAATCGAAAGTAAATTATTGGATATGGGAAGCAGAATAGATGGAATAGAAGAGAAAGTTTTGAAAATAGAAGGAAGTTTTGAAGAGAAAGCTATGAAGATAGAAGAAAATGTTATGAAGGTTGAAGAGAAAGCTATGAAGATAGAAGAAAATGTTATGAAGGTTGAAGAGAGTGTTACGAAAATAGAACGGAGTTTCGAGGAGAAAGTTAAAGAAAACTTTGATCAAGAGCTAAAAGGAAGGTTTTTAGAGATAGAAGGTAAACTGGAGAGAATAGAAGAAGATCTGGAGAGAAAAGTGGAAGAAAAGTTAGAATCCCTCCCCCAGGAAACTGAAAAGAAAGAGAGAAGAATCCAGAATCAGGAATTTATTAAGCTTTCCACCTACGACGGCAGTTCCTCGTGGCATGTATATAAAACGCAGTTTTCCATCGTAGCTGAAGCTAACGGCTGGGACTCTACCGCCAAGTCAGTCCACTTAGCAGCAGCATTACGGGGAGATGCAGCCGAGATACTGAGAAATGTTACTAAAGAAGAAAGGAACGACTTCGAGGCCTTGACTAGAGCACTGGAGCTACGGTTCGGAGAGAAGTGTTCTAAGGACTATAGTCGCCTCCAGCTAGAGCTGGCAGCGGACATTCAGAGATTGTCACACCTAGCATTCTCAGACTGTCAAGCTGACACTCGAAACGACTTAGCTCTTCAGTACTTTATCGATGCTGTTCGGGATCCAGAAATTCAAAAAGCGCTGAGACTCTCCAACATCAGAGACGTAGAATCAGCTTTAGGCTATGCACTTAGGATAGAGGCAGCCCAACAAGCCTCCCGTAAAGACCGCCATACCATAAGAGCAGTCTCATTAAATGATACGCCTGCTGATGAGAATGAAATGAAGAGAAGTTTCGCAGAGATCTTAAAGAGATTGCGCAGCCTGGAAAATAATATAGAAAAAAAGGATCGGAAGATAAAGTGCTGGGGCTGTGGAGGGGATGGTCATGTGAAGAGGAACTGCCCCATACGACCAACTATAGGAAATCACCCGGCTTCACCATCACTGCAGGGAAACTAAGAGGAGGCCATCTCGCGGGGCGGAGGTTGCCTAAAATTAAAGAGCCCCAATTTACAGTATTTCATGTTTCATCGATGAATGGCGGCGATAATGGACTTCACGTCTATGGCCAAGTCAACAACGCCACCTGCCGGATGATTCTGGACACGGGAGCCAACGTGACCATCATTAGAACGGATTTGGCTCAAGAACTAAAAGAGAAGATCATCTGGACTCCGCCCTGCGTTAAACTCCAGACTGTGACCGGAGACGAAATCAAAATATATGGAAAAATGAACTTGGCCATCACTTTTGGGAATGCCAGTTACCATCATATGGCATATGTGGCTGATATAAGAGATCTTTTAATCATTGGAATTGATTTCCTGAGAAAATTTAACTTTCAATTGGACTTCAAGAATAATGAACTGCATTCGAGTTCGGAAGACATCGCTGTGTTCAACACTGAAAATCAAGACATTCAGACAATTTGCCAGATAACAGCCAAGTCTGAAATTTCCATCTCTCCACACACAGAGACAATAGTTTCAGGAACATCATCTACAAAGCAATACTTCCGCTATGGACTGATTCGATACCCGAATACAAACAATAGCCCAAGAGGAGTTCTGGTAACTTCATCTCTAGTTGATCTCTCAAAGAGTACTATTCCTGTGAGAGTCGCAAACATCAGCGATAAGGTCCGAACAGTGAAGAAGGATGAGGTGTTAGCAGACTGCACTCCTGTAACATGCATCAACCGCCCCACGCAATCAACTGAATCCAAGTCTTCTGAACAATTAATAACGGAATTACTCAAGAATGCAGAGTTAGGAAAGGAACAGAGATGTGCTGCGGAGAAGCTACTCCAAGAATTTAAAGACCTTTTTTCTCGAACACCTGAAGACGTCGGGAGAACGAACATCACCCAGCACAGAATTGATACAGGAAATCATCCTCCAATCAAACAACATCCAAGAAGACTTCCCTTTGGTAAACAGGAAGAGGTCACTGAACTTCTAAGTGAAATGCAGCACAATGATGTCATCGAGCCATCAACGAGTCCTTGGGCCTCTCCCATAGTACTGGTGCGGAAAAAGGATGATTCAACAAGATTTTGTGTGGATTATCGTCGTTTGAATGACATCACGAAGAAAGACAGTTACCCTCTTCCCAGAATTGAAGACACATTAGACACACTTGCTTGCAATAAATGGTTCTCGACGTTGGATCTGAAGAGCGGTTACTGGCAAGTAGAATTACATCCTGATGATCGTGAGAAGACTGCATTCACCACGGGACAAGGACTGTGGCAATTTAAAGTTATGCTGTTCGGATTATGTAATGCTCCTGCCACCTTTGACCGCCTGATGGAGACAGTGCTAAAAGGACTTTCCTATGAAGCCTGTCTGGTGTATTTGGATGATATTATCATTGTGGGGCGCACCTTTGAAGACCATCTACGAAACATCCGAAAGGTGCTGGAGAAACTCAGAATGGCTAACCTCAAATTGAACCCAGGCAAGTGTAACTTGTTCCGTCGGGAAGTGAGCTACCTCGGCCATATCATCTCTGCCGAAGGTGTGAGAACTGATCCTGAGAAGATCTCTGCAGTCGAGAACTGGAGTCGCCCTGAAAATGTACACCAACTACGAAGTTTCCCGGGGTTATGCACTTACTACAGGAAGTTTGTCAAGGGTTTCTCAAATATTGCCAGACCACTGCACAAGCTGACGGAAGCCAAACAGAAGTTCCTGTGGACAGATGAATGTGAAAAAGCGTTCAAGCGACTTAAAGAGGCCTTAACATCATCGCCTATCTTGACATCCACAGCCCGACAGACAGTTCATACTTGATACAGATGCCAGCCATGAGAGTGTCGGTGCTGTTCTGTCGCAGGAAATTGATGGTCAAGAACATGTCATTGCCTATTGGAGTAAATGCCTGTCTAAACCGGAGCGAAATTACTGTACCACCAGGAAAGAGCTACTCGCCATCGTAAAAGCCATAGAACATTTCCATCATTACCTCTATGGCAGAAGATTCCTGCTCCGGACTGACCATGCATCTTTTACGTGGTTGCTCCAGTTCAAGAACCCGGAAGGACAGATTGCCTGGTGGATACAACGCCTGCAGGAATATGACTTCGAGATACGTCATCGTAAAGGGACTCTACATGGTAATGCAGATGCCTTGTCACGGAAGCCCTGCTCGGAAAGCTGAAAGTACTGCTCTAGAGCCGAACAGAAATACCTGCCGATAAATCCAGTTGCCTGCCAAGTTACTGTCTCAACACCATCAGATCAAGATCTCGATCCATGGAGTGACGAAGAACTTAGAAAAGCCCAGTTGGAAGATCCTGACATAAAGCCAATATTACAGCTGAAGGAGACGACTAGCAACAGACCTAGCTGGCAGGACATTTCCAGATTTAGTCCCATTACGAAAAGTTATTGGGCACTTTGGGATTCTCTTCATATCAGAAACGGCGTATTATACAGAAAGTGGGAATCTGATGATGGGAAAAGCTTCAGATGGCAGATTTTATTACCAAGATCAAAAATTCCAGCTGTTTTAGAACAACTGCATAGTAGCTCTACCGGAGGCCATTTTGGGGTAATGAAGACTCTGCAGAATGTTCGGGAACGCTTCTACTGGTGCAAGGCGAAGGAGGATGTGGAGAAATGGTGTAAATCCTGTGATGCTTGTGCGGCACGTATAGGCCCGCAGAAACGAAGTCGAGGAAGACTGCAACGGTATAACGTAGGAGCACCATTTGAACGGATTGCAATCGACATCTTGGGTCCTTTGCCACGGACCTCCGGTGGAAATAAATACATCCTCGTCGTGCTGGACTATTTCACCAAGTGGCCTGAAGCATATCCCATTCCCAATCAAGAGGCATGCACAGTCGCAGAGGTCCTAGTGCAGCAATGGGTGTCAAGGTACGGCACGCCCCTACAACTTCATACCGACCAAGATAGGAACTTTACCTCTGATGTTTTCAAAGGACTGTGTCAACTACTCGGCATAGACAAAACCCGGACAACACCCTTACATCCCCAGTCGGACGGCATGGTCGAGAGGTTCAATCGTACCATCCTGAATAACCTCTCTCTTCTAGTATCAAGGAACCAGCAAGATTGGGACTCGAAGTTGCCACTATTCCTGCTGGCTTATCGAAGTGCTGTCCATGAAACCACCGGCTATACTCCAGCCCAGATGCTGTTTGGACGTGAACTTCGTCTCCCTTGTGATCTCCTGTTTGGTTGTCCACCCGATGCGCCTTCATCGCCAGAGGAGTACATCCAGGATCTCCAGACACGATTTGAGGACGTACACAACTTTGCTCGGGAGCGGATTAACATGGCAACGGAGAAAATGAAGACAAGGTACGATCTAAAGGCTGCACAACATGAGTTCCAGGAAGGAGACAAAGTCTGGTTGTGGCATCCTGTTCGCCGCAAAGGACTCTCTCCCAAGTTACAGTGCAACTGGGACGGACCGTACACAGTCTTAAAAAGGCTGAATGATGTAGTGGTGCGGATCACTAAAACTCCTTCATCAAAACCGAGGGTGGTGCACTATAACAGGCTAGTCAAGTACCACAAGTAACGGTAAAATTAAAATTTAAAATGTAAATACTGGTAAAATTTGCGCATGCGCACTGTAAATATTTGTATATAAATATTTGTACATATTTGTGAATTTTGTAAATATTTCCCACTTAATTTATATTTCTATGTTATCTTTATGTGCAACTTAGTTCTTGTATTTTAGATTGTGTAAATTTGTTTAGTTTCGCCTCTTGACCAAGGGTTGCACTGCCCGGGACGTGCAGTCCTTGACGTGCAGTCCAGTGTTACAAAATTGTAAATAATTGTGTTTATTTTTGTATAAATTCTTTCAAAGAGGCTTAGTAAATTGATGAAGTGCTAATTTTGTGCATTTCTAGTCGTTTTAGCGTTAAAATAACCTTATTTTCCCTTAAAAACGCATTAAAAAGCCCCAATAAGGCAGGTAATGGATTTGGCGCCAAATTTGGCGACTTTCTCCCACCTTGGCAATTTTTTTGGCGACCTTGGCGAGAAAATCCTTATATTGGATATACCAAATATGGAAGCTGTAATTTGATTGGTTGACCACTTTCTAGAGTTTTCTCGAAAAATCTGGGTTCCATGGAACAGTATATAAGGAGCGCTTCCTCGCCAAGGCAGTCAGTTCAGTTCAGATCTCAGCCAGCTTCGCTAGTGCTTGCATTGCTCTTGAGCCTCTTTGAGAGAGACTTGCTTCAAGTGTTATTGCTATACTGTTTGTACTGTGGATTTGCTATTGACAGCCGTTGTTTAAGCTGTGGTTACTGCTTGAATTGAAGCTGATAATTGGTTTATTGACCTGTATTTTTCTGGAACTTTCTGTGAATAAATTACTGAATTTTTGTAAGTTTGGCCTTTCATTCCCGGACAACTCACGAACCCTCAAGTACGCAACAGTATTGTGGTGGCCACAACAAACTAGTTATTTATAAAAAACAAGCCGGCTTTACCTCCGTCACAGCTAACTGCATTAAAAAGAATATTGAAAATTCCATAGAACTTACTTGTTTAAAATATCAAAATTTAAAAATGTAAATATGAAGACATTAATCATTCCATAATAATAACAAAACAACTGATTATAAAATTATATTTTTCATAAATTACTCAAATATAGGTTACTTATGAAAGCTTATCCCATTTCCTTTCTTATTAATTAGAACAACTACAAGCCGCGCAGAACTTTCGCATTTTCAAAAATCATCAATATTCTATTCCATTACTATTGTTATGATGAAAATGCATAATAAGTATTTTTTTTTTTTTTTTTTAACTATAGTCTTTGACCCTTTAAAAGTAAAAAATATTGTAATATTGGTTAGGTGCAATTTCTACTTTAAATTGTAATTCGGGTTTTTTTTTTTTATCTACTTAGTCTCTTTTTCTTTTACTTGCCTTTAAATTTGTGTTCACTAATCTTTGTGATAAAACTTTCAACGCCTAGCAACAAGCTTGAGGGCGAGTCTTCTTTCAAAAAGATTGTGACCTTCGAGCGATATCTCGTCCTTCGGGGTTTGTAAGGTCACGCTGTAGGTCATTATCGACACTTGGGGTTGGTTGGTTGTAGAATTTAAGGCCGATTGACTCCTGATGTGTCCTAGGCCTAGGGGGGAATGCCCTCCGTGAGGGTCTTTCTAAGGGGTCCTAGCCCGTATTTACGCGAGTTTCGGAGGAAACCACGGAAAACTCCGAACGGCTAGGTCGATGAGCGCGACCTGGGATCGAACCCGGCACCTCCCATCTACCAGCTTTGAGCGCAGAACCGTTCGGCCGCTGGTGGGCCCCACGTGGGGTTGGTCTCGCTAATTTGCGGATCCAGCTATTTTGCCAATTGTCATGTCCAGTGACTGGTTCGGCAGGGGAGTTGTAGGCACTGATTTGTCAGTTTTCGTAACTGCGAGTTTTTTTTTTTTTTTTTTTTAATGCATTATTATTAGGTAGGGAATTCTCTTGAAGTGAAAAAAAAATGAAAGATACAATTTTTCTTTTTATCTTTAAAAATTGTGGTTTTGGGAAATTAAGCTTTTGATTAGGTGAAATTTTTGTGTACATAGTGTGGGTTAAGTTAATTTTTTTTTAGTTTATGCCTCCTCTGGCAGATGTAGAGACAAAAAAAAATTAGGTTTTAAAGTATTTGGCATGAAAGAAAAATTTTGTGTATTTAGGGAAAAACTGTTTTTGTCGAGGAAAATTCAAAATTTAGAATCTGATTTTTGGCCAGGTTCTTTTAGGTTTGCCTTAAAATTTTCAAATGCAGATTTAAATTTATGTAGATTAGTTAAAATTACGTAATTTGTTATTGGCTTGACTTGAAATCTTACTTTTTATAACCGCTGGTTTTGGTGTATATGTACAGTGTATGTATGTTTTGCTCGTAGAACTAAATTCTAGTTTAGCAAGTGTTTTACCTCTTACAGAGTTGATATTAGGCCTATTTCTCTTCCTCATACCTAGTTAACCTACATTTGATCTTATTCACCAAGTATGGCATGTGATTTTGTCTGTTAGAAAAAACAACAAAAATTCTAAAAGTTAAAATTTCCCCATCGAAATTCTGTTTTTGCTAATATCTCTGTCTCACACAATCTGCTCCTGAAATTTATGTCCCGAAGGATTTTCAGAAGAATGTTGGGTTTATAGGAGTGTCTGTCAAGGCCATGGTGCTTTTTACAATTCATTTGTTTACTTTTGAGTGGCAACAGAGTTTTTTTTTGTTTTTTGGTTTTGAGTTCGAATGTAAAAATTGTCCGATGCTAAAAGTTTGAATTCTGTGATTTTTTTCCCTTTTGAATAAACCATTTCTTTCTGATTTTGCATTTACAGTTCTTTGATATGCGGATAGGCTGAAAGAGCCGTTTTCTCGAAAGCATATAATGAAGTTGAAGAATTGATAGCCTCACAAGATGTTGACCTTGCAGAACTGGAATCAGAATTGAGTGTTTTTAAATCGAAAGTTGATCGCCTGGAAGAAACGCATGCAACTATACTTGAAGTTCTCTCTGAAAAAGAATTTGACACAGAATTCGAAAAAATTGAAGATTATCGTGATAAAGCAATAAGAATTAAAATAAAAGTAAGAAGAATAATTGATAGCCATCAAACTGTAAGTACTGCTTTTAGTCCAATTCAGAGTAAATCTGTTATTGTTAATTCTGTAGAAAATATTAATGAGAAAAGAAGGTTTAAATTACCAAGATTAGAATTACGACGGTTTGATGGTAATGTTAAAGAATGGCTTTATTTTTGGAGCCAATTTCAAAAAATTCATAACGATTGTACTATAGTTAATTCTGATAAATTTCAGTATCTATTACAAGCTACCGTTGAAGGATCCCGAGCTAGAGAGCTTATTCAAAGTTTTCCGCCAACGGGCGAAAATTATATAAAAGCAATTGATTGTTTGAAAACCCGTTTCGGTCGTGATGACTTACAAATTGAAATTTATATTAGAGAATTATTAAAATTAGTTTTGTAGAATGCCAATTCAAAATTTTGTTCAAACAACTTATGTGTACTGTATGATAATCTCGAACAGCAAATTCGTGCACTGGAAACACTTGGTGTTACAACTGATAAATGTGCAGCATTGCTTTATCCTTTGGTTGAATCATGTATGCTAAAGGCTCCTATATATACGAGCTGGCGCATCAGGCATTTTGTTGCCTTAGGGTTGCCACATGTACCCAGCGCGTTTCTCTCATAAACAAACGACAAGCATTTTTTTTTTTTTTTTTTATCGTCTTACGTTACTTTAGAGTAACTTGTTTTATATTTCATAATTTTAGCTAAGTAAACTATGATATGGAAGTTTGTTTAGCGATAAACTGGTATAATCATTCAAGAAGTGAATATAAAGTGTTCACAGACCTTTTAATACTGTGTATTTGAGTTTTGGCGACATTTTGTGAAAGAAACAGAAACCGCCCTAACAACACATCTTACCCCAGTACATCCATGGGATATCCTCAGAATCAAATGATATCCTGAGAATGTACTGGGAAAAAAATGTGCTTTTGGGAATATTATTGTTGCTTATTGCTCTTATCTTGACCGGATTAGCTTCAGATCAAGATTTCTTAAAATCATTAGGAAAGCGATAAGGATGCCAAGCGGGAATCCCCCCTTGCAGCACGCAAGTTCACAAAACCTACGCAGTTCGTCCAAAGGGATGGAATTCGTCCCGCTGATTGGACGAGAGGATATAGCACAACTGCAAACCAACGATTAGGCTTCGGGATAATACTTTTCTATTTTCTTTCGATCGATGTTTTGTACTTTTATGGTAAATTTTATTAATGTAAGTATTTACAAGTGTTTTGCCATGATATAATATATCTGCATTTTAATAGAGATTGAAACAAAAAAAAAAAAAAAAGAAGGAAAGAAGAGCGTCTAATGCTGTGTAAATGAATATACATCAATATTTGAAGAATTTGCAATTTCAACTTATCCTCAAATTTTGAACCCCTGTCTTATGACTGTAATATCTACAATTTGCAATAATTAAATTCTAGCAGTCTATTTTCTTATGACTTTCAGATCGATTTAAAAACGATGAGGTTTTATCGTAAAATTCTTTAATTTCCCCTCCCCCCTGCCTTTCATCGTTTTCTCATAGTTTGTCCTTTACTTAGTTTCAAAAATATCGCTACTTCTACTTCAAAAAATTCTCTTTTACATTTATCATTAACAAGCATCAAGTAGATGGAAACAAACATGAACCTAGTGATCTGAAATTTTTGGTTATTGCATATGATTTCATTTAAAAAATAGTATAAATCGTGAGTTTTACAGAAGAAAAAACAAATAGTAAATTAAAATAATACATTTTTACATATTTTAATCTTATTATTTATTCATACAAATTCGGTTTTTTAAAAATCACTAATCTTTAAAGTGGGGTAAAAAAAATAAATAATGTCACTTTACAAATACGAACAAATAGGTAGTAAAAGATTTTAATCTCTTTATGAAAATGGCCTATAATATTAAAAATGTATAGTATATCATCGAAAAACATTTGTAAATACTTTCATTAATAAAATTTACCATAAAAATACAAAACATCGATCGAAAGAAAATAGAAAAGTATTATCCCGAAGCCTAATCGTTGATCTGCTGTTCTGCTATATCCTCTCGTCCAATCAGCGGGACGAATTCCATCCCTTTGGACGAACTGCGTAGGTATTGTGAACTTGCCAGTAGCACAACAATATTGGTCAACGTTGGCCCATCATTGGCCAATGATGGCGGACACTAGCTAATGTCGTACATTTTGTGCCGCTCTTTACCGACATTGGCCATTTTTGGCCTATATTAGTAATACAATATTGAAAGTTCATAAAAGTTTGATATTTCAACTTTTAGTTCATATTTTGCTTTTTATTAAATTGAATATAGAAAACATATTAATAATGTTTTAAATTCTGTAAATGTATGGAAAACTTTTTATGTATATTGCGAATTTCAACAGCATTGGCCAACACTGGCTAATTTCGATAAAAAACGAACCGAAATATGGCAGTTGCATTGCAGCCAATCAGAGAAAGCCGCTGATCTTGGTAAAATATTTGTAAACAAGATAGACGGATCGACATCGAGGTAGCGTCGGCTTCAAATATATGTTAATATGTTTATTTTCTCCCAGTAACAGCTTTTCTTTGGTAAAAGGTAAGTGATGTTTATTTAAAACATTTTTTTTTTCCTATTGTAGCATTGATTTATCATAGTTTATTTAAATGATATCATTATTTGAAATATAGCATCCTTTTGCAATCTAGGCTTAGTAGAATAAGCAATATATTTTTTTTCCTTTTATAATCAAGTTAAAAAAAAAAAAAAATTTGCATTATTTTGTTTTTTTCAAATATGAATACTCTTCTAAATAACAATATTTTGACTTTTACGAAAGGATGTGCTGTATTTATTTTATTTGTTATTTACGGAAGTATTAATGAGGTTAATTGTTTCCGTATTTTGTTATCAATAGTTAAAATTTTATTAATTAGAATATAAAATATAGATTAAGCATTTTAAAGAATATGTGTTTAAAAAAGGTAAAAAAAGTATATATATATATTATTTTACACTACCACGATATTTATAATTTACGCTTCTTAATTTTAATCATTGATTCCAAGAATTTTTATTATTAAGAGGAATATGCTTGCTTTTCATAAGTACTATAATGCTAATTAATTCTTAAATCTACTTTATTATATTTTTGTTTGTGAGTTATGTTTTGTTGTATGAGTATCATTGACTCAACAGTTTATTTTTTGTTGGGGAAAAAGCGCACATATTTAAATAGAAACCTCTGTTTCCCCTAACATTCAAACAGATTTCCTTGTACTGTATATATATATAGATAGATATATATATATATATAAAAAAGGTGAAGCGTGTGTTTTATTAAATAAGACTAGTAATGCATCATATTAATCAATGAAATCAAAATTTGAAATTCCATATCCCTCCAAAACATAAGAGCACTTTTTTTTTTAAGTATTATATAGCATGTTCTTTATGATCTTGTGGATTTTTAGAAATTTGCTGATCGTATATATTTTTTTTTCTTTTCTAAATATTTGTCTGAGATAACCTTTCTCCAGCAAGCCGTTTGCTGAATTCTGGGTTCAAGTGTAGACTGACTATTTACTATTTATATTTCAATTAAGCATGTAATCGGAATCCTGAGAGTATATTCAATTTTATGCTTAATGGATAATTTAGTTGTTTATCTAATCTCAAAAAATTAGCTGTTTTTTTTTATTTAATCTTTTTTTCAAAATCTTTTATCGGGGTATGTAACTATGAATAAGGTATTTTGTAATTTATAAATTGTTTTTGACTTTATAAAATACTGTTGAATGGTAGCCTTTAAATAAACTGACAAAAAGCAAATTTATAGCAAAATTGAAAAATGAAAATATTTTTTACTTTTCGTGCAGCTGCACAAAAGTGCATAAAAAAATATATAGATAATATAGAATTTCTGACGCAAGTATTGACAAAATTTCAAAGTAACTGGAAAGAAATGTTACTGGATTTAAATGTTTTAATAATACAGTCGCACCTCATTAACATGAACACTCTTAACGTAATTACTTTTAACATGAACTGTATGCACAATCCCCATCAAAATGAAGATTTTTTATTAATGGCTTGAAGTACTGATAACATGAACAGATTTTTTTTATCCTCCTTGAGATTCCCATTAACGAGGTTCGACTGTATTTAAAATCATTATCCTAGCATCCAAATTATAATTTTTGAAACCATTTTTAATTTTTTAAGTTATATATTTAAGCACATTAAAAAAAATTAAATGGGTAACATTTTTGCTCGTTTTATTTTAAGAATCTGTTCATTATAGTGTAAAAACAGTAATTCTGCATTTGTGGGCAAAATTCTGTTAGGCCTTGTATTAACTGAAACCTATAAACCTTTATAAACTAAGCCTCAGCAAAGATGACGAAAATTAAAAAATAACAATTTTATGTTTGTCTTTGAAAAATGTATATGAAGTGCCTCAACATATCCAAAAAGCATCCTATCACTATTTAAAGAGTTATCTAACAATTAATATTTGGCCTGACAAATAAATCTTAAAAAATGTTTAATCTGAGGTAGGGGAAAGGAGCTAAAAGAAGAAAAGTAAAATTTCTGTCAAGGACAGATTTTAGTTTAGTACGGAAGACTATTAATTTCATTCTGTGAAATTTTTATTTTTTATCTCAAAATTTTTACTGTAAAACTGAGCCACATACTTTTTAAAATGATTGAAATGAATTAAAATGAAGTGTTGCCACCTAAATTTCATACTTAGTTAATTTAAAAAAATCTAATTCTGTCAAAAACCGGTTTGTACCTCTGGATTCAGAAAAATCACCTCTTTCATTTGGTAACAACAGGACTGTTATTTCTGATTTATTTTTCCCTCTTTTGATGTTGCACAAGACTGGTCTACAAAAACTGGTGACAATATTTTTAACCAGATTGAAACTAATAGTTCTTCTAGTCGTAAAAAACACACTGCAGCCAGATAACCGAATACGGTCAGCCAGAGTCAGTTATTACTGTTATTACCACACCATATAACCGTACACCATAATAAAATGAGATTCTTATCTTTGTTAAGTTACATTAGGATATAGAAGAAACAAAAATATAGGAATTATAATTACTTTTTAAACTTTAATTGACTAAAGCAAAACTTTGATTACTTTTAAAATTAAAGTATATTTTCTTTTGCTTTATTTAAACATATTATGTGTTGTTTTCTAATGGCAGATTCTTTTCCTACTGCTGATGATGAAGCGAAATATGTTCAACTACAATCTGATGGTGGGAGTGATTCGTGTGATCCGATAACATCAAATTATATTTTAGGTAAGAAATTTCTTATTCAATGCTAAATTATATATATATATATATATATATATATATCAGGGTTGCTACGGCACCTGTAAAACAGAGAAATCCTGAAAAACACAGGGATTTTGAACGTCTATTAAAAAACAGGGAAAACTCAGTAAATTTCCAAAATTTATAGCAAAAACAGTGTAAATTCAGGGAAATTTGAAATTTTTTGAAAAAACATTGTAAAATTTTTTTATAATAAAATATTTTTAAAAAAATTAATGCTTTATAATTATGTTTTTTCCCCAATTATTGTAAGGTTATAAAATTAATTTACCCTAAATACGTTCAATTGACTTGTAAACATGTTAGATTCTGATGCTGCATGGTTGCGTGTCGTCTATTTTACTTCTAAAAGGGACTAGGAAAACTCAGGGAATTTTTTTCCTAATTTGTGTAGCAACCCTGATATATATATATATATATATATATATATATATATATATATATATACAGGGCCCGAAATTTCAACTAAAATTACACTCGCTGAAATAAAAAGTTACTCGCCACAAAATATGATTAACTTACACTATTTTTTATGTATAACTTGACCAGAATTTTTTATTGGAAAAAGAGGGGAAATTACGCAATGTCTTTTATATTATAAGAAAATAGAAGACATTCAATTTTGGAAAAGAAGTCATTTTAGAGGACATAAAATTGAATGAAAATGATTATAAAAAATGATTCAAAAGCTACTTTACACAAGTGGTGGTAAGATTTTTATCGCAAATGAGGAATTTGGATCAGTACACCTTAATTTATATTAATAATATATACGGATACAAGAGGAAAAAATTTCTAATTTCGCATATTTTTATTAACTTATATTCTTGTTTGTTTGTTTGTTTGCCCGGTACAAATCTTGCAATCGAATTTTAACTAACTTCCTTTCTAGCTGGACAATTGAAATTTTCACAGTAGCTCAGAACCCGGTGATAACACAATGCTTCGAAGTCCGATTTTTGAATTTTTGATTAGTTTTCTTATAATTAATTAAATTATGAAAATAATAACATCCTATAGCGTTAAAATAGCCATTAAAATATTAGCTATAATTTAATTGTTGAAAAAAAAAAAAAATACGAGTTCATTTTCTTTTGACATAAAAATAAATACATTTAATTAATCGTGAACGTTAAAAAATTATTAAAAGTTAAATTATGCATCTCACAAAAATTGATGTCAGTATCATTTAAAAAATTTTATGCACATTGATAAGATCTCTATGATTCATCAGAAAATTTAGAACAAGATATAATTTTTTTTTTTTTTTTAATCTTATAATTATTTTTATAGCTGTCACTTTTTTTTTTTTTTTTTTTCTTGTGGTACTTTCATGCAGTTACATTAGACAAGTTAGCATACATTTTGTTTTATTTAAATAATAATCATATGATAAAAAATAAAATTGGAAAACGAAAAAAAAAAAAAAAAAATTCGGCAGATGAAACGATTTGTTTAAACGAACAGTCATTCTTTATCAATCTTTTATAAAAGTTCTCACAAATATAAAGTAAATTAGTTTTAGTAGTTATTAAGTTTTAGAGTAGGCATATACAGAAGATTTTTTTCACATGTCTACATTTTGTTCGTTGAAGAAAACAGTCGCTTTCTGGAAGCGTTTTTGCCAGAAGGACATAAAATGAATTCAACTAACTTTTGCATATTTTTGTGAGGTGGTGGTAGTGTTATCATTATGGCCAATTGTCTGCACTAGAGCTCTAGGCATGAGTAGGAGAGTCCTCCGTGGAATCTTTCTAAGAGGTCCTAGCCCATATTTACACTAGTGGAGAAAACCCCGGAAAACTCCTAACAACTAAGCCAATGAGCAAGGCCAGGTATCGAACCCAGCAATATACCATCTTCGAGGAGAGAACCTCTGGGTCACTGGTGAGCCTATTTTTATGAGTATATTATTCATGCAAAAGTGAGGACACACGTTAACCCACTGTGTATCAACCAGAGCACCACCTTCTTATGATTTCATGACAATTTCAATAGTGATTCCGTGTTCTGGGTCAAAGAATCGTACAAATACAGGGAAAACTTTTATTTCTTTGTGATTCGAAGAATCTGAATAGACATAAACCATAATATGCTTTGGCAAGTTATCGATAATTTTTTTTTTTTTTTTTTTCGTAACACCGTATACTGTAAGAATTCTATTTTCATTTACACCAAAATTTTACTCGCCACTGTAAAATTTCCACTTGCCGCTGGCGAGCGGAAATTTCGCGCCCTGATATATATATTACTTATTTTCGTGCATGTGTGCAGTGCACCATGAACATGAATCTGATGTTACAATATTTTGTTGAATTTTATGTTCCATGTGTTCGTATTTTGTATTTAAAATCGCTCTATACTATTAAAAATTTGTAGTAAGAACTTTTTAGCTGTTTACAACAATAATTGAAGATGTTGTCGATATTTCTCATAGGAGAAAAAATATTCGCTATACTTTTGAGACTTTTTAAATAATAAGAGAATATTTCAATGCAAGGGATGAACTATGCAATCTTACACTGTTTGCTTTTTATTAAATTATATAAATGGCAGCTTATTAGCTTAGCATACTGGCTCAATGTCGAGACAGAGTTCATACAGTCCTTGAAAATTTTTGATTTTTAAGTTGGCAAAATCAAGGCGTGGCAAGTTCTTGAATTTTTCTGTTTTATAAAATTCAAAAATCAGAAAATACAGTGAAATCTAAATTAAAAAAATATTAAAATTGCATGGTATACTGGGGTTTTTCGTCACCGCAATAACTAGGTCCATAACTGTGAGGGCCGTGTAGAAGTTCATAAAAACCTGTTGAATGAAAATTTCCTTTGCAGAAAAAGTAAGCAGGCAGAGTTAAGTTAACTGGTATTTATTGACAGCTTCTTGAAAACAGTTATTTTCAAAAATACTACATTTCAACAATTGTTGAGAACAGGAAGAATCTCATACGGAAATTGAGACGGGGAGGAGAGGAGGAACGCAACAGCAAAACGTCTTACTCTAACAACGTCAAAATCGTAAAGCTTTCCTAAAAATGTCAGCCACAGAGAGCTTAAAATTACAACCCCAAAAATTGGCATCCTTAAAATACAGCCAAAAGAGTGCCAAACAGTTTCTTTGTCCTTCTAACATATTAATACAAAATTTTTGAATATCAAAAAGTCGTTACAAACGTTAAATCGATTTGACATTGAAAACCTTCGCCAATTGTCCTTGACTTCAACGTGCTTAAAACGGGAGGTTTAGTAGACGCCACAGAGTCGTCAAAAATCCATTATATATCTATTTTTAGAATTATAATGACCCGCTTGAAATAATAATAGGTTTTTAACGTAAACATACAAGGGTAATAAACATGAAATGAAATGATTATTTTATTTTATTAATAGCTGTATAAGCTAGAAACAGGTTGATAACGACTTTTTAAATTACCCTCTCAAAAATAAATAATTATAGCTAAATTGATTTAATGTAAACACTAGCGTAATAAATATAAATTGAAATGACTGTTATTATTTTATTAATAGCTACTTGTGCTAGAAGTAGGCTGATACGAATTTTTAAATTACCCTCTCAAAATAAATAATAATAGCTAAATTGATTTAATCCATTCGGGGAAATGTATAAACAACACTACATTTCAAAAACCCCGATATAAAAATTGCTTTACTTTATTATGAGAGTAATGCGTTTGTAACAAAAAGGACAAAGAACACAAATTTTGATTTCTAACTAAAACGGGAAATTCTATATAATTAATTAATTGAATTAGATAAATTTAAAAAGAATTTTTTATTATTTTATTAACCCTCCTTCTTGTTATATATTAAATTTGAATAAATAAATAAACTTTTAAAGGACATATGTGTGAGAACACTCACACATATATCTCCCCTTCGACTAGCAAAAAAATATATAAGTCCTCCTCGCCTCCTGTATAGAAATGCATATACAAACAATAATATTCAAAAGCACTTACCAAAGACGTACAATTAAAAATGATATTACATTATAAGTAAAATTATATGAATGCTTAAAAATGAACAAACAAAATATATGTGAAATATAATTACCAATTCAAAAACAAAAGAAAAATTTTACACATATTTCAAAAAAAAACAGTGGAACCAAAAAAATATACATGTCATGACATACGCAAAAAAGTGGCCTCTATAAAATAGTCCAAATTACAGTTCCATATAGTTCATATTGTCTTTTTTTTTTATATGCCACAAAAATTTCAGCTGAAATGTTTTTCTATGAAAGAGTCTCTTTTTGATATACTCAGCAAAGAATGCTACAGTAACAGTTACTAACGTTAGATTTTTACATTCAAAATATTAAATTTTCACACTAATATGTATAGTGAAATAGAGAAAAAATTAATATAAATTACATATATGCATATATATTGTTGTAATAACTAAAGGTTCCAGCATATTATTGTAATATTTATTTGTCTAACACCTTGGTTACACATATTGGTCAACGTTAAACAAAATTATGTACAAAAATAAAAATAAAAATAAAGAAACAGAAAAGTTTTCGTGTATACCACACAGGAAAGATTTTAAAAAGAACGCCATTGGCAGTCAAAAAAAAAAAACAATCTTCCCTTAATCCTCACAAAAATGTAAGTGTAATGATGTTAACTTAAGGCTAACATCCTAGCGGGACAGGGCGTGTTGAAAGACCTGCACTGTTAGGCACAGGCCTCCGTCCCCCAGCAGAGTCCACAGACCCCTGTAGGGACACCTCACGAAACCGATTAATTAAGTGTCATAAATGTTGAAAAATTGATGTCAACAAAAATATAGATTCTCATCACATATCCAATGTTGCTCTCCCGGGAGAAAATTTTGAACGAGACAACATATATCTAGGATGGGGTAATAAATAAGTAAACGAAAACAAATTGATAAAATTTTGAGTGATGAGAGGGAATGCCAAAATAATAAAAATTTAGACTGGATATTGAACAAACCAAACACATGTTGTACACCAAAAATCAATTGGAAACTTATAAAATTTAGCTGTATGTATATTGTTAACACTATTATCATTAATAATTAATTTCCTATGAACTTAATCTGTATTCCAATGAAATATCTCTATTAAATATATTTCAAATATATTACATTTGTTTAACCTTCATCCAATAAAAAGATATAGTAAACATTAAATAAAAATGTATAACACCTTGATTACTAATTTAAGAATTCAAAATATGATCTACAAGCATTTATGCTATAATTAGAATCTTTTTTTTTTTTTTTTTTAGGTGTATCTTATTTATAAATATTATATATATTCAACAAAACTGCAATGCAAGAAATAGTCTTTACATCAAAAGAAAAAAATAAAAAAAACAGTGGACCAGCCATCTAAAAATAAAGATAATAAAATAAATAAAGACGAGTTCCTGCACAGCAAACAAATACATTCCATTGGCCATTGGAAAATGCATTTGTGATGCAAAATATATTTATCAAACTTTTTTTGCGAGAGAAAAAAAAATTTAATTGCGATTTCTTAAATTATAAGAATGGGTAGAATTATTGCTAATATTATGTGTTACATTGGAGTTGGGCTCAGTAAACAAATAATTGCGTCGAGGAGGAGCAATAAGGAGTCTGTCAATATGGACTCTGAAAGCTTTATTATCAGGTGCATGTAATCTCTTAATGGAAAAGGAAACTGGCGAGTGTTTTTGTACAACAATAAATGGCCCAGAATACTTGGGTTTAAATTTATCTATTGATTTCAAGTATACAACATCATGGACAGCAACAGGCCTCAGTTTTGCACGTTTTTGAAAATTTTGATATCTTTTGTCTTGATTTTCTTTAATGTTAGAATATGCTTTGCTATAGATGTTATCTAAGTCGTGTAATAATTTATATATGTCTACATTTTTATCTAAAAATGGTTGATTTACAAATTGGTCAAATGTATCAAATATTAAAGACAGTTCCCTACCAAAATGAAGTAGGTTAGGTGAAAACAATGTGGATGAATGTGTTGAACCATTATAAAGTGATTTATGTATAGCTAGTGAATTTTCAAAAGAATACCCCTCAGAAATTAAAGTGTTAATTGAGTACTTTATAGATTTATTTAGCCTCTCGGATATAGAGTTGCTTTGAGGGTGAGCAACAGATGAATGTAAATTTTTTTTGCCAAGTTTATCATTGAAAATATTATAAATAGTTGATGTAAACTGTTTGCCTGGATCTGATAATATTACTGATGGTCTACCAAATGTTGTATTGTAATTAAATAAACATTTAACTATTTTTGATGAAGAAGTGTATTTTAATTGAAATAATTCAATGTGTCGCGAAAAATGGTCAATCACAGTCAAAACTGAATGTCCATCTATAAAAGGACCAACCAAGTCGACACTAATAGTATGCCCTGGATGTGTTGGAGTATAGGTGGGTTGTAGAGGAGCTGGTGGTGTGTTATGGTGTTTATTTTGTAAACATAAAGTACACGAAGCAACAA
Source organism: Salticus scenicus (assembly GCA_963930645.1). NCBI lineage: Eukaryota > Metazoa > Arthropoda > Arachnida > Araneae > Salticidae > Salticus > Salticus scenicus. The sequence goes on from OZ005658.1 coordinate 160,404,163, forward strand.
AATTTAAAGTGTCTGTGTACATACCTTTCCAATAATATCTATTTGATAAAAATTCGTATGTTTTTGTCAACCCAAAGTGAGAAAAGGTGTGAAATGGTTAAAACTTTAGATTTTAAAGAATGTGGTACAACAGTGAGATATGAAAAAGTATTATTATGCAAATTTTGTTTCTTGTACATTAAAACTTTAGAATCTGGATGAATAAAAAAATTATCATTATTTTTAGAAAAACCTTTTCTCAAAATTTGTTTGTAAATAATTCACAATTTTGGACCATTCTTCTGCTCAGATATAAATGTATTGTTTGAAATTTCCAAAAGGGGATCTTTATTGTCAGTATTACCAGAAACTAGAAAATTACTGAATTGATTTTGTTGTACAGACTGAGTAGAAGTGGAAATTTGATTAATTGAATGTGTGTCATTTTGTACAATAGGAAGAGGTTGAGAACTGAATATTAATTCTGGATTTGTTTTTAAATTTTGTTGATTATTTGAGAAGTCTGATCTTGATAAATAATCCGCTAAAACATTTGTAGGGCCAGGAATATGTTCAAATTCAAATGAGTATTCTGACAACTCTAACAGCCATTTAGTAGTTAAATCAGCAGGATTATTTGTTTTTCTATATGTTTTTAAAGGAGCACTGTCAAACAAAATGATAAACTTTCTATTGTATAAGTAATATTTGAAAGCAATTACAGATTTATAAATGGCCATTAATTCAAGTTTGATAGCCGGATATCTTTTTTCAGACGGTTTAAGTGATTTAGAGAAAAAGGCGACAGGTAATAATTGATTGTCATATTTCTGCATCAAAACTCCTGCAATAGAAATATTTGATGCATCAGTGTTGAGAAAGAAAGTCTTGTTCCAATCCGGTAATCTTACCATAGGTGAGTTTAAAAATATATCTTGAAATTTCTTAAAAATATCCTGATGATGTTTATTCCAAACATATTTTGTTTTCGGTTTAGTCAATTCAATAAGTGGTTGAATTAATTTAGAAAAATTATGAATAAGAGACTTATAAAAGGTTACAACTCCTATAAAGCGTTTTAATTGTCTTTTTGTTGTAGGTGTAGGGAAATAGTTTATTTTAATGATGTTTGACTCAATTGGAGAGATTGAATTATTCTCTATGTGAAATCCCAAATAATTTACAGCACTCTTATGAAATGTACATTTACTAGGAGCTAAGGTTAAATTATATTTAATTAAAATCTTAAGAATTCTTTCAAGTTTAACAAATGTCTCTTCAAAACTATTTGCACCAAATATTAAATCATCCCGATACGCGTAAATTCCATCTATATTAATTTCATCAATTAAAGAATCCATAAGTGCTTGGTACTGAGAAGCCGCGTTTTTAAGACCAAAACATAGTCTTTTAAATTTGAAACTGCCAAACATTGATGTGAAAGTAATTTTATCCTGTAAATGTTCGGGTAAATCAATTTGATGATATGCTTGTTGGAAATCAAGACAAGTGAAAAATTTATACGCAGATAGATCAGCTATTATATTTTGAATTTTAGGTAATGGATAAGAAGAACCCTGAATTACGGAATTTAACATTCTTAAATCTAACGCGAGGCGAAATTTCTGTTTACCAGATCCATCTTGTTTTTTCTTTACCAGTAAAATTGGGCAAGCCCATTCAGAGCAATTTCGCTCAATAATCCCAGCCTCTACCAATTGGTTAATTTGATCTCAAGCTTCCTGCTGTAAAGCTTGAGGAATGGGAAAGGGCAAAGTCTTAATTGGATAGTCACTTAAAAATTTTAAATCTGGTACTACCTTGTCAGTATGCCCAAGGGTTTTCATATTTTTAGGAAATGCCGCGAAATTACTTAATAAAATTTGTTTTAACTTTGTTGCATGAGCCCCATTGAAATGTTTAACATCAAAGTCCATGGATGTTAAATCTTGTTTTCTCATTTTTAATACATCACTAGAAGGTTGAATATAATTAATAAATTGCGAATCCTCTGAAACTTCAACATTATCATTTTGTTTTGAACCATAGTCAATAATTTGCTCAATTTCTTTTATTGTACCAATATTTGAATGTTTGTTTACATGCATACTTCTATTAGTGTTATTCTTAACATATAACTGAAATTTTACTCTATCATATTTACTATTGCAATTTTGTTTCTGGGAATGATTAATATTAACTATTGAATCCAAAAAAATTAATTTGGAAGAACTCTTTTTACTCTGAAATAAATAATCACCCGAAGAATCTTTGGGACAATAAACAGTAATAGAAGACTCCTCTTTGGGTTGTAAAATAAGTTTTTGCCCCGTTTTTACTGAAAGTTTCTTACATTGAGTATGCATATTAAGATTTTCTTCATGGTCGCTATATGTGTTTGTTATGGGAATACTCAGGTCTTTTATTTTTAACAAAGACCTCTGCATATCTAATATTACCTGATATTGTTGAATAAAATCATAACCCAAAATAACCCTAAATGCCGAACCTTCAGGGATTCCACAATGAAGAATTTTTGTGAAAAAAATTGATTTTGAATTTTGAAAGTGGTTTGTATACAAGATGAAAACTGCACATTCGAATTTACAGTCTTAATTGTGACATGGGACGATAAATGTTTATATTTCAAACTATGTTTTAATTTATTAAATGTACTTTCAGCTAACAGACTAACAGAACTACCAGTGTCAAGAAGTGTGTTTACCTTTTGTTTATCTAGCAAAATTTTAATAAGAGGTAACTTTGGAGAATTTACATGGACATTAAAAATGTTTTCCCTTTTATCGCTATTTGTTTGAGTAGATTTAGAATCAGAAATTTTTAAGATTTGTTGTGTTTGCGAACCAGTAGAATTAACCAATCTATCACTAGATAACTTTGGTAGATTAAAGTCATAAGCAATATCCAAAGAAAAATTTTGTGCTGACGCTCTATTCAATTCTTGAGATGTACTTGCATCAGCTAAAGTACATCTCTGCGCTCGTTTAAATTACTTCCCCCTTTACTATAGTTATTTCTGTCATAATTTTTACCCCTAGTCTGATTTCTTTGCCATCTAAAGCACCTAGTAGCAACATGTCCTTTTTTATTGCACAATTGGCAAATAGGAGAAGAATGAAATCTGTTTTTATTTTGATTACCCCTAAAATTTTGATTACCCCTGAAATTTTGATTTCTACCTTTATAATTATGTCTGAATTCACTTTGCCTATTATTTTTTTTGTCTATCTTGCACTGGGGATTCATGTGTATGGTTAACCTCATCAGATTTACTAGAAAAGGACAGATTGTTTAACCTATCTGTCAATTCAACTAACTTTTCAGACAGTGTGTTAACAATGGGGTTATTTAAACTCATTTGTAATAATGATTCATTGGCATTAATGTCCTGTAATCTTTGCGCTCTATCAACTGCCTCTTGATACTCAGAGATTCCCTCTTCTTGAATCTTAACTGTAATATTTGAGGGAATGGTTGAAATAAATTTAGTAAATTTAATTGAATTTAAAGCATTAGTATCTTTAATTTTAGAATATACTACTTCTGCCAAAATGTTTAATCTGCGGGAAAAATTTCTAATAGATTCTTGTGGTAAGAGTATTAAATTGTTAAATTCCACAAGAGCCTGAGTACTGCTCATTGGAGCAAAAAAATTTTTGAATTCATCCTTGATAAATTTTAAATCTGTAGATTTATATAATAAAGGAGATTGAGTCATGAACTTTAATGCAGGGCCGGTTAATTTTCCTTTTAAAATTGCCACTGCCTCTTCTGAATTTAGTCTATTTAATTTAGCATAAGACTCAATCTGATCAAAGAAAAATTCAAGTAAGGATGAGTCACCATCAAAATTTAAAATATTAATATTTATGTTCTTTTTAGTGGCCATCTTAATTATTTATGTTGGGTCAAATTAACTACTAATATATCTCAGAAATGCTCGAGTAAAAAAAATATATTGCATTAAAATCAATGAGCACAAAAATTACGCATCTTTCCTTTTGATGCCTACGGAAAATGCATATGATAAAATACCTCATTAAAATATGTAATACGTAAAAAATATTACCAAAAAAAAAGTATATATATATATTTTTTAAAATATTCCAAAAATATAAAATAAATCATAAGGAATTGTAAAAATTTGCAATAGTAATTGTAATAAATCACTTAAAAAAACTCACAATATGCAAATAAAAGTATTAATCATCATGAAAGACCAAAAATATATACATATGGAATATCCCAACGAAATATGTGAAATTTACCAAAAAGTATATTTCAAAGAAAAAAAAAATCTCAAAATAATAAAGAAATAAATCACATTAAGTTTTATAAGCGAAGAAAAATACCAATTATTATGAAAAAAAAAAAAGAAAATATTTATACCAAATGAAATACTTTATTATGCAAAATTAAATATTTTTGTTACTTGAAAATTGTATTCATAAACACTTAATATCAAAAATAAAATGAAAATAAAGTAAAGTAAAGTCTCAAATGTAATAAGTGGGAAACATTTATATCCAATATTTTTCATAAAAAAATGTATATTATATATTTTATTTAATGAAACAAAACTTCCATTCAAATAGCAAAAATACAAGATGTAAATTTAGACTTACCACGTCTTGAAAGTGACTTGGTTGAGGGGAAAGATATTTTGTATGAGAAAAAAAAATTATCAATTTATTTCTATTGTATTTCTTTAATTGAATGTTTAATAAAGTTATTAGATGTTTAATTATGCACTTATTTTATTCTATTCCTCTTTATAGTATGAGTTTGTTTCCCCTAAAATGAGTTTCATAATAGTTATATTTCACATTTCAATATTTACTTTTGTCTGCAGTCACAAATAGTTTCACAAGAAAAAGAAATGCACTTGCAGAGTCAAAAAAAAAAAAAAAAAAAAAAAAAAAAAAAAAAAAAAAAACATTAAAAATATATCCTGTCTATGCTCACTTGCATCTTCTAAATCCCTGTTCTAGCTGTCAAAATTGTAGAAAAAAATTTGCTGTGCTGGTCTGGAACCAGCGAACTCAAGATTCTGTAGATGCTACAAAACACACAAAACAAAATCGAACGTTACCCTTTTTTTTTTTTTTTTTTTTTTTTTTTTTTAATGAAACGATAGCTGCGCTTACCTGACGCGAAGAAAACCCGCACATTGCACAAAATAATCAGAAGAGATGATGGAGAGAAAAACCATTCTCTATATGCACGAATTGTATTACCGGATACACATATTCCTGAAGAAGGACCGCACCATTCACTATTTTCACACTCATGTTGGTACACTTTCGTAAACCAAAATATCTCTCGAAGACTAGGGCACACTCGTATGACCTTCTCTGTTTACTTTTTCCTCACAATCCAAAATCTGCAACAGGGAAGGATGCTCAATTCCACAAGACACAGGAGGTACACAGTATCCAAATCCCGATCCACACTGATAGCCACCTATTCAAGCAAATATTTTTTGTAACCACACGTAAGTTCAATGCACGGAAAAAGAGAAGATTCCTCCACAAAAATTTTTAGAGTCAATATTTTCCTTGTCCATGACTCTTAAACAAAGTCTTTCCTGCAATAAAACTGTTAATACAAAGTTCTATGTCTTTCTTTCCTTCCTCTCCCCCGCGTCACCAAAGTCCGGAGAAAACCTGAAGGCACCAAAGTTTTTATACTGGGGTTTTTCGTCACCGCAATAACTAGGTCCATAACTGTGAGGGCCGTGTAGAAGTTCATAAAAACCTGTTGAATGACAATTTCCTTTGCAGAAAAAGTAAGCAGGCAGAGTTAAATTAACTGGTATTTATTGACAGCTTCTTGAAAACAGTTATTTTCAAAAATACTACATTTCAAAATTGTTGAGAACAGGAAGAATCTCATACGGAAATTGAGACGGGGAGGAGAGGAGGAACGCAACAGCAAAACGTCTTACTCTAACAACGTCAAAATCGTAAAGCTTTCCTAAAAATGTCAGCCACAGAGAGCTTAAAATTACAACCCCAAAAATTGGCATCCTTAAAATACAGCCAAAAGAGTGCCAAACAGTTTCTTTGTCCTTCTAACATATTAATACAAAATTTTTGAATATCAAAAAGTCGTTACAAACGTTAAATCGATTTGACATTGAAAACCTTCGCCAATTGTCCTTGACTTCAACGTGCTTAAAACGGGAGGTTTAGTAGACGCCACAGAGTCGTCAAAAATCCATTATATATCTATTTTTAGAATTATAATGACCCGCTTGAAATAATAATAGGTTTTTAACGTAAACATACAAGGGTAATAAACATGAAATGAAATGATTATTTTATTTTATTAATAGCTGTATAAGCTAGAAACAGGTTGATAACGACTTTTTAAATTACCCTCTCAAAAATAAATAATTATAGCTAAATTGATTTAATGTAAACACTAGCGTAATAAATATAAATTGAAATGACTGTTATTATTTTATTAATAGCTACTTGTGCTAGAAGTAGGCTGATACGAATTTTTAAATTACCCTCTCAAAATAAATAATAATAGCTAAATTGATTTAATCCATTCGGGGAAATGTATAAACAACACTACATTTCAAAAACCCCGATATAAAAATTGCTTTACTTTATTATGAGAGTAATGCGTTTGTAACAAAAAGGACAAAGAACACAAATTTTGATTTCTAACTAAAACGGGAAATTCTATATAATTAATTAATTGAATTAGATAAATTTAAAAAGATTTTTTTTATTATTTTATTAATCCCTCCTTCTTGTTATATATTAAATTTGAATAAATAAATAAACTTTTAAAGGACATATGTGTGAGAACACTCACACACATGGTAATCAATAATCTTTGTCCTTCATATAGCAAATTCCACTATGAGCGTACTTAAAGTTATATAAGAAAATTGAAATGAAAACTAAATTTCAATCCTGATTATTTGGAAAAGTCTCAAGAAAATTTTACTAATTTCTAAATGGTTATATTTTTAGTTAAGTAAAATATGCGACAAATATTAAATAATATTAATAATGTTTAATAAAATATCATTGATGATATTTTCTGTTCTCCTTCTTCCTCCCCCCCCCCCTTTTTTTTTAATCTTACTGCTTTTAATATACTCAATCTCTCTCTCTCTCTTTGTAAATATATATACATATTGTATTCACAATTTTTAAAAACAGAAACCAGCTGCAGTCATTAAAGCTGTACCTGGAAAGTAAAATATTTAATATTGACACCACCACTACTGAGAGGTTCCATTCACAAAGCTGGTATACGAGAAGTGCTGGATTTGAACTCTAATCACACTTACACACCTTGGTATTGAGTTTTTTTTATGTTTTCTCTAAAACTTTAAAAAGTAATAATTTAAAACTTTCCAAGCCATTTTTTCTGCTGGTTGGATGCAAGTTAAGCATTTTCTGCTTCTGGACTTCGAACCCTCCTATAGTCAGTTGTTTTCCTTTCTTACACCCACTGAATATATCATAATAACCTGTTAAAATAAAATTTTATTAAAGACTTTAAAATAACAACTGAAAGATGCTGAACCACACTGGGAAAAAAAAAAAAAAACTCTAAAAATAAGTTATTAATATCTTATTTTATTATTAAAAAAAATTTAGTATTTAAGTAATTCCTGGAGTGAAAATCGTGGTTTTGTTGTGTGGATTAAGGTTGATTCACAACACTAGGGTGTTGCGCTTGAAACATTCTAAAAGTTCCTAGCTCATATTTAAACTAGTTTCGGTAATAACCATGGGAAACTCTAATTAGCTAGGTTGATAAGCAGGATCTAGGACTGAATCCACCATCTCCAGTCTTCAAGCGTTGAGAGTAGAATCTGTTGGTGCCCTGGCGGGATCTCATAAAGTGGAGGACAAGAATGTTAATTACAGACTGCTATTCATGTTGATAATACTAACAGATAATGTAATTTTTTAAAATTGTAATTTAAATACAGCATTATTATTATGCCTAAATTTCTCTTTTTATACTTTCTTCTATATGTAATATAGAGAAAGTATTGGATTCACGAAAATTTTCGACATCCGTTTTTTGACGGATCTACACGTTTTGGGATGTCCTGAACAAGAATTGATAGTTTTTAAAAAATGTCTGTCTGTCTGTATCATTTTTTTGTGGACGTTGTATCTCACGAACCAATGAATGAAATTTAACCAAACTTGGTATTTAGTTGCACCCTGACATGAACTGGTGCCCATTCGATTTGGGGATCAATAGCTCAACAGGTGGCGCTGTGATCACATTTTATGTAAATTTTTAACATGGCAGCATAGGACAAAATTCCGTATAAATGGGCATAATGAGAGTTATTTTAAACTTGTGATTGTAAAAGTAATATGAATTATTGATAATAGTAGTAGTTAACTAGGGAAAAAAGTGTGCATGGGGGAGCATCGGTTCCCCCTGGGGGGAAGTACTCCCCCCCCCGGGGGGTTAAATTTTGAAGATGGGTATCATTCGAAAGATCTCGTCAATACCTTTAAAACGAATGGTTGAACCATAAATCTGTGATAATTTAAAACAAAGTTATTGATTTTTTTTAATATTAAAAAAAAAAAAAAAAAAAAAAACGAAAAAAAAATCGTATTTTTTTTTTTTTTTTTTTTTTTTAACGAAATTTTACTAAACTTGGTATTTAGTTCGTCCCCGACATAAACTGGTGCTGATTATATTTGGGGATCAATAGCTCAACAGGAGGCGCTGTGATAGCATTTTATCTAAATTTTTAACATGGTAGAATAGAACAAAAGTTCGTATAAATGTGCATAATAAGAGTTATTTTACACTTGTGGTTGTAAAATTAATATGAATTATTGATAATAGTAGTACGTAACTAGAAAAAAATTGGGGCATGGAGGGCATCGCTTCCCCCGTGGGGGTTAAATTTTGAAGATGGGTATCATTCGAAACATCTCGTCAATACCTTTAAAACGAATGGTTGAACTATAAATCTGTGATAATTTAAAACAAAGTTATCGATTTTTTTTACTTTTAACCAAAAAAAAAAAAAAAAAAATGCATTTTTTTTTTTTTTATATTGTTAGTGATTGAATATGTATTAATTTTTACAAAAAAAAAAAAAAAAAAAAAAAATCGTATTTTTTTTTTTTTTTTTAATATATTGTTACTGATTGAATATGTATAGGAAAATATAGAAGAAAGTCTTGCGGTGGCCACAACATACTAGTTCACAATGAAATTCTTTATTTTGTGCAACTGTATGAAATTTTTATAAAAATAACTAATTAAAATAATAAGGCAAAGGAATAACGTTAAAAAATATTTCTATTTTACTTTTAATTTAATTATAGAAGTATTACTATTATATCATTATTGTTCAAAAAAATCGAAACCAGTAAAAATGTTCTATGTGAAAAATTAGACTATTTATGTGTATTTTTTCTGATTTCTGCCTTTTATATTTTTCTAGCAAGTACAAAAAGGAAGTTCCCAGGCAGTGTGTCAGTCTGTTGGGAGAACATTAATTGAAAGTGTTTATTCGCCTGAATATGGAGTAAAAAAGAAAAACAGGCTATGATGAAACAAATATTGTAACCAAATATGTAAATAAATTTTAATTTTGTTAAACAAAAGTTTTGGGTTTATTTCAATTTACACATAATACCCTTTTTTTTTTTAATCAAAAGGGGAGAAAAAAGGGTTTATGTTTGAAATATTTTGGATATATAAAAATTGTGATTAAGATATTGTAAAATGCTGATCCTCTCATATTTAATTATTCTAAATCTATAAACTAAGTTTTATGACTTCATTTGAATTTACCAAAATCTTTTTTCTAATTCTCAATAATTTTATTAGTTTTGAAATATAAGACACACTATACAATCAAACTAACACGTTAAGTTTTCAATCTTTATATTATATATTAACATAGATTAATTTATTATTATTATTATTATTATTATTATTTTTTATTTATTTTATTTTTTTCCAGTATTAGATTTCAAACATGAAACAATATTTCTTTATTCCGAAGTATTCTGTAACATAATTGGCTATTTCATTGACATGTTTTGTATATAACAGAAATAATCTTAACTGTATTAATGTAAAATTAAATAAAAATATAAAAATGTTTAGTTTATAAATTGTAAAATGTTTTGATGAATGCAGTAGAGTACTGTAAGGTAGTAGTACAATATAGAATTTTTAATACTGAAAAGAAAATGAAAAGTTTTCTGGATTTTAATATTTTAACCCCTTTATATTCCAGAATTTAAAAACATAAGAAAAGTAAATACATATATAGACTTTCATTTTACGTGTAAGGCCTAGCTGAGAATTTTGAAATGTCTGCTTCATTAAAAAATAAATTAAAAGATAACTATTATTTACAGAACTGTATATATATATTTATCCATGTTTATCAGGGGCAATTCTGTAGGAAAAAAAAAAAAAAAAATCAATGATGTTTATATTTTTATTGAAATTGTCTCTTTCTAATGTCTAATAGAACATTTTGCTCATATATAAAATCAAGACTAAATATACACATATGATACATAAAGTATCCTGGAAATATTTAAATATAGAATGATTCAGTAGCCAATCAATGTAAGCATTAAAAAAGTTAGTTGATTTATGTGCTGTAAACAATAGAGAATTAAGGGCATACAATGTTTAATCTCGCTGACAGCCAAGGCTATGTGAAAAATTATTCTATCGGGAATTTTTTTTTTTTTTGTTACTGATTATTTATTACCTAATACGTTTTTATTCCGATAATGCATTCAGAAAATTCACAGCCATTAAATGAGTAGTCATTTTTTTTAAATTTATTTATTTTTAATTCAATAAAACAATTAAGTGAAATTTTAGTATTTTTATTTTAGCAATAAAATAAAACATTAAACTTGTGAAAAATCATTTTTTAGAAAGTATTATTTTAACGATTGTAAATTTTCTGAATGTGAAAACAGAATTCATTTGGTAATGAGTAATTTTAGAAACAAAATTCCCTCTAAAATAGCATGCTCCTTGGTTGTTGCTGAGATTAGGTATTGTTCGCTCTTAAAAGATAAGTTAGAAGATTGTTTCAGTCATGTGAGTTTCAATTTTTCAAAGAATTTAACTACATTTTGAAAATATCATTTTTTTTTTTTTTCAAAAATTTTTGAAGGAAAAAAATATATATATCGATATAATATTCTAATATTTTTTACAAGAAATTTGTCATCCATGTGTGTTTTGGGCGACAACTGTAGTTATGTTGCCATGGTAGCTATATCCAATGGTGTATCTGTGTTCTGCAAAAAAAAAAAAAAAAAATGTGAATAATTTATTACTATGAAATAAAGGATAAACACCTGAATCCCAGATTTATCCAAATTTTTAAGATTTAACTGTTTCAAAGACAGTGACTGAAAAGTCTGTCTACCACTTTAGACTTCTTAGGTGTGCAATGGTCATATATTAAATTGACACGTTTCTGAAGACTGCAAATATTGATAAAATTTGTTTAAATATTTGCTAATGTATGTAGGTTTTATATGCAAAGAAATATTTTTAAAGTTAATCAATAGACCTTTTATACACTGCCCTGAAAGGGTTAACTATAATAAATAGAAAATACCTTCAAATTTATGTTTGCTAGCGCATCTTACAAGGGAACATTGAAAAGGTGTCGTCTTTAAAAAATATTGAAAAAAAAATATGTTATTTTACTCTTCATAAAACACTAGAGAGTGAAAAAATTATCGGCTGAAATGAATTACAGTGATGACAAAAAAATATCAAAATTAAGCATATTTGGCGATTTCACACTGTTAGGCGATTGATTTTGAGTACTTGGCGGAGAAGCAAAACATGGTTCTGTTCGTAAAAGGCAATCTCGGTGCTAGTGAACTTATCACCTAAAAGCGCTAAATCACCAAAAATGCTTAATTTTGATAATTTTTTGTGGTCGCTGTAATTCATTTCAGCCGATATTTTTTGTACATTCTGGTGTTTTATGAAGAGTAGAAAAACATATTTTTTTCAATATTTTTTGAAGATGACACCTTTTGAATGTTTCCTTGTTAGATTGGCAATAGTCAATCCATCATAGATCAGTATTTACCACTATTCAGTTTTTAATATTGGGCAATGCTGGAAAAAAGGTGTACCATTAGACATCGGCCAATACAGATTTATTGACATTGGCCGGTCCGGTTTAGATCGACATTGGCCGGTCCGGTTTAGATCGACATTGGCCGGTCCGGCTTAGATCGACATTCGCCAATGTTCAAATGACAACATTGGCCAATCTCGGCAAAAAAGTTTGCTATTCGGCGCTGGCCAATGTCGATATATCGATATTGGCCAACGTTGTAAAATCTCATTATACGACATTGGCCAATACTGTTGTGCTACTGGGGTGCCCCACCTGGGGGCTGAATTTCTAAAATTCCAGAAATCGGTTTTTAGATATTTGTATTAGCTATATTTTAGAGCAAAAATTACACGTATATCTGTTTTAGGTTGATTTCTTTAGAAATCGACCTATTTTTGTTTGAGATATATAGGATTATGCGAAATCATGTTTTACGCATGTGAAATCACGTTTCGCCCCGCCCCCCTTGGGGATCGAATTTCGAAAATTCCTGAAATAGGTTTTTAGGCGTTTGTATTAGCTATATTTTAAAGTAAAATTTTACGGATTTTTTTTTTTTCGTTTGAGATATGAAGGATTTTGTGAAATCACGTTTTGCCCCCCCCCCTCCCCCCTTGGGGAGCGAATTTTGTAAAATCGCTTCTTAGTCGATGCCTACAACATAGAAAGAACATTGTCACAAAATTTCATGCTTCTAGGTCTAGGGGTTTGGTCTGGTCAATGATGAATCACCCCCTCACTCACTCACTCACTCAGGAAGAACGATTTTATATATATAGATAATCTTACAGAATGTTTGATTATTTAATAACATGTGGTATTCTAGTGTTATTGGGGGATGATGCGAAAAAGAAAAAAAAATTTATATATATACATGTATCAGTGCTTTTAAAACCGCTAAATATTACATTTAATTCTGCGAAAAAGCACTCTTTCAAGTCTGAAGTGGAAAGGCAGTCGATGCGAGCGCCATTTTGTAAAAGCGACCGAAATGAGGCCATTTTGATAAAGCAGCGTCGCCGGTTCATAGTGAGCGCATTCGAAAGTATTTCCCGGGAAGCCCGGTCGATGGGGAAGAAGAAAAGTTGTTCGAAAGTACTTCCCGGGAAGCCTGGTCAGTTGCAAATGGTGTTTGAAAGCTTTTGACCGGTCGACCAGACTTGTCCCGAACTTCCCGAAATATTTTGTTGGGAAGTGTGGGAAATTGACTCACGTTACACAACACACGTGGATTGAATGCTTCGTCAGTGCTCATTTTAGCGCAATTTGAATTAGTGAATGGTTATTTTTCGATGATTCGACCGCCTGCATTTGTAAGTAAACATTTAAAATTTCCATAACACGCTTCCTGTTGTTTCTGCTGTGCTCCGCCATGTTTGTTTATATTTTTGTTTCCCGGGAAGATGAAATGTGTTTGGAAGTACTTAATAACCCGGTCATTTCCCGAACTTCCCGCGTGACGTCATTTCCCAACTCGGGAAGTGACCGTTATATACTTTCGAATGCACCCAGTGTCCATGGCTCTACTGTTACAATGGAGCTCAGTGCTCTCGTAAAGTCCATCAGTCAGCGAGGCAGCATTAATATTACTCCGTGGCAGCACCCACAACAAACAGCGATAAATGCGCCGAGAATTGATGCACTGCTACAAGGACAGACAATCCAGAGCAGCTTTCGCTGGCAATTCACCAGAAGTGGTTCGTAAGCATTAGAGCATTGCCATGCTCTTTCTTCGGTTGAGTTCACGATACACAGCCTGGGCTTGGGCTTGGGTACGCACATCCACCGAAAATGACGTTATAACTTTAACCTGGGTAATCGTTTTCGTGAACGCTTTTACACACTCCCCATTTCCCCATTGTTGTTGTTGACGCTAGCAAATCAACCAGACAATAACAAACATGGCGGATTTCGTCAATGTTTTGTGTATATTTTAAGATTCCAAAAAGAAAAGTAACAAACAATAAATAGCTTAATAAAAAGAAATTATCTTCCAAGAATAAAATATTATATGAAAATTATAAAAGAAATGGATGTTTAAACAAATTTCAGGCGATATTTCACACTAAATCGTGAAACAGAAGCTGTTGTCGGAAGCATGGTATGTTTTTTAAATCGTATTTTCAGACGAATTCTTTTCTTTAGTTTAAATTATTTTATACTGAGAAGTATTTGAGCGGTTAAATCACATTTTCCGGTTCATGTTGGTATTATTTATACAGGTTTCTTTTTCTGTATTTTACATTAGATTAAATAGCACTTGTTAATTGTGCAGTTGTACTAGTGTGACTTTGTAATGCATATCAGATTTAACAGATTCATGCTTCGCATGTTAATTTGGTTTTATGTATTACTATCGTTTGAGAAAAATGTAATTTCCTATAAAATGTACAAGCTAATGTTTTTATGTTGAAATTTAAAGAAGTACTAAATTTTATGGATGATCAAGCTTACATTGAAAAGATTGAATTAAAACCGGATACTTTTCATCACGTATATGTTTTATTGCGTCTTATTTAAAAAATAAAATTGTGTTCAATTTTTTAGAATGTTATGTATTTTATAATGTATTCAACATTCTTTGTTTTATGTAAGTAATTACTTTGGTTTATGAAATATAATAAATGGTATCCTGATTAATATATATATTACATTCTTACTAAGCGATGCTGTGTATGTAGTGGAGTTACTATTAATTGTAAATTATCATTTAAAAAATTTTGTGTGTGGAGAGAATTTTTCAATCATTGAATAAAACCAAAAATAAAAGAAAAATTTAAAAGTCCCAGAGAACGTAGTGATTTATGCTTTATGCATTTATACTTTGTTTTTAGCGTAGGCATAGATTTGATATGTTGTCCTTGGGAATCGAAAACATGCATGGCATGTGTATATTTTCATGATATATATTGCGCAAAATATTGTTTCATATTACTGATTGCACCCTTAATATACATTATCAAGATACTCAGGATTTTTCAGAGGAATTAAATATGTTTGTTAAATAAATTGGTGATCTCTTCTTTTTCACTAAGGACAACAGATATTATATCTTTTTCTTAGCATATTTATCACATTATAAAATTTTGTAATTTAAACTTTAAATGTAGTTATATAATGTAAACTTTATCAGGCCTGGGATCCTCGAGTACTCAGTTGCCTTTAATCTTAAAACACCAAATACCAATGAAAACTTGATCATCCATTAAAAAAATAATAAATACTACTTTAAACTGTAAAAAAAAAAAAAAAAAAAAAAAAAAAAAAAAATCCAAATTGCATTTTTAAAAACAACAGAATCTATAAAATCTGAAATGTATTGTGAAGTCTGGCTAATACAACTGCAATTAACAAGTTTACTTTAATGTAAAAAAGGAAGAAATGTATATAAATACCAATATGAACCGAAAAATGTGACTTTTCGTTCATCTGCTTAAGCACTTCCAGTATAAAGTACTAATAGAAACTAAAGTAATGTGTTCAACTGTAAATACAATTGAAAAAAAAAAAAACTAATATTTTCACAAGAGCTTCTCTTTCACTTCTTTTATAATGTTACAAGCATGCAATCAAATAGTGCATTTCACATTTATAAGGGAAAATTAGTCTGTTGGTCCACTTGGTGCTTTTTTTTTTTTTTATTGTTAACATTGTACCGTTCTGCATCCTGTCCGCAGTTATAATAGCCCATTGGCGGCATTAGGTAGTGAGCTTTTCAGTGATCTAACTAATCAACAAAACATGTTGGGAAAAAAAGCAGTTTGATCAGATACAAACATAGAAAACAAGAAAAATCATCTTCAATACAATTTTTAATAATTTTATTAAAAATTATGAAACTATAACAACCAATTGGAAAGAAAATGATATAAATCTTTATCGACTACTAGCAAAGCCCCGGTTCAGAAACGTACCGATTTCCGAATACGGGAAAAATTTCAAATTCGATATGTACAAAACTCGGCCTGCATGCCAATAGATCAAAGTTTGTTAACGAAACCATTTTTTAATAATGAAATCAATGAAGATAGTGAATCAACGAAGGCTTTTCTTGCTTCGCTGGTCACGATATTTAACACATTCACGCCGGCACATTTTGTTTGCATAGTCTATTCAAAAGTTTCCGAGCGCTAGCCAATAATTCCGATATCAAAAAAGTACACTTAAAACTGTTTTGTTCAATAAATCCTTATCGAATCATGTTCTTAGACTGACTAAGAACATGATTCGTCAAGGATTTATTTAACAAAGCAGTATTAAGTGTACTATTTTTGGACAGAGATCATTGCTAATGCTCGGATACTTTTCTGCTGACTGTAGCTGTGACCCACCGGTGGTTTACGCCGGCGTGAATGTGTGAAAGAAAATTCTTCTATATCGTTTTACAAACAAAAATAAAATTTAAAGTCATCATGAAATTACTTTAAAGTCCGCTTTGGTTTCCCGCTGCCTTTGGCAGCGACCCACTCCTTCTCGGATGTCTGTCCCTATTGCCTGTGACAATAGCTTACCAGTGGGCTTCCATTTGGGTGCTTATCAGATGACAGTTTTGAGACAGACAGTATCGAAAAAATTGAAGTAAAATGTCATTTTTAAAGCTTTTACCAGGTTATTATTTTCACATTTTAATTAATTAAAAAAAAATCTAATCAAAGTTTCGTTACAAATAAGGTACCAAATGAAAGGGACATTTTTTCTGAATTCATTGGTTTAATTAACTTATCGATCGGACTATTAGATTTTTTAAAATTAACTATGAAAATCTGGTGGCAACTTGCCTCAACACACAGACAGAGTCAAAAATCTCTTAGTCATTTATTTATAGAGAGACTAGCAACCTTTGCTGAACACAATATTTAAATGAGTTGTCAAAATCCCTTATCGTTATTAATTAACTTGAGTTAAAGTTCCCGTTGTGTTCGGTAGAGATTTTTCTCGCTTGCAACGTGAGGAGTCCATGTTCCCACTGCTTTCAGCAGCAACTTACCCGAATCTTACTTCCCCTTCCCTAGCGGCTAAGTTCGAAGTTTTGCGAAATCTCGACAAAGTACATATTGCGTACACCTAATAAACATCCACACACCGAAGTTCTCCATTCTAAGATAATTTAAGGCAAATTGAAATGTAAAAATGTGTTTTTACACGTCTTTATAGCCTCCTCGTCCTCAAGGGGGTAAGGGGGGGGGGGGATTTTGTAAAATCTCATTACAATAAGTGTCAGATACATATAAACAATTTACGCACCAAATTTCGTTACCGTAGATCCCATAGATTTCCAAAGACAAATTTACCGCTAAAAGAGGGGGGGGGGTGTCTTGAATTTGCTACTTTGTAAACCCCCCTTTTCAAAAAAAAAAAAAAAAAAAATCCAAAATCACAAGAAAAAGAGAAAATATCTTTGGAAATACCTTTGTAACATCTTTAATAAAGCTACTAAAAAATACGGAATTTCTCAAATTTCCCCCCAAAAAACGATTTTCCCCTCTCCTTTTTAAGAATCAATAATTAAAAATAGTATTTGTTTTATATATACTCAATTCTAATCTCACCATGTACAATTTCTTCACCGTGAAGCAATTTGGGGCTGCGTTATGCTTACAAACGTTTTTTTCTTCCTGCTGTCCAGGGGGAAGATGGGGGTATTTCGACAAATCCCGTTTCTTTAGTTGTCAGATACATATAAAAAATCCAAGCACCAAACTTCATGACTGCAGCTCTCATAAATTTCCCAGGACAAATTTAGCACTAAAAAGGGTGTCTCAAATTTGCCCTTTGTAACACATACCTCCCCCCCCCCCCCCAACCAAAAAAAAAAAAATGGCAGGTGACAAAAAATTAAAAACGTGTTTTGGAAATATCCTAAAGAAGTCGCATGGCTGTTTTTTACATCTTTGTCCCATTCTTTGGAGAGTTTTATTCAAAAATTCAAAATTTCACGCCAAAAACGGATTTCTCCTATCCCTCCTCTTAAAATTAAGGCAAATGATTTTATAAATAAGATGTGTTTGGGAATAAAGCCTATTGAATGCACAAGCGTCCTAGGCGTGAGAGGGAAGGCATTACATGGAGGTCTTTTTAAGGGATCCTAGTCCGTATTTATTCAAGTTTTGGATAAAACCATGAAAAGCTTAGAACGACTAGGCCGACCTGGGTTCGAACCCGATACCTCATGTCAACCAGCTTTGAGTGTAGGATAATTTTAACTATTCATATTTACATTATTCATCTATATACATAAATATATACACTCTGTCACAAAAAAATATATGCACCCAGAAGCAAATGAGCTACAAACACGAAACTTAACATGTGTGTAGTGTATGAAGAGATAAGTAAATGATTAAAAATTCAGAACGAAAGATCGTTTTATTAAGAAGTTAGGGCATGAAAAAGGATACAAATCAGTAAGTAGTAAAGCCACCTCTGGCAGCTATACAAGCCGAAACACGGCGTGGCATTGAATCAGTTAGGTCATCTATATCCCCCTGTGGAAGTTTATGCCATAACCTTTGCAACTGAGCAGTTCATTCACCAGCATTTTAACACGGCTGCAGTTGCCGTCTTAGCTCGTCCCATTCTGCTCTATTGGCGAGAGGTCTGATGACCTGGTAGACCATGGGAGTACGTCATATCCTTGAAGACATTGTTGGGAGAGTAGAGCAGTATACGGACGAGCGTTGTCTTGCTGAAAATGGCACCTGAACGGCTTCATAGAATAGGCAGTTAAACCGGCGTTAAAATGCTGTCGACGTAACTAGGACCCATCATAGTGCCTTGAAAGACGACTTGAGGTGATCGTGTGTCCCAACAGATCACTCCCCACACTGTTACACCTTGTGTAATAGCAGTATGCCGCTCGACAACAAATGCCGGATCAGACCGTTGGCCTGGCCGATTCCACATGCGTGTGCGATGGTCATCAGCACTGAGACTGAATCGTAATTCACCACGGACGATCACACGTTAGGTCGATCACACTCCTGTTTTCTTTGGGTCGACAAAAATCCAGTCGACACTGCTTTTGATGTGGGGTGAGGAGTAGGCGTTTTAATCGACGTCGGCTGTTTATACCAGTGTCGGCCAGTTGTCTCCGAATGGTTTCCCTTGATACTACTGGATGCCTAGAATGTAGCAAATGGCATTGAATCGAGGGTAATGATGCTGTTGTTGCGGTTGGGTCGTTCTTATGATTGCGCGATCTTCGTGTTTATTTGCGCTCCTGGGACGTCTGGAGCCTCCACAATGGTTAATTCTCCCTTCCATGACCCACTGTTACCAATCCCGAGCAACTGTTATATCTCTCCGAACGAGGTGGAGGCTGATATGCCTGAACGACCAAACTGCTTCTCTGAGGCCTACTATACGGCCCCTCTCACTATCCAACAATTGTCGGTACTGCAGCCGGTTACATCTCAGAGGCATCTCAAGTCACAATACCATCCATCAAAGTCGACAGATTTGTTTGAATAGCTCTACGGCGCGAGAAATCATGCTTTTAAACTCGCCCAGCTGCGCAGTTCAGATGCGCATAACGTACTTAGCCTTGTCTCATTGGCGTTGAAATTTCAATCATTTTCATATCTCTTACCAGACTACGTTTGTACCGAGTTTCGTGAATGTGGTTCGATTTCTTCTGGGTGAATATATTTTTTTGTGGCAGAGTGTATTTCATAATTATTGCCTATTATTAGTTTATTCGAATTTTAAAAGCATTTTAGCAATGATTTTGTTTTTCTTATTATATTAACATACTTGAACAAATTCTTCTACAAAAACATTTCTAAGTGGAGAGATTCTTCTCTCTGGTAGACAAGAAGTGCCACGTTCAATTCCAGGTTACACTCATTGACTTTGCCGAGCTCATACATATATCTTAACCGAGTTCATTAATCAAGTTTAATCACCAACTTCTTTAAAACTAGTGACCAATTCCAAAAAAAGAAAATTATTCTTCCAATTGAACCAGAAGGACTTGTTTTTTAATGTATTTTCTAATTCAAGGAGGAAAAAAAAATCAAATTTTGATGTGTAAATTGTTTATTCCTAATATCTTAAGAATAGATTAGAGGATAATTTAGTTATTTTTAACGAATTTTAAAAGTATTTATCAGTTTGGTTTTGGTCATTTTGTACATGTTTTCATATCCATATATAATATATGTATTTTTAGAATTTCATTAAATATATATGTTAGTCAGTTTTCAGAGAAATCGTAAGATGATTTCTGTTAAAACTAATATGTAGCATAAATTAAAGTAGTTTGTATAGAAGGACTCAAAGCCAGACCACCTTTATTACAATATCTCTAATTCTAATTATGATGCAGGCTTTCGAATTCCGATACTCCACTCACATTTCGTATTGAGGATTTTTAACACTATTTAGCCCGCAGATGCAAGTTTCAGAGAAAAATCAGACACTTTTTTTTTTTTTTTTTTTTTTTTAATAACAATGCTTATATTACCTATGTATCTCAGCTTCTAATTAAGATAATTTCATAGGTAAAATACCATTTTAAAAGTCATTTAAATTGAAAGTGAAGAGTAATATATTTCAAACTTTTGTCGCCAGAGGACGGTTTGACATTTTAATAATTCAATATCTCCAATTCTGATTATGAGTGAATTACTTACAGGGAGAAAATTGGGAGACCGTAGGCCCAACCAAGTTGCGGATTTGCCACAATCACAATTTTCAAAGGTCCTTTCAAAGTCGGATAAAATCAACGAACCCTGCCTTCTTTCTACTAAAGTGAAAATGACTTTCTTTATCGAGAGGTTACCATACAATTAAGCATAAATACATTGGCACAACACACTATACATCAGGCCTATGATTATGGCAACCATTCACTTGTATCTCCCAAATATGACTGTTTACTAGTTGGCAAATTGTATCATATAGTCAGTAACCACAGCGAACAGGCTGTTTCAAATCATGAAACGTAAAGTGGCGCCTTAATTGCCACAGAGCGGAAATTTGCTACAGTTAAAATTTTCAAAGCTATTTTATTTGTAGTATGAGCTAGGAAGCTGTTGTAAGTTCTAAAATGGAGATAAGGCACCTTCAAGCGGGACATTGCTAAAGTCAGAAACTTCAAAGATCATAACAAGATGAGCAAACAGGCTGTTTCAGATATTGAAAAGGGAAGAGGGTGCCACAGGCGCTACCGAGCAGGAATTTACTGAGATTAAATTTTTTAATAAAGCTATTTTCACTATATATCAATAACCTGTTGTAGGACCTGAAAAGGTGCCACTGAGCGGGAGTCGGAAGACTTTTCAAGGATCGTGAACCAGCTGGTCGCCGTTGGCGGCTAGTTCATAATAAGATAATTACAAAAAATTAAACATTAATTATACATTAAAATCAAAATTTCTGAAGTTTTATTATGATTAAGTTATAAAGAAAAATTTTTTTTTTTTTAATTAAATAATTGTTATTCTAAAATTCTGTTTATCCGCCCTTTACAACAAAAAACTGGATTTTAATAATTATTTAGTGTTGCTTTAATAAATTTTTCATAGTCAATAAATTCTCATAAAGTATTTTTAATTATTGTCCCTCTACGTTACTTAACAGTGTTGCACAACAGTTTTCAAAACGTTTTTTTTTTTAATTTTTTTTTTTTTTTTTTTTTTTTTTTTTTTTAATTCCTTGAGTCTCACAATTTTCTTTATATTAATAAACAACTTTTTACTTTCTTCTATATTCAATAGAAGAAAGTATTGGATTCGTAAAAATTTTCAACTTCGGGTTTTTGATGGATTTACATGTTTTGAAAGCTGTAGAACATGGTTTGACCCTTTTTAGAAAATGTCTGTCTGTGTGTGTGACAGAATTTTGTGGTGACTGTATCTCAGGTACTACTGCACAGATTTTCATACAAATTGGTATGTAGTTACACATTGACATAAATTAGTGCCTATCAACTTTCGGTAAAAATTGGAAAAAAAGATTGTGTATGTAGGAGCCTCGCTTCACCTACTGTGGGTGAAGTTCCCCTCGAGGGGAGAAAATTTTCATGATGGGTATCTTTCAAAACAGCTCGCCAATACCTTTAAAACGAATGGTTGAACCATCGATCTGCGATAATTTAAAATAAAGTTATAATTTTTTTTTTTTTTTTCTTTTTAACCAAAAAAAAATTTTTTATGTAATATTGAGAATAAATTCCCCATTTTTGGATATTTTGTGTTATACTTCTTCTCTAATATGGAAATCGTCTGCATTATCATGGAAGATAATTTTTTTAAATAATAATTTTAATAAATTATTTTTATTGAGTGAATTTGTATATGAAAATATAGAAGAAAGTCATGTGGTGGCCACAACATACTAGTTTTTCTTGCTTTTGTATAGATAATTTTTTATTATGTTTTAATAAGATTATTATAATTTTTTTCCATGGGAGATTTTTTTTCCAACAGAGCAGTTTGAGAACCTCCAATATGTCTGAAAATTCTTTGTTCATGTTCTATTAATGTACATAATATCTGTTTTATATTTAATGTGGGTTTTATTGGGTCGGATAAAATCAAGCCAACCCTGCCTTCTTTCTACTAAAGTGAAAATAACTTTCTTTATCGAGAGGTTACCATACAATTAAGCATAAATACATTAGCACAACACGAACACACTATACATCAGGCCTATAATTATGGCAACCATTCACTTGTATCTTCCAAATATGACTGTTTACTAGTTGGCAAATTGTATCATATAGTCAGTAACTAAACACATCCGAAAGTAAAATTGCCATGCTAGGAAACAAATTTGACATTTAGTGATTTAGTCTATAACAACCTTGTGTAAAATATCACTCAATGCTGCAAAGCTTTAAAATTACCTTCAAAAAATGACATGTGATATGTCGTTTTATTTTAAAATATAAAGAGATATCATTTACAATCATTGCAGTATTGAATAATAACAAGCACATTGAATACAGTTTCACTTAACACAAATAAATTTAATGAAATATGTTCAGAAAAAATATAATTGCTGACATCAAATGACTTATCAGCATTTCTTTGTATTTGACTTAAATATATATTAATACTTTTCATCAAAATATAGTGAAAATCAGGGTTTAAACTGCCATTAGGTTTTTTAGCAATTTGCGAAAAGGTATCATATTTTGCTAAAACATGTCGGTCAGAATTTCGCTAAAAAGCTAAAACTGGATAACTGTATAAAATATCTCTATATAATAATTCAGATTTTTTTTTTTTGTAATATTTGCAGGCAAAAACTACGAAAGGACTGAAATTTTTGGGAATCCGTAATTATATAGTAATTTGGATTTGTTTTTAATTTTCAATGATTGAATTTAAATGCAAAAATATTTAAAAGTATGTTAGAATTCAGAATTTGCTTCATAGAAGCATTTTTAGCACTAGTATTTCACGATTATCTACCACAACACTTTTTCTTGATTTTTAAATTGCTTTTTCATTTTACACATATGATATGAATACCTCTTTTTCTATTGATAAAATTAAACATAGTTTCCCTGATTCATATTTTTAAAGTCACAAATATGGATGCTTGGTTAATGAACAAAAGGAATGAACAAAATCAATGAACAACATCAATGAACAAAAGGAATAGAAAACAAAACTGAGGATAACAAATCTAAGTAAAAGAAATCAATGGTATCCGAAGAATTAACTTTCTAAAAAGCTAAAATAGTGCTTGCCTATTTTCGCTAAAATGCTAAAGTAATTTTTTTGCCAGGTTAAACCCTGGTGAAAATTGTAAACATTTATAAGTATGTTTCAACTTTACAAAATCTTTTAGATTAGTACAAGCAATGGAACAGAAATGTCATGTATGCAAGGTAGACCGAGAGACGATACGATTCGTTTTACATACACGCAAAGAACATTTATTAGCATTAAGATATACAAGCAATAACGAGCATAACAACAACTACACCGAACATGTACAATACGAAACTATGGAATTCAAAAAGGTAAACAAAGCACGCGCGCGTCACACAGCTTGGAAGGTTCTCTAATCTGGCTGTTGCCAGATACATAACAGTTCCTCCCCGTCAAAATATAGAGTCACAGGTCGAGTCTCTTTGGAGGTCTCCTGATTCGGGTTGAGCGTCGGAGTGGCACATCAGTTTTCGGCTTTCCGGAAGCGTCTGGTACAGGCTTAGGTGGTATATCATCACTTGGAGTAGCAGGTACAGGTACATCTTTAGGTTCAGGGACAACTTCCGGTACAGGTGCAGGCGGTTCCGATTCAGCAACATCATCGGATACTGGTTCATCTAGAAAATTCAATTCTTTATCGTAAATTGGAATTTCAGTAGCAGCTTGGGATAATTCAATCGACTTCCCACATTTCCTTATTTGATCTACGTGTCTCTTCCAAATTTCATTTCCAACTTGTATGCTATAACTCAAAGTTCCATCTCGGTTGATAATTGTTCCAATTTTCAATTTGTTAGGTCCGGAATAATTTCTTACGGCTACTTTCTCCCCTTCCTGAAACTCACGCAAGATAGATTTTGTGTCAAGTCTCGAACTCTGTGTCTGAACAACTTTGTCTCTCAAATTTGGTTTAAAAAGATCAAGCCTAGTGCGAATACATCTCTTCAAAAACAAGGCACTCGGAGTTTCTCCCGTGAGAGAATGTGGAGTTATTCTATACTGTAATAAAAATCTTTGTAATTTCACATTTAGATCTCCAGAATCACCTCTACTCGATTTCAACGAAGCTTTGAATAACTGCACTATTCTTTCTGCCTGTCCGTTCGTAGCAGGATGGTACGGTGCTGAAGTTATATGTTTAATATTATTCAGTTTCAAAAAATGTCGAAATTCATAACTAGTAAAACTTGCGCCGTTATCACTAACCAAAGTTAAGGGAATTCCATAATGAGCAAAAAGAATACGAAGATGATGAATTGTAAAACTAGCTGTAATATTTTTCATCGGAATGACTTCTATCCACTTCGAATATGCATCAGAGACTACAAAAAACCTTTTCCCCATAAAAGGACCAGCGTAGTCAACGTGTATCCTTTGCCAAGGTCCATTTGGCCATTCCCACGGATGTCGATTTATCCTTGCTGGTTCGTTCCTCGTTGCGATACAAGCAAAACAGTTCTGAACAAAATTGGCTATACTGGCATCAATACCTTGCCAATAGCAGTAGCTTCTAGCTATGGCCTTCATTTTGACAATTCCAGGATGTCCAACATGAAGTTCTTCCAAAACTTGATTCTGGTAGTTTTCAGGAATGCATACTCTATGACCATACATTATGCAACCATTTTGCAATGAAAATCCAGATTCTCTACCTTTCCAAGGCACAGGTAATTCAGTTCCAGATTTTAAACTTTCATACAGTTCGAACTATTTCCTATCAGTTTTAGTAGCTCTGGCTATGTCAGTTGCTGTAACAGGCATTAATTCAATTTGCGAAATATTTGTCACGTCTGCTTCAGTCAAGTACTCAGAGTCCTTGTCAACTGCTAGTGCTAACCGTGAAAGTGCATCGGCATTGCCATGATTCTTAGTGTTTCGATACTTGATTGTATAACTGAATGCTTGGAGAAAAAGTGCATAATGAACCATTCGTGTTGCTGATAGACACGGTAAACAACGATCAGGTGCGAAAATTGATACTAGGGGTTTATGATCGGTTACGAGATCAAAATGTCGACCAAATAAATATTGATAAAATCTCTTTACTCCCCATACGATACTCAATGCTTCCTTGTCTATCTGCGAATAATTACGTTCCGTTTTAGTCAATGACATTGATGCAAACATTACTGGTTTTTCTGAACCATCTGGCATAATGTGACTTAAAACTGCTCCTATTCCAACTGGTGATGCATCAGTTTGTAATACAAGAGGTAACTTAGGATCGTAATGGTATAAAATTCGGTCTGAAGCAATTTCTTGTTTCAATGCCTTGAAAGCTTTTTCACATTCTGTAGTCCACAAAAATTTAGTACTTTTCTGCAGTAAATTATTGAGAGGAGCGACACGAGTAGATAAGTTGGGAATAAATTTTCCGTAGTAATTGACTAAACCCAAAAAACTCTTCAAATCAGATACAGTTTTTGGAACTGGTACCTTCCTAATTGCATCGATTTTTTCTTGTGTTTTGTGGAGGCCGAATTTATCAATTGTATGACCACAATAATTCACAGATTTCTTAAAAAGTTCACTTTTCCGCTTATTTACTCTGAGACCATATTCTTCTAGTCTCTGTAGTACTAATTCTAACCTTTCAAAATGCTCTTGATCATTTCTCCCCGTTACGGTAATATCGTCTAAAAATACGTGTACTCCCGCGATGCCTGATAAAACTTGTTCAATGGCTCTCTGCCACACTGCCGGAGATAAGGCTATACCATAATTCATTCTCTTGTAACGGAACAAACCCTTGTGAGTATTGCTCGTCAATAGATGTCGGTCCTGCTCATCAACTAACATTTGAAGGTATGCCTCAGATAAGTCGATTTTAGTAAAGAACTCCCCTCCTGACAGTTCAGCAAAAATGTCCTCGATACGGGGAAAAGGATACTGTTCAATTTTTAGTCCCGGGTTGATAGTCACCTTATAATCACCACAGATTCGTAGGTTCCCATTCTGTTTGATAACAGGATTAATTGGTGTAGCCCAATCACTATATGTCACCGGCTCAATGATGTCTTCTGCAACTAACCTATTAAGTTCAGTTTCTATTCTTTCTTTTAAAGCAAATGGTACTGGTCGAGGTTTAAAAAATACCGGTTTGTAATTAGGTTTCATTTGAAGACGGCAACAAAACTTTTCCAGTTTCCCGATACCCGGAGAAAAAATTTTCTCATACTTTTGAAGCAAGATATTTAATTTATTCGTTCGAGAATTACAATTTCCAACCCGAACTGCTTTAATTGAGCTCCAGTCTAATTGGAAATTTCTCAACCATTCACGACCGAAAACTGCGTTTACTTTTACATGTACCAAATAAATAGTTTCTGTATTAATTTGATCTTGGTATTGAATTTGCACCACTGCTTGGCCAGCTGATGTTATCATAGAATTATCGAAATTCCTAAGCAATAATTTGGTAGGCTTAATGGCTACATCCGGACAAAGTTTCTTAACCCCTTAACGCGCGGTGTCCTTGCTGCGAGGACGCTAAATTTAAGATCCAGCTGCAAAAATTCATCCCGGAAACTTTTTAGCAAAAATTTACGTTTATAACATATCAGAAAAGGCCGGTTTTTTTAACCTTAAAATTTAAAATTTCTTTTAGTTTAATTTAGTTCATGAATTCCGGTGGCAGTATAATTTAAATGATCTGAATTGTCTTGCGCCGCAAAGGGTTAAATTCATTCACATTCATACAACTAATAGCAGCTCCAGTATCTAATTCAAATAAACATTTATTCCCTTCAACAAAAATTTCTAATAAAATCTTATCCCTTGCATGTCGTGGTGATTTAACGCTATTAACTGGTACAGTTTCAGAACAAGATTCTATTTGTTTAACTGTTTCGTTACGTTTTGAGCGGCAGACTTTCGCCAAATGCCCGTTCTTTAAGCAATTTCTACACTGAGTGTTCTTGTGCTTACATTCGTGAGCTAAATGTTGAGTACTATCTTATCTGTAAGATTTCCGAGATTTATCAAACTTCTTTGTAGGTTCAGATTTCTTAAATTTAGAAAAATCTTTTTTGGTAGTTTTATCTTGCGAACTATGTAATCTTTTTATCGATACCATTTGATTCTGAATTTCACACATATCTCTCTGAGCAGATTCCATTGCGAATGCAATGCTCTTAGCTTTTTCGTATGTTAACTTATCCTCTGCTAACAGCTTTTTCTGTATATTTTTGTTTTTGAGACCGATCACCAATTTATCACGAAGCATCGTACTTAAATTGTTCCCAAAGTTACAGTATATCGACAGTTTTTTGTAATTCGGCACAATAATTTCCAATGGACTCACCTTTAAATTGCTTCCTCTTGTAGAAACGAAACCGTTCTGTCATCTCTAGTGGTTTAGGATTCAAATGTTCCGAAAGCAATTTTACGATATCTTGATAAGTCAATTCAGAAGGAATGTTCGGAGTGGCCAGATTCTTTAACAATTTATACGTTGTTGCTCCCATAAGGCTTAAAATAGCAGGGACTTTCATTTTATCTTCGATCCCATTAACAACGAAGTAAGATTCTAGACGTTCCACATAACTGGACCAGTCTTCCACAGACGCATCATAAGATTCAAAATTAATGTTCGAAGATCCCATAATCGTCGCCAACTCTTTTGTCATGTATGCAAGGTAGACCGAGAGACGATACGATTCGTTTTACATACACGCAAAGAACATTTATTAGCATTAAGATACACAGGCACTAACGAGCATAACAACAACTACACCGAACATGTACAATACGAAACCATGGAAATCAAAAAGGTGAACAAAGCACGCGCGCGTCACACAGCTTGGAAGGTTCTCTAATCTGGCTGTTGCCAGATACATAACAGGAAGAAAACTAAAACTGCTAAGATTGAGTGATAAACCCTGATTAAAATCAAATGAATTTAATAGCATAAAAATGAAAAAATATTTATGCAAGCAATCTAAACCATTTGTAATAGAGTCAGCGAGTGAAACTATTTGATATGCAAAACTCTCCTAAAACTGCTACATGAATGTAGAATGAAAGGCAATGGCAGACTTAATGATATCATATGGCTATTATTAATAGTACAAGTAGTACTTATCATAAGTGATATTTAGAGGATTCTTAATACATTACAAGGTAAATAAAATATCCGAAATGAGAAATCTCTAAAATACAACAATAATCCAACATGAAGTTCAAGGATAGCATTTTTTTCAAAAACCCTGAATACAGGGAAGTACCTAAAATACCTAAAAAGTTTCATACCTGTATCATCAAAATAATTTGTGAAAATGTATAAAAAGAAACAAATATTAATTTGAAATATATTTTAACGCACAGTTCATATTTAACGCACATTTCATATAAATGAAATCTAGATTATAAAAATATTTTCTTTTAAAACAAATGATTAACTATAGATTCATTACTGTAATGGTGTATATTATGAAAATATTCCTATATTTAAAATTTTATGAAGTAAATTTTTCTACGTGTGTCGAAATTCAAATGTGTTGCTGAAATTTTCAAGGGATAAAATTGGTAAGAAAAAATAACTTAATATAAGTGAGGTATAACATTCTATTTTACCCATCACGTGACCACTTTCCCCACAAAATTTTTCTGGGTTAAGTGTGCAGAGCCCGGGCTACCCATTCACTAGCTGTGAACACCTTGGGCCCGCATGGGTAACCCGCAAATGATCACGTGATACCGTCTGTGAACGGTGTGGGTTAACATGGGCAAGCCCGTGCTCGCCCAGGCTGTGTATCGTGAACTCAACCTTCCTTTATTATTATTCGATGTGAAAGTGTGATCCCTGAAGTTGAATAGCACGGATGTACTACAAAAGAAACACTCATCAGAAGTTTCTTATTAAGGCTTTAATAAAACAAGAATTTAAAGAGGCGTAGTAACGTCTATTTTCAAAACAAGTGGTTACCATTCTAAAATATTTTTTCATACAGGTAATCTAAATATGTATGAAAGTAAAAACACAGGTGAAAATTCTGTTGTAAAGCATTTTCTGAAAAGAGAAGACTGAACACGCATCTACGCAATCCTACAGAATGGAAAATCCATATATGGGTCAAATATGTTGTAAAGGATTTTCCCCAAATGGAAATGTGGAAACACATCTACGCATCCATACAGAAGAAAAGCCATACCTGTGTGAATTATGCTCTAAAAGATTTCCTGAAAAGGGAAATCTAAACAAACAATTACGTACCCACACAAAAGCAAAGCCATACGTATGTGAAATATGTTCTAAAGGATTTTCCGATAAGGCATACCTAAATATTCACCAGCACATCCATAGAGAAGAGAAGCCATACATGTGTGAAGTATGCTCTAAAGGTCTTTCTTCAAAGAGTCATCTGATCTATCACATACGCACCCATACAAAAGAAAAACCGTACGTGTGTGAAATATGTTCTAAAGGATTTTTCCTTAAGGGTCATTTGAGGGTACATCTACGCACCCATACAAAAGAAAAGCCATATGTGTGTGAAATATGTTCTAAAGCATTTTCCGAAAAGGGACATTTAAATTATCATCTACGTACCCATACAAAAGAAAAGCCATACGTGTGTGAAATATGTTCTAAAGGATTTTCTGATAAAGGAAACCTAAATGTTCACCAACACATCCATAGAGAAGAGAAGCCATACATGTGTGAAGTATGCTCTAAAGGATTGAGGTGTGTTGCTTAACACTCAGTTATGTAATGGCGTGTCGGCGTATTTGAATTAATGACTCCAATGTAGAAAAATAAACTATTTATTAACATAACGAGGAACTATCTACAAGCGAACACACTTCTCTCGTTCGAACATGGCAGAATCCAAAACAAAACTTTTTACAGAGAGAAAAGTTGTAGTGCTTTTCGTGCGCTTGCAGCGCCATCTCATAAAATGCACCAGGGAGGATAGATAGAACACCATAGAGTATCCCCCCAGTGAACAAGGTGAACGATAAAATGCAAAAGTTCAATACAATAAATGCTTGATACAGTATAATATGTAATAGTAACATAGTAAGTAATGCAAAATAGAAATACAATGAACAATATATAATATTAAAAAGTGTAAGATAATATATACAAAACTATATTACATATTCAGTCACCAAATGTTTTGGGAAAGTGACTTTACGTCCAGAGCGTGTAGTACGTGTTTTGTTGACAGGAGTCGGCTCTGGTGGTATTTCGAATGATTTGTTGACAGGCGTTGGCTCAGATGGTTCTTGGTTAGGAACAGAATTATTTGTCACAACAGTATCTGACCATCTATAGGCGGGTTTCACGCGATCTATAGAAACTGTTGTGTTTTTACCATTTATATCAATGACAAAATTTTTATTATCTCTGTTTATGACAAGGTGAGGTCCAGTATACGGCGGTGTTAATGGACGAGTTACTTTGTCTGATCTTAAAAATACATGTGTACAAATCGACAATGCAGGATTTACGAAAACACTAGGACTGCTATGTAAGGAAGTAGCAGTTGGATTAAGTGTCTGCATTGTTTGTACCAAGTTGGAAACATAATTGGGATCAATCGTTTGGTCAATTTGTTTTTTATCAGTAATAAGATCAGAGGGTAATCGTAAAGTGGTACCATATACTAATTGTGCAGGTGTTGCATTAATGTCATTTTTAAGAGCTGAGCGCAAACCTAGTAAAACAATTGGAAGGGTTTCAGTCCATTTAGTGTGATTATGTGCCTTAAGAGCATCTTTTAAATGTCTATGATAGCGTTCTAAAATTCCATTTGACTGGGGATGGTATGCCGAAGTCCGAATGCGCTTACAGCCTAAGATATGCATAAGTTCTCGAAATAGAGTAGATTCAAAATTACGACCTTGATCTGTGGTGATAGTGACTGGGCATCCGAATCTAGAGATCCAACCATGCAATAAGGCACGAGCGGTTGTTTCTGCAGTCATATCAGGGGTCGGAATTACCTCGGGCCATCTGGTAAATCTGTCAATGATTGTTAAACAATACTGATTTCCATCTGATGGGGGAAGAGGGCCAATGAAATCTAAATGAATATGGGCAAAACGGGCATCCGGTAGGGCAAATGTTCCAACTGGTGACTTGGTGTGCTTTGTTATTTTGGCTCTTTGGCAATTAACACAACTGCGAACCATAGATTTGATATCTTTATGCATGCCAGGCCATACGAATCTTTTAGCAATTAAATTTATGGAGGCTGACATACCTGGATGTGAAAGGAAATGCAAATTTTCAAAAACTAATTTTCGCAAACTTTGTGGAACGAATGGACGGGGATGTTTTTGAGATGTGTCGCAATATAGGTCAATATCCTCAAGGGGAAAATAGTGTTTTTCTAATTGTAAGGATGTGGTATTGGATTGCAAAAGTTTTTGAAGTTCTTGATCAGTTGATTGTGCAGAAGCAAATTCTTTAAAATCAAGTACAGTTGGGGAAATTTGATTGATCTCTATGCGAGATAATGCATCGGCTACATGATTTTCAGAACCTTTCATATATCGGATATCGGTAGAAAATTGGGATATATAATCGAGATGACGTAGCTGTCGAGGACTGCACTTTTCAGGATTTTGTTTGAAAGCGTATATTAAGGGTTTCTGATCAGTGTAAATGAAAAAGTTTCTACCTTCTAGTAAGTGACGAAATTTCTTTATAGAGGAATATATGGCGTAAAGTTCACGGTCATATGTCGACCAATTCTTTTGAGACTTACTTAATTTGCCAGAATAAAATGCTATAGGTTCCCATTGATTATCAGACATTTGCATGACAGAGCCACCAACAGCGACGTTTGATGCATCTACCCATAAGCTTAATTGGGCACCAGGAATAGGATGTTTTAGAAGCGTTGCATGAGAAATTGCTTCTTTTGATTTCGTAAATGCAAAATTTGCTTCGTCGTTCCATTCTAATTGCTCCATTGAAATTTTGGCATTGGAACGCGGATGTTTCCTTTTATTTTTGTGCCCTTCGAGGAATTTAACGAGGGGTGCTAAAATATCAGCAGCTCTGGGAATGAATCGTCTGTAAAAATTAAATATACCTAAATATCTACGAAGTTGAGTAATAGTTGTAGGTCTTGGAAATTTTAAAATGGCTTCAACACGGTCAGAAGTTGGTGAAAGACCATCTTTTGACACTGTAAAACCTAAAAATTCCAAAGTGGGAACACCAAATATGCATTTTGAGGGCTTAATTGTAAGGCCGTAATGATCAAGTCTGGAAAATAGTGCTCTGAGATGTTCAATATGTTCTTCGAGGGATTTGGATGCAATTAAAATATCGTCTATAAATGGATAAACACCTTTTAAATTTCTTGTAACTTCATCAATAAATCTCTGAAATGTGCTGGAAGCATTGCACAAACCAAACTGCATCCGAGTGCTCTCGAAGAGTCCGAAAGGTGTACATATGGCAGTTTTGTGAACATCCTCGGGAGCAATCGGAATTTGATGAAAAGCTTTAACTAAATCAATACGTGAAAAAATTGTGGTTCCGTGAAGTTCACTAGTAAAATCAGCAATGTTGGGGATGGGATATTTATCCTTTTTAGTGTGAGCATTTAGTGCTCTGTAATCTCCAACAGGTCGCCAGTCATCGCTGTTTTTCTTTGGAACCATATGCAAAGGTGAAGCATAATTGCTGTTGGATGGACGCATGTGTCCCAAATCCAACATATGCTGAAATTCCATTTTTGCAATTTTTAAACGGTCGGGGGCCAGACGACGTGGTTTAGCGTATACCGGTGGGCCAAAAGTTTCGATATGATGCATAACAGAATGTTTCACAATTTGGTTTGGGCTAGGAGATTTACTGATGTTAGGAAATTCACTTAAAAGATTAGAAAAAATATCATTACTTATGATAGATTTCACTGAATATATATCAGAATTATGTACAACACAATGAGAATTTAAGCTTGTGACATTATCAAATAAAGAACGTTTTCTAAGATCTGGCTTTAAATTAAAGTAATGTAAAAAATCAGCACCTAAAATAGGGGTTGAAACATTACAAACATAAAAAGGGTAAACAAACTGTTTTCTTAGACCAAGATCAATAGATAATAATTTACGTTTATATACATTAATTAAAGTACCATTAGCTGCAACAAATGTTTGAATTGGAATAGACATTTTGTCTATTTTTGATGCTGGAATTAATGAACAGTCACTTCCTGTGTCCACTAAAAATTTTAGATTGCTTCTTTTATCTCGTACAAAAAGGCGACGAGAAGTGGAAGGCGAGGCGTATGTCGCCGCTACTCCTTGCCGTAGTCGTTTCCCGCGGAAAAAGTACAGGGAGGTACGCACTTTTTAGCTTTAGAGCTAAATTTCTGATGATACCAGCAAAATTCTTTATTAACTTTTGGGCTTTTGTGCCGAAAATTAGATCGAGATAGTGAACGAGAATGACTTCTGGAACGTCGCAATGAAGCCACTTCTTCTCTTAAAAGTTTTAATTCTTTTAAAAGTTCGGAATCAGCACTCGAAGAATTAGTTGTACTAATAGCACTTACCTGTGGTGGAGATACATCCAAAATTTTATCAGCTATTTCGGCAGCTTTAATGGGTGTAAGGTCTTGCACTGATGCTAAAATAAATTGCGCATTTGAAGGCTGTTGTTGCAAGAATAGTTCGAGCAAAAGAGTGTCGGATACCTTATGGTTTTCAGCTCTTCTCTGCATGACGCGAAGTAGTTCTGACGGTTTTCTATCCCCTAGTTGTTCACCAGCTAATAATCGGCGAATTTCCTGCGATTTTGTTTCACCACAACGTTGAATTATTTCGTCCTTTAAGTTTTTGAATGGATCGGAATTATCAGGTGAAATTATTACGTCACGCACAGTCATTGCAATTTCTGGAGGTAAATTCGCAACACAATAGTTATATTTTGTTCTAGAATCCGTTATTGGTTTCGGCACAGCTAGTTGAAATGTTGATTCTACCATCGTGAACCACAGGGCCGGGTCCGTAGGGATGAATGCAGGGATTTTCACTGCAGCTGTTTCATTCATGTTGAAAACAGAAACGAAAACACTTATAATCCAAAATAAGAACAGTTTATCCGGGTCACCACTGAGGTGTGTTGCTTAACACTCAGTTATGTAATGGCGTGTCGGCGTATTTGAATTAATGACTCCAATGTAGAAAAATAAACTATTTATTAACATAACGAGGAACTATCTACAAGCGAACACACTTCTCTCGTTCGAACATGGCAGAATCCAAAACAAAACTTTTTACAGAGAGAAAAGTTGTAGTGCTTTTCGTGCGCTTGCAGCGCCATCTCATAAAATGCACCAGGGAGGATAGATAGAACACCATAGGATTTTCTTCTAAGAGTCATCTGACCTATCACATACGCACCCATACGAACGAAAAACCATACGTGTGTGAATTATGTTCTAAAAGATTTTCTCAGAACGGACACTTGAAAGTGCATCTACGCACTCACACAAAGGAAAAGCCATACGTGTGTGAAATATGCTCTAAAGGATTTTCCCAAAGAGGTCTTCTAGATATTCACCAACGCAACCATACAAAAGAAAAGCGATACGTGTGTGAAGTATGTTCCAAAGGATTTTCCCAAAAGGGCCGTCTGAGGGGGCATCTACGCACCCATACAAAAGAAAAGCCATACGTGTGTGAATTATGTTCTAAAAGATTTTGTGAAAAGGGAAACCTAAATAAACATCTACGTACCTATACAAAAGAAAAGCCATACGTGTGTGAAATATGTTCTAAAGGATTTTCTGATAAAGGACATTTAAATAATCATCTACGTACCCATACAAAAGAAAAGCCATACGTGTGTGAAATATGTTCTAAAGGATTTTCTGATAAGGGAAACCTAAATGTTCACCAACACATCCATAGAAAAGAGAAGCCATACATGTGTTAAGTATGTTCTAAAGGATTTTCTTCAGAGAGTCACCTGAACCGTCACAAACGTACCCATACAAAAGAGAAGCCATATGTGTGTGCAGTATGCTCTAAGGAATTTTCGCGAAAGATAGATCTAAATGTTCACAAACGGATCCATACAAAAGAAAAGCCATACTTATGTGATGTATGTTCTAAAGGATTTTCGCAAAAGGGACATCTAAAATTACATCTACGCATCCATGCAAAATAAAAGCTATACATATGTGAAGTGTGTTTTAAAAGATTTTCTGTAAAGAGCAATCTGAACAATAATCTACAACAGAAAAGTCGAGTATGTCGTAAATGATTTTTCCGAAAGCAAGATATAAATAATGCATGTACGCATCCATACTGCAGAAAAGCCATAGTGTGTGAAATATGTTCTAAAAGACTTTATGCTTAAGGAAGTCTGGAGAAGTATATTTGCATTCATACAGGAAGAAGCCATAAGTGTTTGAAGCGTGTTCTGAACAGCGATGAGATGTTTTAGTTTTTTTTCTGTTTCTAATGTGCATTTGTTACGTAAGCTAATCTAATGAAACTTGATTGATTATAAAACATGACCAGTTGTTCTTATTTCATAAATTAAAATATTTATTATTATAGTTCATTTTGACATAAAAATTTTAGTATTTCATTACAGCATTTGCTTGGAGTTGTAACTAGTTTGTCTTCTTTCTAATCTCATTCGTGGCTTAAACATTTCCTGAAAAGATCTCTGTAAATAAGGTGCCTACGCGTCCATACAGAAGAAAATCATGGGATTTTTATATCGATAATTAAACAACGCGAAAGAAAAAAAAAATGTTATTTGCAATCTACAGTTTTAGTACTTTTCACAAATAAAGGATGTATTACACTGCTCGGCATGAAAATTGCCGCCCAACATCATTTTTGCAAATTCTTATGTAAAACTAGCCGCCTTCGGCGACCAGCTGTTTCGCGATCCTTAAAAAATCCGACTTTACGAAACTCCCGCTCGGTGGCGTCTGCGGCGCCTTTTTCCCGTTTCAGGTCTTACAACAGCTCTTATATAGTGAAAATAGCTTTATTGAAAAATTTAATCGCAGTAAATTCCCGCTCGGTAGCGCCTGCGGTGCCCTCTTCCCATTTCAATATCTGAAACAGCCTGTTCGCTCACCGTGTTACGATCTTTCAAAATTCTGAATTTAGCAAAGTCCATCTCTGTGGCGACTGCGGCGCCTCATCCCTTTTTAGAACTTACAACAGCTTCCATGCTAATACCGCAAATAGGTTTGAAAATTTTAAATGTAACAAATTTTCGCTCTGTGGCGAATAAGGCGCCGCTTTACGTTTCATGAATTGAAATAACTTGTTCGCTCACAAAAATCCTTAATACGAAACGTGAACGGAGTATCGGAATTCGAAAGCCTGCATCATAATTAGAATAGGAGATATTGTAATAAAGGTGTTTTGGCTTTTCTGTGGATTTCTCTGAAACTCCCGTACGGAATTTAATGGCTTATATCAGTTTAAAAGTCCGTAATATTTCAAATGATGTGTTATAAGTAGAATTCTAGATATTAAATTATTAAAATATCAATGCGCCCTCTGGCGACAGAGATTTGCAACTTATACTCTTCAAATCTAATTCAAATAACTTTTCTAATGATATATTACTTATGAAATTATGTTCATTAGAAGCTGAGATACAAACGTAATATAGACATTTTTATAAAATGATTTGTGTCCGACTTACCCATGGTTTTCTTCGAAACATAATTCCGTGCTATATAACGTTAAAAATCTTTAGTACGATATGTGAGCAGAAATTTGAATTCGAAACTCTGCAAAATATTAAAGAATAAAGGTGTTCTGGGTATTCCGTTGTTTTTTCCGAAACTTCCGTTCCTTACTCTTTCAAAATTATTCACAATCGAATTATAGGGTATTAAAACCAAATACTACGAAATTTCAACGGCATATCTCAATTTAAAATACTGCAAAATATAAAAGAAAACTTAATATTTTTCCAATAAATATGTCATTTTTTTTATTTATTCATATATTTTCATGAAAATTGAACAGCAGCTTTATAATATGCTGTCTAAGCCAATTATTCATTTAAATGTAAGGTAAATGAAAATTAGAAATAGTTTGAAAATTACAGTCCCCCTCTCCCACTATAAAACACTTGATATCTTAATTGATTACAACCATTTTTTTTTCATCACAGACTATCGTCTGCCTGTTGCCAACTAAATTTCAAACTTTTGTTAATTTTAAAAAATCTAATTGATGTATCAATAAGCCGCTTGCACTCTTAGATTCGGAAAAAAATTTCACTTTCATTTCGTACCAAATTCGTAACGATCGGACTAATATTTCTAACTTATTTTCCACTTTTTCTGCTTTTAACTCCGTTAAAATATCTATTTTTATGCAATCACGGTTTATTCTCAGTCATTGACATCGCTTTTGATTAGAACTAGGTCTACATTTTAATTAATATCTCCGCAACTAATTAAAATTTTAAAATTCTGTTTTCACTATCCCCTCGGGAAGGCTTCTAGGCACCCGTATGTGAAATTTTATACTTCTGCGTTCAGTAGGGGCTGAACGTATAGATGCTCAGACAGACAGACATCTTCTTTTATTATTATACATGACCTCCTGATTCCAAATATAATGCACATTTTTCTCTATTACCCACCGAATTTTAGAGACAGCTCCCTATTTTAATCACCTTTAGGTGATTTTATGGCTATGAATTTGATTTTTAGGGGAGGGGGGATTAATTTAACTGTTAAATATCTTCTGAAGTCTACAGAATTGGAGAATTCTAAAATATGAATATTTGCAGCAAGGAGAAAACTTAGGGGGATTTGCCACTGAATTGTCTACTACATTTCTTATATTTTTTAATCTATTATTAATGTTATTTATTAACATTATATTTTTGTGTTCTTAAGTGTTAAATTAATTCTTTTTCATTCTGCAAATCATATTAATGGTCATAAAATTACAATATAAAGATAAAAATTGAGGAAGGGAGTAGTGTCCTTAGAAAACGATGGTGTCATTGCAAAATGGGAGTCTATTCGGTTTCTGAGGGTCATTTTACATGAGTATCAGCAAGAATGGTATCAGAGCTCGATTTTTTTTTTTTTTTCTTTTTTTTTTTTAGCGAAGTGTTATTTAATAAGTATTGACCATAGCACTATGCAGTTTTCACTG
This sequence comes from Salticus scenicus, assembly GCA_963930645.1. Taxonomy (NCBI): domain Eukaryota; kingdom Metazoa; phylum Arthropoda; class Arachnida; order Araneae; family Salticidae; genus Salticus; species Salticus scenicus. The sequence continues at coordinate 160,443,100 of OZ005658.1, forward strand.
AAATAAATGGAGTTTTTTTTTTTTTTCATGTAACAAAAGATTAACTTGTAAATTAGTTTAAATTTTCTTCATCAGGTAGCGCTTAAATTGTAAAATTACTTTTTTACAGTGGTACATTGCATTTAACAACGTAACTAGGATTGTTAATGCTCAGTGTAAGGGCCATCATTCAATAGATTAACCAACTAACGTTGTTCATCAAAAATTCTAAAAAATTATCAGTATTCGAAACATGGCGTGAGTTGATCAGGTGTATCTGTTTAAAATGTGAGAGAACACTCCAAATGTAGCGTGATATATTAGTGAAACCTGCATCAAATATTACTTTCTCCTCCTAACCATAAGGTAGAGAAAGTATTGCTTTTGTGTCAAATTTTTAAAAGTGGGTTTTTGTTATATTCACACGTTTTCAGGTGCCCTGAATCCAAAAATTATGTTTTTAGCAGTTGGTCTGTGTGTGTGTCTGTCTGTTATCAGCATATCTCAAGGACATATAGCAGCAGAAAGTCAAAACTTGGTATTCGCAATGTGTATTATATAGATATGCTACACTAAGCTTTTCGTTGGGATGAAGCAAGTGGTTCGTGTACGGGGACACCCAAGAAAATTCAAATACATTACGTCTATGTTGGAAATTGCAGGTAAGTAGAGTTTAACATCTATAACTGCACTAAACCAAATGAAACGAATATATTTATTTTATATATATGCGTAAAAACATGTCTCATGTAGAATAGGGTAAGAAAATCATTCACTGTTCGTTTACAGGGCTACACAAAAGAACTAGATTATAGTGTGGCATTAGTTGAAAATTGATGGAAGAGTATTTCAGTTTGTGCCCTGTGTTATTACTGTAGAATTATATTTAGGTGCATGATGTGGACTGTACATAATCTTCAAATGATATACCGGGCTGCAAATATTTAAACCATAACATTCTTTTATATTGTTAGTGGAAGACGTTTACTATCATATTTTACCATGTCCAGTAAAGCTGCTCAGGAATTGAAATGAATTCCTCATAATAGTAAGTTAAATAATGTATGTTTTTAAGCTAAACATTCATAGATTGCTTTTTGTATATTTACACGTTTTGAGGCTTCCTGATTACCGAAGTCAAGTTTTTAAACGTCTGATCTTTGTCTGTGTCTCTTAGATTAACTTAAAAATGAATAATTTCAGGAGATCCAAATGTTGTATTTTGAAATTAATATAAGTTTGTTGCTAGAAAAGTTCGATGACGATTGATATGTTCCAAGGAATGTTGCATGTGAAAGTTGTGAGGGTAATTTTAATTGAACTTTTAATTTTTATAACAGATTTAAATTCTATATAAATGTAGACTGAGCAATAAAACGGGGGGCTTGAGGGGGGGGCGACAGCCCCCCTCATGCAGAATAATTATAAAACTCTTCTGAAGCCTAACTTGAATTGTTTTAACATAGGTTTACCTAGCCGTACTCATTATTTTACCTCTTAATCTCAAACCTGTATTTATAGTATTAAATTTCGGGATAAGAGAAAGTCGTATGAGTGATATACCAGATTATTTTTTCATATATATATTTATATATATATATACAAAATTCCATGATATTTTATACATTTCAGTGAAAACCGCCCAGAGCTACAGTTAGCACTTCTTTAATATATATTTATATATATAAATTTCTGTGACTTTTGGATCACCCGGAAATTTTCCCAAAAATTCGCGAGAAGGGTACAGCAAAATCGCAATTAATGATATTTTTTAAATTTTTGTAGATATGAGAAATTTCTAGAAAATCGAGTTCATGTAAGTATGTAAGTTGACGGTTTATTTTAGCTGAAAGTTGAAATTATGGTTGTTCTGCACACAATGCTTAGCTGTGGCCGATTTTTTAGTTTCTTCTTTCTGAATATAACCCATGTCTTCTTTAAGGCAATACTTGAGTTTTCGTTTTGTTTGACCAATATATGTTTCTCCACATTGACAAGGAATACTATATACCCCTCGAGTTATGTTTATCAATAGATTGTTTTAATGTAGAAAGGGCTAATTTATTTATGGGGGAGAACATTATTTTAAAGTTATACTGTTTCTTTTTAAGAACTTTAGCTATGGCAAAACTAAATTTAGGGAAAAAATGTAAAACAATAGTTATGTTGAAAGAGGACTTGGACCATTGGACATAGAAGTACGAGAAATACTGGGATTTTGTATTTTAAAAAGAGCTTTATCAATAATGGAAGGCAGTGTTGCCAGATTTTTGCCTTTTTTCATTCGATATCCATCACTAAATTTTCATTGTAAGGGTTGCCTAATCATTTCGACATTTAGTCGTCTGTTATGAGCGTGTTCAGTAGAGCGCCCGAGATGGATCAATGCGGCAGGGCGATGACGTGACTGATCCTCGATCGTGCCAGGAATCTACTGAACGATTTGGAACAATTCTGACGTGATTGGACAGCACCATCTATCTAATTTGACTTGTATTAGCAAGATATTTATTGTATTTCAGATGTTTATTTTGACTGGAATTTTAATACGTAATTCCATAAAATGCTAAACTATATTACTTAAAAAAAAAAAGAAAGAAAGAAAGAAAGATCTTTTATGTAATAACAATTTTCCTTCTTTCTTATTAATGTGGACTATTGTATTCTGCTAACATAAAATAAGAAGCTATTAATTGATTGTACTGATAAATTACTGATATACATTTCTTTAATTGTGAAAATGTTAAAAATGTTACGTTACATTTATTTTTAAAGGAGCATAGTGGATTTATTTTAAATGAGCACTTCTTGATATAAGAAAACACTTTTCTTTCTCTTCGATTTTTATTATGAACAGAAATGTACAACAAAAACGTTTTTGAAAAAATAAATAAATTATACAAAATATGAAGTATGCTGTTTAGTTAATATAACGGATTTATATAAGAAATAATCTTACTTTCTTCTTCGATTTATGAATCAATATAAAGAGCTTCTACTCTTATTGCCGACTGAATATTAAAATAAACTTGCAATGTAAACACTGCTTAATATTATAGCTACTTTTTTCCCGGTCTGTTTTGTTTATAAAATTTAATAATTGACATCTTAAACTTATTTTTACCAAAATTAAAAATATGTGGAAGGATTTTAATTTATTTACTTATAGTTAACTTATTGTTTTAAAAGTAAAAAATACAATCGTTTATTCTTTAACCACATTTCTTGCGACCCTGGACGCCTCTGCGCAGGTGCGGATTGAACGAGTCCAGTGTTAAAATAGGGGTGACTGAGAGAAAACAAGCGATAAGGGAACACCGAATAACTGGATGTTTGCCAAATAACTATCCCTCGGGCAATTTTGCATCCCTCCAAACTTCTCGACTCGGCCTCACTGCTAGTCGTAGGAAACGTGGTCGCACTATACAAACTTTTCTATTTGTAAACAAAAAACAATCGCATAAATAAAAAGCTTTGTCTGAAAAATAAAATGAAATAATTAATTTTTCCCAGCTTATTTTTATGTATTAAGTTAACAAAATATGATAGAATTAAAAAAAAAAAAAAAAAAAGGTATTTTCGATGTTACGTTTTTCAATAAAAGAAATTACGTATCAAAGGAATTACTTACCTTATTTTCTACAGCACAAACAATGCACATAAATAGGTACATAAGTATTTATCTTCATCTAATTAAACAAATAAACAATGATTGTTAAAAACAGATGATTGTTGAGATTTATGCTGTGTAGTGTCAGTCAGAGCCTGGTTTTCATCCTATTGCGCATTGGATCAATCACGTGACCCAATGGATCAAGAAATTTCTCTGGTTTCTGATCCACGACCGGTCGAGATCAGTCCATTCCACTGAACGATGTAACTATGTATCGGTCGACACCACTGAAAGCATTGGCTCCGAATCAATCGATCGATCGTGGATCGGGCGCTTTACTGAACACGCTCTATGTATGTAGAGATGCAAAAAACCCGGGAATTTAAAACCAAGGAAAAATACCAGGTTTTTTGGGGAAAAATGGGAACTTTGGGAATTTTGCGGGGAAAAAACAAATTAGAAATCTCTAAAGCATATAATAAGTTGTTTACTTTATATAAATGACAATTTTAAAGGACTTTGATATACTGATAAGCTTATAACATTATTTTAATTTATCATTTTATTTTCAATTTATCAGAACTGCAGCCAAATCAAAATTTGAAAAGAAACTTAAGCTTTCTTTATTAAATTAGCACTTAAGATAAATGTATCGGTACAATGTTGGATACTATTTCCATATAATACAAGCTGAAGAATTAAGGAAAGCAATGTGCATAATCCTGTAATAGTTTGAGAAGAGAAATAATTAAGATTTGAAAAGTTCTTTAAAAATTTCTATTTTATAAAACTAAAGAATTACTTTTAAATAATGAAGTGGTTTTCAGAAAGCAGAGATGGCATTTTATAGAATTACTACAGTGGTATAGTTTCTTTTACAAGTTATTTTCAGAAATATTTCTTATTACAGTTTGTAAAAAATTGATATTAAATTTCCTACAAAGAAAATTTTTGCAAAAATATTTGTATACATATTGTTTTCATGATTTTTATACATATATATATATATATATATATATATATATATATATATATAAGTTTCTGCATTTCTAACACAAGTGAGGAAATTTTTCGAATTTTATATATATATATCAATAAAACATATTAAATTTAAGAATTCTTCTTTTTCTTTTCTTTTTCTTTGTTAATTAAAAAAAAAAAAAAAAAAAAAAAGACCAATTTAAAAATTATCAGGTAATAAACCAATTTCTTAAATACTTCATTTAAGTTTAATGAAAGTTGAATTTAGTTGTTTTTTTTTTTTTCCCTAAATTATTAAGTCCAATTCTCTAATTGTACATTCACAAACCAATTATGAATAAAAAATTTTAAATGTTATTAATTCGCATTAAGAATTGAAAGGATATCTCAAGAACATCACAAAATAATACTAATGAATAATGACAGAAACTTATTGTTAGTGTTAGCACCGCATTAATTATAATTAAATATTTTCTTCGTTTTCAGAATAAAATCGAAGGTGCTCGAATTAGCTTGAAAGGGAAACGAAAGAGAAATCTATGCAGGAATTAAAGTTGAAGTTAATTTAAAGATCAGAGGCTAAATAATTGACAAAAGTTATTAAAATATTCATAATTTCAAAATTCCCAGTTTTGGGGAAATTTCAAAATTCCCAATTTTGTCTTAAATTCCCAGGGGAAAAAACCGGGTGTTTTGGAAGCCTTGCATCTCTATATCAATGTATATCAATCATCAATTCTACAAATTATTGGTGAAAGTTGAATAAAAAAAAAAATCCCAGTCTGGCAACACTGATTGAAGGGTTGTAACCTCCGTTAATAGCAACTATTTTATGATATTTGATTTTAGAGTGGAAGGATTCAGTATCCAAACAAATGTTAAGGACAAGTTTAGCAATGACAAAAGTATAAAACTCGGCCTTTTTTCTGGGTAGGTGGGTGGCATGAACGAGGATGGGGAGATAATGAATTAGCGAAAATTTACAATAAACTGCAGTGCAAAACACTTTTTCAGTGAGCAAGACCAGTGTATCAAGGGAGGGAGTGAAACATTGTTTTCAATTTCGTATGTAAATTGGACGGTATTGTCAAATGAATTTATGATCTGTAATATGTTATCAATATTGCGCAGAGAAGTGGTAATCTAAGTCAAAGTGTGATCCACATAACGGGCCCAAAATGGAAAAGAGAATTTTTCAAAGAGGGAATTTCCGAAATAATGCGTGTAAATATCAGCGAGCATTAGTGACACCATGGCTAAACCTTCAAATTGTTGGTAAAATTTACTTTGAAAAGTAAAATTAGTTTTAGATAAACAAGTGCGGGTAAGAGAAACTTACTCTTAGATTTCAAAGGTTGTGTAATGAAATTCTTTTAACCTCTTTCCTAGGCAGGAGAACGCGCTACTAGTTGGAACATTAGTGAAAAGTGGTTTAACATAAAAGGAAACCGTATTGAGATTCATGTCATGGAAATTTCGAATAATTTTCGCAGAGCTGGTGGAGTTTTTAACAATTTGGGTGTTGACAGAAACATAGATTCAGTAATAAGGCATACAATGATCATCGACCCTAACAGCACACTTATCCAAAGTATATCCTGTGGATTTCCCTAGGATGTCCTTTCATAAATAGAATACCTTAACTATGAAGAAGATGTGCTGTTAGGGGAGGGGGGAAATGTGATTATTTTTCATTCGGAGAAAGACGGCCATTTTACACTCTAATAGATGTCTTTCCCCATAATTTAGCAAATAAAATTATTGAATAATTTATGTAGTAAGGTCAATGAAAAACTCCAGATACCCATTTTTCTTTATTTTTCCTTCACTTTATTTTTTCTTTTTACTATATTATAGTATACTTATGTCTGCACAAAATTTATTTTTTCGGCATTTATTACTATTTCGAGATACAAATCGTCTGCATTCTCAATGAAAAATAAATTTAAGAAATTATTGATTTGTATTGCGTAAATTTGTGTAGTATTATATACATAAGAAAGTATTGTGGTGGCCACAACAAACTAGTTATTTATAAAAACAAGCCGGCTTTACCTCCGTCACAGCTAACTGCATTAAAAAGAATATTGAAAATTCCATAGAACTTACTTGTTTAAAATATCAAAATTTAAAAATGTAAATATGAAGACATTAATCATTCCATAATAATAGCAAAACAACTGATTATAAAATTATATTTTTCATAAATTACTCAAATATAACTTACTTATGAAAGTTTATCCCATTTCCTTTCTTATTAATTAGAACAACTAAAAGCCGAGCAGTACTTTCGCATTTTCAAAATTCATCAATATTCTATTCCATTTTTATTGAAATTTAATTTTTCCGACTGAGTGAAAATAATGCCTGGACCGGGACTCGAACCACGGATCTTTGACTTACAAGGTCAAGGCTCTACCAACTGAGCTATCCAGGCCGACATCCCGGTCAGCATTACTCACTCAGACAACCTTTTAGGCAGAAACAATCTGGTCTATCATTTAGATAGCTCAACAGAAATAAGCCGCAGGAAATGGAAAACACCATTAAACAATGGGAGAAAGAAATACAATTTTTTTTTAATAAAATCACACAATCAGCTGTGGAAGGAAATCATATTTATTGAAATTTAATTTTTCCGACTGAGTGAAAATAATGCCTGGACCGGGACTCGAACCACGAATCTTTGACTTACATGGTCAAGGCTCTACCAACTGAGCTATCCAGGCCGACATCCCGGTCAGCATTACTCACTCAGACAACCTTTTAGGCAGAAACAATCTGGTCTATCATTTAGATAGCTCAACAGAAATAAGCCGCAGGAAATGGAAAACACCATTAAACAATGGGAGAAAGAAATACAATTTTTTTTTAATAAAATCACACAATCAGCTGTGGAAAGGAAATCATATTTATTGAAATTTAATTTTTCAGACTGAGTGAAAATAATGCCTGGACCGGGACTCGAACCACGGATCTTTGACTTACAAGGTCAAGGCTCTACCAACTGAGCTACCCAGGCCGACATCCCGGTCAGCATTCCTCACTCAGACAACCTTTTAGGCAGAAACAATCTGGTCTATCATTAAGATAGCTACACAGAAATAAGCCGCAGGAAATGGAAAACACCATTAAACAATGGGAGAAATAAATACAATTTTTTTTAATAAAATCACACAATCAGCTGTGGAAGGAAATCATATTTATTGAAATTTAATTTTTCCGACTGAGTGAAAATAATGCCTGGACAGGGACTCGAACCACGGATCTTTGACTTACAAGGTCAAGGCTCTACCAACTGAGCTATCCAGGCCGACATCCCGGTCAGCATTACTCACTCAGACAACCTTTTAGGCAGAAACAATCTGGTCTATCATTTAGATAGCTCAACAGAAATAAGCCGCAGGAAATGGAAAACACCATTAAACAATGGGAAAAAGAAATACAATTTTTTTTAATAAAGTCACACAATCAGCTGTGCACAATTTTTATTAAAATATTGCATTTCTTTCTCCCATTGTTTAATGGTGTTTTCCATTTCCTGCGGCTTATTTCTGTTGAGCTATCTAAATGATAGACCAGATTGTTTCTGCCCAAAAGGTTGTCTGAGTGAGTAATGCTGACCGGGATGTCGGCCTGGATAGCTCAGTTGGTAGAGCCTTGACCTTGTAAGTCAAAGATCCGTGGTTCGAGTCCCGATCCAGGCATTATTTTCACTCAGTCGGAAAAATTAAATTTCAATAAATATGATTTCCTTCCACAGCTGATTGTGTGATTTTATTAAAAAAAAATTGTATTTCTTTCTCCCATTGTTTAATGGTGTTTTCCATTTCCTGCGGCTTATTTCTGTTGAGCTATCTAAATGATAGACCAGATTGTTTCTGCCTAAAAGGTTGTCTGAGGGAGTAATGCTGACCGGGATGTCGGCCTGGATAGCTCAGTTGGTAGAGCCTTGACCTTGTAAGTCAAAGATCCGTGCTTCGAGTCCCGGTCCAGGCATTATTTTCACTCATTCGGAAAAATTAAATTTCAATAAATATGATTTCCTTCCACAGCTGATTGTGTGATTTTATTAAGAAAAATTGTTTTTCTTTCTCCCATTGTTTAATGGTGTTTTCCATTTCCTGCGGCTTATTTCTGTTGAGCTATCTAAATGATAGACCAGATTTATTTCTGCCTAAAAGGTTGTCTGAGTGAGTAATGCTGACCGGGATGTCGGCCTGGATAGCTCATTTGGTAGAGCCTTGACCTTGTAAGTCAAAGATCCGTGGTTCGAGTCCCGGTCCAGGCATTATTTTCACTCAGTCGGAAAAATTAAATTTCAATAAATATGATTTCCTTCCACAGCTGATTGTGTGATTTTATTAAAAAAAATTTCTATTCCATTACTATTGTTATGATGAAAATGCATAATAAGTATTATTATTTTTTTTTTTTTAACTATAGTCTTTGACCCTTTAAAAGTAAAAAATATTGTAATATTGGTTAGGTGCAATTTCTACTTTAAATTGTAATTCAGGTTTTTTTTTTTTTTTCTTTTTATCTACTTAGATTCTCTTTTTCTTTTACTTGCCTTTAAATTTGTGTTCCCTAATCTTTGTGATAAAACTTTCAACGCCTAGCAACAAGCTTGAGGGCGAGTCTTCTTTCAAAAAGATTGTGACCTTTGAGCGATATCTCGTCCTTCGGGGTTTGTAAGGTCACGCTGTAGTTCATTATCGGCACGTGGGGTTGGTCTGGCTAATTAGCGGATCCAGCTATTTTGACAATTGTCATGTCCAGTGACTGGTTCGGCAGGGCAGTTATAGGCACTGATTTGTCAGTTTTGGTATCTGTGAGGTTTTTTTTTTTTTTTTTTAATACATTATTATTAAGTAGGGAATTCTCTTGAAGTGAAAAAAAAAATGAAACATACAATTTTTCTTTTTATCTTTAAAAATTGTGGTTTTGGGAAATTAAGCTTTTGATTAGGTGAAATTTTTGTGTACATAGTGTGGGTTAAGTTAATTTTTTTTTTTAGTTTATGCCTCCTCTGGCAGATGTAGAGACAAAAAAAAATTAGGTTTTAAAGTATTTGGCATGAAAGAAAAATTTTGTGAATTTAGGGAAAAACTGTTTTTGTCGAGGAAAATTCAAAATTTAGAATCTGATTTTTGGCCAGGTTCTTTTAGGTTTCCCTTAAAATTTTCAAATGCAGATTTAAATTTGTGTAGATTAGTCAAAATTACGTAATTTGTTATTGCCTTGACTTGAAATCTTACTTTTTATAACCGCTGGTTTTGGTGTATGTGTACAGTGTATGTATGTTTTGCTCGCAGAACTAAATTCTAGTTTTGCAAGTGTTTTACCTCTTACAGAGTTGATATTAGGCCTATTTCTGTTCCTCATACCTAGTTAACCTACATTTGATCTTATTCACCAAGTATGGCATGTGATTTTGTCTGTTAGAAAAAACAACAAAAATTCTAAAAGTTAAAATTTCCCCATCGAAATTCTGTTTTTGCTAATATCTCTGTCTCACACAATCTGCTCCTGAAATTTATGTCCCGAAGGATTTTCAGAAGAATGTTGGGTTTATAGGAGTGTCTGTCAAGGCCATGGTGCTTTTTACAATTCATTTGTTTACTTTTGAGTGGCAACAGAGGTTTTTTTGTTTTTCGGTTTTGTGTTCGAATGTAAAAATTGTCCGATGCTAAAAGTTTGAATTCTGTGATGTTTTTCCCTTTTGAATAAACCTTTTCTTTCTGATTTTGCATTTACAGTTCTTTGATATGCGGATAGGCTGAAAGAGCCGTTTTCTCGAAAGCATATAATAAAGTTGAAGAATTGATAGCCTCACAAGATGTTGACCTTGCAGAACTGGAATCAGAATTGAGTGTTTTTAAATCGAAAGTTGATCACCTGGAAGTAACGCATGCAAGTATTCTTGAAGTTCTCTCTGAAAAAGAATTTGACACAGAATTCGAAAAAATTGAAGATTATCGTGATAAAGCAATAAGAATTGAAATAAAAGTAAGAAGAATAATTGATAGCCATCAAACTGTAAGTACTGCTTTTGGTCCAATTCAGAGTGAATCTGTTATTGTTAATTCTGTAGAAAATATTAATGAGAAAAGAAGGTTTAAATTACCAAGATTAGAATTACGACTGTTTGATGGTAATGTTAAAGAATGGCTTTATTTTTGGAGCCAATTTCAAAAAATTCATAACGATTGTACTATAGTTAATTCTGATAAATTTCAGTATCTATTACAAACTACTGTTGAAGGATCCCGAGCTAGAGAGCTTATTGAAAGTTTTCCGCCAACGGGCGATAATTATATAAAAGCAATTGATTGTTTGAAAACCCGTTTCGGTCGTGATGACTTACAAATTGAAATTTATATTAGAGAATTATTAAAATTAGTTTTGAAGAATGCCAATTCAAAATTTTGTTCAAACAATTTATGTGTACTGTATGATAATCTCGAACAGCAAATTCGTGCACTGGAAACACTTGGTGTTACAACTGATAAATGTGCAGCATTACTTTATCCTTTGGTTGAATCATGTATGCTAAAGGCGAGCTATATATACGAGCTGGCGCATCAGGCATTTTGTTGCCTTAAGGTTGCCACATGTACCCAGCGCGTTTCTCTCATAAACAAACGACAAGCATTTTTTTTTTTTTTTTTTGAATCGTCTTACGTTACTTTAGAGTAATTTGTTTTATATTTCATAATTTTAGCTAAGTAAACTATGATATGGAAGTTTGTTTAGCGATAAACTGCTATAATCATTCAAGAAGTGAATATAAAGTGTTCACAAACCTTTTAATAATGTGTATTTGAGTTTTGGCGACATTCTGTGAAAGAAACAGAAACCGCCCTAACAACACATCTTACCCCAGTACATCCATAGGATATCCTCACAATAAAATGACATCCTAAGAATGTAATGTGAAAAAAATGTGGTTTTGGGAATATTATTGTTGCTTATTGCTCTTATCTTGACCGGATTAGCTTCAGATCAAGATTTCTTAAAATCATGAGGAAAGCGATAAGGACGCCAAGCGGGAATCCCTCCAGTAAGCACGCAAGTTCACAAAACGTACGCAGTTCGTCCAAAGGGATGGAATTCGTCCCGCAGATTGGACGAGAGGATATAGCACAACAGCAAATCAACGATTAGGCTTCGGGATAATACTTTTCTATTTTCTTTCGATCGATGTTTTGTACTTTTATGGTAAATTTTATTAATGTAAGTATTTACAAGTGTTTTACGATGATATAATATATCTGCATTTTAATAGAGATTGAAAAAAAAAAAAGAAGGAAAGAAGAGCGTCTAATGCTGTGTAAATGAATATACATTGTAGTGATCGTAGCGACATCTGTAATTTATGTACAACAACTGCTTCTTTCACTTTCAGAATATGTATTTCTAGTTTCACTTTCAGAATATGTATTTCTACTTTCACTTTCAGAAGATGTACTTCAACTTTCACTTACATAATATGTACTTCAACTTCAACTCACAGAACATTCTGTTTTCAGCCTTGCCGGGAAGAAGGTCCCGTAGTATGTCAATATCAGTGAGTAGTACGCCACGCGCTAAGTAATGCGTGCTTGTTTCATTTATGATTGTTGATTATTAAAGAGTTTATTTTCGTAATGACGACTCATCAATGTATTAATCACCTCGAAGACCTATAAATGGTGACTTTGGACTTAGAAAACTTTCATCCTCCTGTGTAATGTTTACGTGCAGCTAAAGTTTCGGTTTCAAATCGAAACCAATCTTAACTTTTTATTGCTTCTGTTTTGAATCTCTTCTGCTACGGATTCACTATGAGTGATGTTTCTGCAGTCAAGATTCCTAACTTTATTCCAGCAGACCCCTCGTTGTGGTTTACTATGGTAGAATCTACGTTTGAATTAGCTACTCCAAAGGCCATAACGGAATCCAAAACTAAATATAATTACTGTGTAGCAAATCTTCCGCCATCTGTTGCAATGACTGTCCGGGACATAATTATTTCCCCTGACAGTAATGACCCCTACGGAAAACTAAAAGATGAAGTGATATCTCGGTGTGGAGAGTGTAAATCTCAAGAAATTAGACGGTTGCTTACAGGAGAACAACTGGGAGATCGGAAGCCCTCTGACCTGCTTCGTCTTATGCAACGGCGTGCAGAGAATCATAACGTCACAGATGCCCTGCTACTTGAACTTTTCCTGCAACAACTGCCTTCAAACGTGCAATCAATTTTGGCGTCTATAACTCCTCTCACATCCCCAAAAGCTGCTGAAATAGCCGACAAAATTCTGGACATCACACCTGCACAGGTGAGTGCAATAGAGACTAGTTCCATTTAGAACGCTTCCTGCAACAATGACTCAGAAATGCTGAAAGAGATTAAAATTCTGCGTAAAGAAGTAGCATCGCTAAGACGTTCGAGAAGTATTTCTCGTAGTCGTCGGTTTTTTCGACCAAGGAGCCCGTCTCTAAAGAACGATGCCATATGCTGGTATCATAAAAAATTTGGCTCTAAAGCCAATAAATGTTCACCAACGTGCACCTTCCAGGAAAACAACTCACCCCAGGAGTAGCGGCGACATACGCCTGGTATACTAATAGTTCTCGTCGCCTTTTTGTGCGAGATCGTCGGTCTAATGTTAATTTTCTCATCGATACTGGTAGTGATTGTTCTATTATACCAGCTGCCACAGTTGAAAAGGTAAGCACTCCAATACAAACTTTTAAAGCTGCTAACGGTACTTCTATTAATGTATATAAACAGAAACTTTTATCACTCGATTTAGGTTTAAGAAAAAACTTTAATTATCCTTTTTATGTATGCAATGTGTCTACAGCTATAATTGGTGCGGATTTTTTACACTATTTTAACTTACAGCCAGATCTTAGAAATCGTCGATTAATCGACGCCAATACAAAATTAAAGTCTAATAGTACGATTAATATTGCTCATATTTACTCTATAAAATCTGTATTTAATGATAATAATTTCTCTCAATTGTTAAATGAATTTCCTAGTATTACTAAACCTCCATGTGCAGACCAAATTATTAAACATTCTGTAAAGCATCATATTGAAACATTTGGCTTTCCCGTTTTTGCTAAACCACGCCGGCTTGCTCCCGATCGTTTAAAAATTGAAAAATTAGAATGTCAGCATATGTTGGATTTAGGCCATATTCGCCCATTCAAAAGTAATTATGCTTCCCCTTTGCATATGGTCCCTAAAAAAGGAAGCGATGATTGGCGTCCTGTTGGTGACTATCGAGCTCTTAATGCTCAAACCAAAAAGGACAAGTATCCAATCCCTAATATCGTTGATTTTACTAGCGAGCTTCATGGGACAACAATATTTTCTCACATTGATTTAGTTAAAGCTTATCATCAAATTCCGATTGCTCCCGAAGACATCCATAAAACTGCAATTTGTACACCTTTCGGACTCTTCGAGAGCACTCGGATGCAATTTGGTCTGTGCAATGCGTCTAGTACTTTTCAAAGATTCATTGATGAAGTGACTCGAGGTTTAGATGGTGTTTACGCATTTGTTGATGATATTCTTATTGCATCTAAAGATAAACAAGAGCATTTTAAACATCTCAGAGCCCTTTTTGAACGATTAAGTCACTATGGTCTTACTATTAAACCCTCTAAGTGTACTCTAGGAGTACTTAATATAAAATTTCTCGGATATAATATCTCTGCCGAAGGACTTTTACCCCTCCCTGACAGAGCTGAAGCAATAAACAAATTTCCCCGACCTACAACTATTACCCAATTGCGGCGCTTTCTTGGCATGTACAATTTTTATCGAAGATTTATACCTAAAGCTGCCCACATTTTAGCACCCCTAGTAAAACTTTTGAAGGCCATAAAAATAAAAAAAAATCTTCACGTTCAAAAACATCTGAAGCACCTCTTGACTGGTCTGTCGAAGCAGAAACTGCCTTTTCCACCGCTAAAACGGCACTTGCGGATGCCACCTTGTTAAAACATCCCATTCCTGGTGATCGTTTACGTTTATGGTGTGACGCCTCGGATTTTGCTGTTGGCAGTACGCTCATGCAATATAATAATTCTTCATGGGAACCAATAGCTTTTTTATCTGTAAAACTTACTAAAAGTCAGCGCACTTGGTCCACTTACGACCGCGAACTTTTAGCTATATATACTTCAATTAAACGTTTTCGGCACATGCTTGAAGGTAGAGATTTTTCCATCTACACTGACCAAAAACCTCTAATTTATGCCTTTAAGCAACAGCCAGATAAATGTTCTCCTCGTCAATTGCGCCATCTCGACTTTATTTCTCAATTTTCGACAGATATACGTCATATTGATGGTACAGAAAACTCCATTGCTGTTGCCTTATCTAGAATTGAAATTGATTCAATTTCAACAGAAATTTTAGATTTCAAACAAATATCTCTTGCACAACTCGAGGATCCTGAATTAAAAAACATTTTACATTCTACTTACAATGCATGTAATATTCAAAAGCATTATTTTTCTTTGGAGGATGTAACATTATACTGTGACATGTCAACAAACATACCACGTCCTTTCATCCCAGAATCTTTTCGATCTAACATATTTAATAATATTCATAATCTTTCTCATCCCGGAATTTCTGCCACAACTAAATTAATAACTAAGCGATATTATTGGCCAAAAATGAAAAAATTCATTAAAAATTCCGTCCAGTCATGTGATAAATGTCAACGTTGCAAAATACATCGGCATACGAAAGCTCCACTTGGAACTTTTGCCCTTGCAGATGCAAGATTTTCACACATACATATCGATTTCATTGGTCCACTTCCTCCATCTGACGGTTATCAATATTGCATGACTGTTGTCGATCGTTTCACTCGATGGCCCGAAGTAATCCCAACATCTGACATGACAGCTCTAACAACAGCTAAATCACTTGTAAGTGGTTGGATTTCGCGTTTCGGATGTCCGGTTACCATCACGACAGACCAAGGTCGAAACTTCGAATCCACACTTATTCGTAAATTAACAAATATTCATGGAACCACGCGTACACGCACAACAGCGTACCATCCAATATCAAACGGAATTTGTGAAAGATTCCATCGCTGGCTCAAAACTGCATTAAAAACTCATGACAATATGAAATGGACTGAAGCACTGCCAATTGTCTTATTAGGTCTTCGAACTGCTATTAAAAATGACATTATGGCGAGTAGTGCTGAACTAGTCTATGGTACTACACTACGACTTCCATCTGATTTTTTCACAATAAATAACTACAAAACATCACCTGACTTAACATATGTCTCACAACTCTGTGAATCCATGAGAAAACTTTCTCCCATTAATCCCCTTAGTCATGGTACTTCTAATGTTTACATAAATCCATCCTTGCAGACATGTACTCATGTATTTTTGCGCATAGATAGTATTCAACCACCATTAACTCCTCCTTACACAGGACCTCATATAGTACTTAAAAGAAATAATAAAAATTTTGTTATTAAAGTTAATGGTAAACCTACAGTAGTATCCATAGACAGGTTGAAGCCTGCATTTCTGTTGTCAGATAACGCCAACTTATCTTCACCTTCACCACCTGATTGTCATAACAACACAAATTCTTACTTAAATGAACTTAGATCTAATACTTCTGCTGCACAAGAAAATTCACAACAGCAGAAAATAATTACAACTAGATCTGGTAGAAAAGTTCATTTTCCAAAGCATTTAGTAACAGATTATTTTTAATGTCATTGCAAATCTTGTATTTGTTTATATTATCATTTATTCTTTTATATATTGCACTTATTCCTTGTTTATTTACTGTAATATAACTTTTCATGTGCACATGTGTATGTATGTATATATATTTTAAACAATTCTGTTCTCAGCAAAACTTTTTTTTATATATTTCATTCTGTTATTGCATACATTGTTAAAAAAATGCAGAAAAAATACAGAAATTCTCTGTAATTTCAGAAAAAAAGTCGTAAAATACGTTTTGTCTACGTAATTTTTTCGTAATTTACGCCTTTTTTTCTGAAATTACAGAGAATTTCTGTATTTTTTCTGCATTTTTTTTAACAGTGTATGTGTACATATATATTTTAAGTGTATTTAGCATCAATATTCTATTGTATTAGCATTGTATTATTATTATTTTATATACATAATTGCATTTGTAATTGTATTTGTATTAGTATTTTGTAATTTTTTATCGTTCTCCTTGTTCACTGGGGGGATACTCCTGTAGTGATCGTAGCGACATCTATAATTTATGTACAACAACTGCTACTTTCACTTTCAGAATATGTATTTCTAGTTTCACTTTCAGAATATGTACTTCTACTTTCACTTTCAAAAGATGTACTTCAACTTTCACTTACAAAATATGTACTTCAACTTCAACTCACAGAACATTCTGTTTTCAGCCTTGCCGGGAAGAAGGTCCCGTAGTATGTCAATATCAGTGAGTAGTACGCCACGCGCTAAGTAATGCGTGCTTGTTTCATTTATGATTGTTGATTATTAAAGAGTTTATTTTCGTAATGACGACTCATCAATGTATTAATCACCTCGAAGACCTATAAATGGTGACTTTGGACTTAGAAAACTTTCATCCTCCTGTGTAATGTTTACGTGCAGCTAAAGTTTCGGTTTCAAATCGAAACCAATCTTAACTTTTTATTGCTTCTGTTTTGAATCTCTTCTGCTACGGATTCACTATGAGTGATGTTTCTGCAGTCAAGATTCCTAACTTTATTCCAGCAGACCCCTCGTTGTGGTTTACTATGGTAGAATCTACGTTTGAATTAGCTACTCCAAAGGCCATAACGGAATCCAAAACTATGTCAATATCAGTGAGTAGTACGCCACGCGCTAAGTAATGCGTGCTTGTTTCATTTATGATTGTTGATTATTAAAGAGTTTATTTTCGTAATGAACGACTCATCAATGTATTAATCACCTCGAAGACCTATAACATCAATATTTGAAGAATTTGCAATTTCAACTTATCCTCAAATTTTGAACCCCTGTCTTATGACTGTAAAATCTACAATTTGCAATAATTAAATTCTAGCAGTCTATTTTCTTATGACTTTCAGACCGATTTTAAAACGATGAGGTTTTATTGTAAAATTCTTTAATCCCCCCCCCCTTTCCTTTCATCGTTTTCTCATAGTTTGTCCTTTACTAAGTTTCAAAAATATCGCTACTTCTACTTCAAAAAATTCTCTTTTACATTTATCATTAACAAGCGTCAAGTAGATGGAAACAAACATGAACCTAGTGATCTGAAATTTTTGGTTATTGCATATGATTTCATTTAAAAAATAGTATAAATCGTGAGTTTTACAGAAGAAAAATCAAATAGTAAATTAAAATAATACATTTTTACATATTTTAATCTTATTATTTATTCATACAAATTCGGTTTTTGAAAAATCACTAATCTTTAAAGTGGGGTAAAAAAAATGGATAATGTCACTTTATAAATACGAACAAATAGGTAGTAAAAGATTTTAATCTCTTTATGAAAATGGTCTATAATATAAAAAATGTATAGTATATCATCGAAAAACATTTGTAAATACTTTCATTAATAAAATTTACCATAAAAATACAAAACATCGATCGAAAGAAAATAGAAAAGTATCATCCCGAAGCCTATTCGTTGATTTGCTGTTGTGCTATATCCTCTCGTCCAATCAGCGGGACGAATTCCATCTCTTTGGACGAACTGCGTAGGTATTGGGAACTTGCCAGTAGCACAACAATATTGGCCAACGTTGGCCCATCATTGGCCAATGATGGCGGACACTGGCTAATGTCGTACATTTTGTGCCGCTCTTTACCGACATTGGCCATTGTTGGTCTATATTAGTAATACAATATTGAAAGTTCATAAAAGTTTGATATTTCAACTTTTAGTTCATATTTTGCTTTTTATTAAATTGATAGAGTATAGAAAACATATTAATAATGTTTTAAATTCTGTAAATGTGTGGAAAACTTTTTATGTCTATTGCGAATTTCAACAGCATTGGCCAACACTGGCCAATGTCGATAAAAACGAACCGAAATATGGCAGTTGCATTGCATCCAATCAGAGAAAGCCGCTGATCTTGGTAAATTATTTGTAAACAAGATGGACGGATCGACATCGAGGTAGCGTCGGCTTCAAATATATGTTGTTATGTTTATTTTCTCCCAGTAACAGCTTTTCTTTGGTAAAAGGTAAGTGATGTTTATTTAAAACATTTTTTTTTTCCTATTGTAGCATTGAGTTATCATAGTTTATTTAAATGATATCATTTTTTTGAAATATAGCATCCTTTTGCAATCTAGGCTTAGTAGAATAAGCAATATATTTTTTTCCTCTTATAATCAAGTTTAAAAAAGGAATTTTGCATTATTTTGTTTTTTTTCAAATATGAATACTCTTCTAAATAACAATATTTTGACTTTTACGAAAGGATGTGCTGTATTTATTTTATTTGTTATTTACGGAAGTATTAATGAGTTTAATTGTTTCCGTATTTTGTTATCAATAGTTAAAATTTTATTAATTAGAATATCAAATATAGATTAAGCATTTTAAAGAATATGTGTTCAAAAAAGGTAAAAAAAATATATATGTATTATTTTGCACTACGACGGTATTTATAATTTACGCTTCTTAATTTTAATCATTGATTCCAAGAATTTTTATTATTAAGAGGAATATGCTTGCTTTTCATAAGTACTATAATGCTAATTAATTCTTAAATCTACTTTATTATATTTTTGTTTGTGAGTTATGTTTTGTTGTATGAGTATCATTAGCTCAACAGATTATTTTTTGTTGGGGAAAAAGCACACATATTTAAATAGAAATCTCTGTTTCCCATAACATTCAAACAGATTTCCTTGTACTGTATATATATATATATAGAGAGAGAGAGAGATAGATAGATAGATAGATATTTAAAAAAAAACAGTGAAGCGTGTGTTTTATTAAATAAGACTAGTAATGCATCATTTTAATCAATGAAATCAAAATTTGAAATTCCATATCCCTCCGAAACGGAAGAGCACTTTTTTTTTTTTTTTTTTTTTTTTTTTTTTTTAAGTATTATATAGTATGTTCTTTATGATCTTGTGGATTTTTAAAAATTTGCTGTTCGTATATATTTTTTTTTATTCTTTTCTGAATATTTGTCTGAAATAACCTTTCTCCAGCAAGCCGTTTGCTAAATTCTGGGTTCAAGTGTAGACTGACTATTTACTATTTAAATTTCAATTAAGCATGTAATTGGCATCCTGAGAGTATATTCAATTTTATGCTTTAATGGATAATTTAGTTGTTTATCTAATCTAAAAAAATTAGCTGTTTATTTTCATCTAATCTTTTTTTCAAAATCTTTTATCGGAGTATGTAACTAGGAATAAATTATTTTGTATTAATTTATAAATTGTTTTTTGACTTTATAAAATACTGTTGAATGGTAGCCGTGAAATAAACTGACAAAAAGCAAATTTATAGCAAAATTGAAAAATGAAAATATTTTTTACTTTTCGTGCAGCTGCACAAAAGTGCATAAAAAAATATGTAGATAATATAGAATTTCTGATGCAAGTATTGACAAAATTTCAAAGTGACTGGAAAGAAATGTTACTGGATTTAAATGTTTTAATAATACAGTCGCACCTCATTAACATGAATACTGTTAACGTGAATTACTTTTAACATGAACTGTATGCACAATCCCCATCAAAATGAAGATTAGTTATTAATGGCTTGAAGTACTGATAACATGAACAGATTTTTTTTATCCTCCTTGAGATTCCCATTAACAAGGTTCGACTGTATTTAAAATCGTTATCCTAGCATCAAAATTATAATTTTTGAAACCATTTTTAATTTTTTAAGTTATATACTTAAGCACATTAAAAAAAATTAAATGGGTAACATTTTTGCTCGTTTTATTTTAAGAATCTGTTCATTATAGTGTAAAAACAGTAATTCTGCATTTGTGGGCAAAATTCTGTTAGGCCTGGTATTAACTGAAACCTACAAACCTTTATAAACTAAACCTCAGCAAAGATGACGAAAATTAAAAAATAACAATTTTATGTTTGTCTTTAAAAAATGTATATGAAGTGCCTCAACATATCCAAAAAGCATCCTATCACTATTTAAAGAGTTATCTAACAATTAATATTTGGCCTGACAAATAAATCTTAAAAAATGTTTAATCTGAGGTAGGGGAAAGGAGCTAAAAGAAGAAAAGTAAAATTTCTGTCAAGGACAGATTTTAGTTTAGTACGGAAGACTATTAATTTCAGTCTGTGAAATTTTTATTTTTTATCTCAAATTTTTTACTGTAAAACTGAGCCACATACTTTTTAAAATGATTGAAATGAATTAAAATGAAGTGTTGTCACCTAAATTTCATACTTAGTTAATTTTAAAAAATCTAATTCTGTCAAAAACCGGTTTGCACCTCTGGATTCAGAAAAATCACCTCTTTCATTTGGTAACAACAGGACTGTCAGTTCTGATTTATTTTCCCCTACTCTGGTGTTGCACAAGACTGGTCTACAAAAACTGGTGACAATATTTTTAACCAGATTGAAACTAATATTTCTTCTAGTCGTAAAAAATACACTGCAGCCAGATAACCGGATACGGTCAGCCAGAGTCAGTTATTACTGTTATTACCACACCATATAACCATACACCATAATAAAATGAGATTCTTATCTTTGTGAAGTTACATTAGGATATAGAAGAAACAAAAATATAGGAATTATAATTACTTTTTAAACTTTAATTGGCTAAAACAAAACTTTGATTACTTTTAAAATTAAAATATATTTTCTTTAGCTTTATTTAAACGTATTATGTGTTGTTTTCTAATGGCAGATTCTTTTCCTACTGCTGATGATGAAGCGAAATATGTTCAACTACAATCTGATGGTGGGAGTGATTCCTGTGATCCGATAACATCAAATTATATTTCAGGTAAGAAATTTCTTATTCAATGCTGAATTATATATACACATATATATATATCAGGGTGTCTACGGCACCTGTAAAACAGAGAAAACCTGAAAAACTCAATGAATTTGAACATCTATTAAAAAAACAAGGAAAACTCAGTGAATTTTCAAAATTTATAGCAAAAACAGGGTAAATTCAGGGAATTTTGAAATTTTTTGAAAAATCATTGGGGAATTTTTTCATAATAAAATATTTTTAAAAAAGTAATGCTTTATAATTATGTTTTTCCCCCCAACTATTTTAAGTTAATAAAATTGATTTACCCTAAATATGTTCAATTGACTTGTAAACATGTTAGATTCTGGTGCTGCATGGTTGCGCGTTATCTATTTTACTTCTAAAAGGGACCAGGAAAACTCAAGAAATTTTTTTCCTGATTTGTGTAGCAACCCTGATATATATATATATATATATATATATATATATATTATATATATTACTTATTTTCGTGCATGTGTGCAGTGCACCATGAAAATGAATGTGATGTTACAATATTTTGTTCAATTTTATGTTGCATGTGTTCGTATTTTGTATTTAAAATCGCTCTATACTATTAAAAATTTGTAGGAAGAACTTTTTAGCTGTTTAAAAAAATCCTGTTTTTAAAAACAACTCTTTACTTTGTATTTTAACATTTACTTTGTTTATCAAGTACTTGCTATTGCCTGATACTGTTATATATTTGACAATAATAATTACAATAATTGAAGATGTTGTCGATATTGCTCATAGGAGAAAAAATAATTGCTATACTTTTGAGACTTATTTATTTTTTAAATAATAAGAGAATATTTCAATGTAAGGGATGAACTATGCAATCTTACACAGTTTGCTTTTTATTAAATTATATAAATCGCAGCTTATTAGCTTAGCATACTGGCTCAAGGTCGAGACAGAGTTCATACAGTCCTTGAAAATTTTTGATTTTTAAGTTGGCAAAATCAAGGCGAGGCAAATTCTTGAATTTTTCTGTTTTAAAAAATTTCAAAATCAGAAAATACAGTGAAATCTGAATTGAAAAAATACTAAAATTGCATGGTAATCAATAATCTATCCTTCATATAGCAAATTCCACTATGAACGTACTTAAAGTTATATAAGAAAATTGAAATGAAAACTAAATTTCAATCCTGATTATTTGAAAAAGTCTCAAGAAAATTTTACTAGTAATTTCTAAATGGTTATATTTTTAGTTAAGTAAAATATGCGACAAATATTAAATAATATTAATAATGTTTAATAAACTATCATTGATGATATTTTCTATTCTCCTTCTTCCTCCGCCCCCCCCCCTTTTTTTAATCTTACTTCTTTTAATATACTCAATCTCTCTCTCTGTAAATATATATATATATATATTGTGTTCACAATTTTTAAGAATAGAAACTGGCGACAGTCATTAAAGCTGTATCTGTAAAGTAAAATATTTAATATTGACACCACCACTACTGAGAGGTTCGATTCACAAAGCTGGTATACGAGAGGTGCTGGATTTGAACTCGGATCACACTTACACGCCTAGGTATTGAGTTTTTTATGTTTTCTCCAAAACTTTAAAAATTATTAATTTAAAACTTTCCAAACCATTTTTTCTGCTGGTTGGATGCAAGTTAAGCATTTTCTGCTTCTGGACTTCGAACCCTAGTATATTCAGTTGTTTTACTTTCTTACACCCGCTGAATATATCATAATTAACCAGACAACACAAATTCGTCCAGATTAAGTAAAAATACGTAATCTGGATGTACAGACATGTCCATATTACAGCTAAGGCTCCTATATATACGAGCTGGCCCATCCGACATTTTTTTGCGTTAGGGTTGCCGCATGTACCCAGCGTGATAAACAAACGGCAGCCATTGTTTCTACCGTCTTGCTCGTAATTTTTGTGAAATAAACTGCAATATGGGAAGTTGTTCAGCGATAAACTCCTGTAAACACTCCAAAAAAGGATACAAAATGTTTAGGTTCCCTTCAGATAATGCAAGAAGGAGAAAATGGGCAGCGAATTGTCGTCCAGATTCTTGGATCCCGGGACATAATGCACAGCTTTGCATAGTAAGTTTTATTGTTATTCACTTATACTTTTCTTTGCATTTCTGACATTTATAATGTAAAAAATTAAAAATATATATATATTATTTAAATCTAAATATGTATTTTATTAACCATAAATTATTTTAAGAAACGCTTTTTTACTGTGTGTTTGTAGAGTCTTGGCGACGTTCTTGTTTCCGTGTCCTGATAGTATTAGGTCGTTGCAAAAGTTCGTGCGGACGCGGATCATTTTATTGCCTCCAAAGACGAGAACTTCTATCGCCGTAATATACATTTGTTACCCGAAAAATGGGCAAAGGTTGTAGAAAGTAATAGAGAGTATTTTAAATAAAAATTGTCATTTGATTTGATGTATTTTTATGAAATGAAGCAATAAAAAACCGCACGAATTTATGCAAACACCTAATATATATTTTTTAATTGAACTTTTGATTGGTTAATTAATTATTTGTCCAATTTTTAGATTTCTTTTTCTTGAGATATTTATTTCATATTACAATTTATGCCTACGTACTAGGGGAAAAAAATTTTAAAAATCATACTTTTTTTTTTTTTACTTAAAAAAAATGCATTAAATTGAAATAAGCGTCTGTATATTAATATTACATATACATCACGTAACTGTACATAAATTCATATTAATAATGACTGCTAACTTAATTCCTTTTAAACTGCAACTTATTTTTTTAAAAAGTTTTGTTATGAAAGCGATATAAAACAGTAGTATGGGAAAAAAAAAAAAAAAAGTTGTACCTGATTGACTAATGTGCAAGTTGCACCGAAGGAACAAACTATTTCTTACAACGAAAATGCCGGCAAGAGTTAGAAGTCGCTGAACCACTTTAGAATGTAAAAAATCGTCTGTGTATGAGTAGGCATTTATTAGAACATAGTTTTTTTTTTTTTTTTTTTTTTTTTTTAAGTTACTTTATCAATGGCATCCTTAAATTACTAACTCAAATATAAACTTAATTATGTTGTTTCTTTCTCTTTTTTTTTTTTTTTTTTTTTTTTTTTTTTTTCATGCGCACTTTTTATTTCCTTATTCAAAATTATAAAAAAAAAAAAAAAGAAAAAAGAAAAAAAAAATCATGCTTTTTTATGAAAAATAATTTTATTATGTGTTTTGTAGAGGTTTTATATAGCTAAGCAATAGAATGTTCTTTAACGCAACTGTTTAACACTTACAAGATAATTATAAAAAACAGAAGTTCATTATTACAGACATACAGAAGGCAGAAAGACTGACAGAAAGTCATATAAAAAATATTAGCATTCATCAAAAAATATAGGAAGGTGTTTAAAATGATTAATACTACTAAAAATGCACTTTCAAGCATTTCCTCTTGTATACTGTAATGTATCCGAATCTTTCATGTGATCCAGTAAACAAAACTTTAATGCTTATCTAACCATATTCAATTAAAAAGATGCTTTTGCACATGCTAAAAATGATGATACTTTTACCCATTGACCTGGAGAAAAGAAAAAGGATCCTTAGAGAAAAAGTTAAAGCGGTGAATGATCTTTATAGCCTTCATCGCTTCATACCACCTAAACTCTGCAGACTATAGGACATAAAGTAACATACACAGTAAGCAGACATAGTAACGTATTTAATTTCTTTTGTTTGTACATGTGCCAAACTACTAGTGGCAAGCATTCTATTTTGAATAGGAAACCATCTAATGTTACTTTAAATAAAATATATTAATTTCGAGACATGCTAAAAATATTTGCAGAAAATCAGATTGCGAACAGACTGATAGACAATTAAATTGAAGTTACAGACATTAAAAAAAAAAAAAAAAAAAAAAAAAAAAAAGAAGAAGAAAAATGTGACACACCAGCCTGTAAAATTATGTAAAATAAATGACTGAAGATTTTATCATTTTCCTTTTTTGTTGATTAACGAGGAAGCTAGGAAAAGATTCGGGTCGAAACGGCCCATAAAAAATTTCCTCATGGCCCGGCCCGAGTATACACACAAAAAAAAAATAAATCCGAGCCCGGCCCGTCCCGACAGCAAATTAAAAAATTCGGCCCGAACCCGGCCCGTAAATCTGACCCGTACAGACCTCTAATGTGCTTATCAGAAATTACTCCATCGACGTAATGTATTGGAATTCTCTAGGATGTTACTGTACACGAACTATTTCCTTGATCTCAACGAAAAGTATAATGTGTCATCCCTATATGATAGACATTGAAAATACCGATTTTAGACATTCTGCTACTACTTGTTCTTCACACAGACTAACCGCTAAAAACATGATTTTAGAACGTATAAATGTGACAAAAACTCAATTTTAAAAATTTAACTTTAAAATAATACTTTCTCCATCATATATATACGAGGAAGAGAAAAAAAAATTAATTAAAAAAAACTTTCCAATTTTAATTGGTACGCTCTTTTTTTTTTCTTCCCCTTTCAAATGTTATGAATTATTTAAGAAACAGAAACAGATTACTTGTGTTGCTTATCATTTTTGGCCGATTTCATTTTTAGATGAAAATTTCTTAAAACCGCCAGTGAAGCGATAAAATCGCCAAGCGGAAATGCTGTCCTCTTACGAGGCAAAAAAATGGCGGTGATGCGCCGGCCTATTATTTATTTAAGGGGCTCTAATTACAGCCAGATTCAGTCTATATTTCATTAGATTTTGTAGATATTATGTTGAAATGTCCCCACCTTTTAAGTAATAAGTACGTCTTTTAGCTGAACAAAATGACGCAAAATGGACATATGTGAACATAATATAAACATGTCCATTTTCATTCCTATTACATCCAAAATTACCCATGTTATTTTTAGATTTATGCAAACATAGATGCTGTCAAAATGAAATCCTTAGTGAGTGCAATCTTTTTTTTTTAACTTAAATACTAGTGTCACATGACTGTCTAAGCAAAATCAAATCGACATAATGGGTGTTTTGTGAAATCCACAGAGAGAGTTCAAAAAATTATTTTAAAACTGTAAATTATTTTATATATATAATTTAATAATTAAAAAGCTTTAAAATATTATTTTTGAAGTTATCTGGAGTATGGCACAAAGAGAAAAAAAACTTCCCCAGTGATTTATTTTTTCGCACAAAATATTTTATATTTTTAAATTTCATTCATTGCCAGCACCCATGTATGTAAATCAGTTTTTTATGGAATCTAGCTTTCAAACTTAGGTTCTTTGGCTCAATGAACTATTATTCCACTAAGTGATGTCCTCATTCAATATTTGACTTGCCTTCATACTCCTGTGAAATAGATTTAATATTTTCTTTATGTGAATAGATGCAGAATTACAAGTGACCTTTTTTTTAAAAATATAATCACATTATGATGGTATAGAAAAGTTTAAAGTTGTTCACTCCTTTTGTGATTTTACCATCTCTAGTCACCAAATCCCATGCAAGTCTATGGCGAAATTTGTTTATAGAATTATTATTTTACCTAAACCTAATTGAAATTTTTAAATTTTGTTTTCACATTCAGAAAATCCACAACTGTTAAATTAGTACTCGTTTCCAAAAATTGATTTTTTAAAATTTTATTTTACGGCTAAAAAATGAGGAAAATGTATTTAGTGAAACGCATTTTTGAACTCAAAATTTAAATTTATAAAAAGTAAATTTTTAGAAAGGGAGTACTAATTTAATGGTTGTGTATTTTTAGAATGTGAAAATGGAATTTAGAAATAATGATTAGGTAATGTGCAATTCTATAAACAATTTTACCCATAGAATAACAGGGGTTTTGGGTGACCTTGACAGTCTGTGATGTACCCACTTGAGACATAACTTTGTTTATATACTTTACACACACGTTTAAATAAAGGCCAAACAAATTTTTACAAGAATGAAAAATAACTAGATGAAGTTGTGCTTGTGCCCCAAGCTTTATTACTGGCCTGCTCACTTTTTACTCTTGTTCAGCAAAAATCGACATAACAGCTACATATGAAATCATTCATTACTTAATTTTTAATAATGAAGTTAACAGAACTAGAGCATTAGCTTGTTTTTTTTTTTTTTTTTTTTTTTTTTTTTAGAGCTCTGGTTTGAAGACTGGGCAGGTCATTTTTGTAAACATTAATGTGGCTTTTCCTTTAAAAATGTTTTTTTTTTTTTTTTTTTTTTTTTTAATTTACGCTTTGTAATATGCTTTTAACAAAGTACATGAAGCACTTATATATTTTTTAATTTTCTACGTTTTATAGGTTCCACGGCTTTTTCATGGGAAAATGTGAAACGCTTGCTAGTTTATATGTATTAATTCATATTCCAATTAAGAATTTTCTGTACATATATTTAATCTATGTGAATAAATAAACAATTACATTTTACTGAAAAAAAAAAAATCATTTAACCTTCTATTTTCATTCCACAATGTACCTGAAAATTTTTTTGCACTCTGCAAACCAATTATAAGCAATACGTTTTTGTGCATCTAAATAATGTTACTTTGTGCAGTATGGAAATATATTTAAAATATGCTTTAAACCACACTGTATTCAAATTCTTTTCTGAGTCCCGATATTAATCTTTCATGCATAAATATTTGAAATAAAATATATTTTTGAAACATTAATTCTCTCTTGATATATGAAAAAGGCAAGCTTAAAGCTGTAAAATAATTTCTTGAACTTCATAAGTCAATCCAAATAAAATATTTTAATCAAATTTGTTTGAATTAACCTGGCAGGAAAAATCTTCATTGTTTTATAAAGTATCTTGAAATTAAATAGAACTATACCTTTTTGTATATAGTACCTTTTGTATAGTGTATATAATTATTTGAACACCCTATTATAATTTTTTGTTTTATTATTTAACGACATTTCTTATTTTATCTACACAACCGTTAATTGCCTAATGTTTTAAAAGTACAGCAGAGTCACTCCAGATTTTTCATTTTTTAATAAACATGTACTTATTCAAAATAAGAATGTGAATAATAGTGCATCACCGCATGAATAGGTTTTGTGTGAAGTCTTGTATTGTTGCCTTTATCTTACTTTTTGATTTATACCAAGAGTTTTAACACTCTGTTTACAAATATTGCATATCTCATTTTTTATAGAATGAAGATAAATGTATGAATTTAAGCTTATTCTTGCATTCATCCTTATATAGTGCATCAATTTATTTTATTCCAGTAAAAGCCAAGCAAATTATTCTTACTTCTTATTACCAACCAAAGTTTTAATAAATTATTCATGACCAGTTATTGCATCTTCAAGTATAAAAGACTGCCATTTAACAGACACAATAATTTCTTGAAAGTGTTTTGTAAAGAAATCAACATTTAAATGAATAAACTCTTTTTCAGTATATCGAAGTGAGAGAGTTATGGTTTCACAGAAATTATCCAATATATATATATGTTTGTTTATTTATAAATTCCAATCCATATAGTCCGCAGCAAAATTATTGAAGCACTAGCAATAATTCGTATTTAAAAGATAAGCACTTAATACTGTTTTCTTACGTAAATATTTGTCGAGTCATGATCTTAGTCTTATGCTGCTTATAAAAAAGTAAGTTGATAAAAATTAGCGATCAAACTAAAAAATATAAATAAAAAATGTGGATGTGTGCTTCAATAATTTTGCTGCTGACTGTAGCGGGGCCACTTGAAATCAGGCTACCACTTGAAAATTTATTATCTAGATAATTTTTGAAACACTGAATCAATTCGAGCCAAAGTTGGACAGTGAACTTACAATTGGCAGCAAAATTTTTAAAGCACTAGCAATAATTCATATGTAAAAAAATACACTTAATACTACTTTGTCAAACAAATCCTTGCCGAGTTATTTTCATAGTCACTAAGAACATGACTCGACAAGGATTTATTTAACAAAGGTATTAGGTGTACTTTAAGACTTCTACCTGAAAATTTTTCATCACAACAAATTTGAAAATACTGAACCGTTTTGCACAAAAGTTGGACAGTGAATTTATTTTGGATTAATAAAGTGAGCAACTAGCTCTGTCATTTTATTTCCAGGTAAAGGCCACTTAAAATGAGGCTGCTAGTTGAAAATTTGTTATGGCAATAACTAGAGTTGCACCGAATATTCGGTTTGACCGAATATCTTGATATTCGACGACGGAATAGTCGAGGTCAAGTTAAATTTTAAATTAAATTAGAATATTGAAATTGTTAAAAATTTTCATCATATAAAATTAAACTGTTTTCTTTTTTTTATTATTTTTATCATTTATCAATATTATGATATTAAATAAGTAAAAAATATCTGTCTAATCTTAAAAAATGCCAGTTTCTATCTTAATTTCTAATCTAAATAAAAAATAGTCTGCATTAAAATGTAATATATTTCAAAACAGTCACTTATTATAGTTTAATGAAGGGGAAATTGTGACAGCATATAAAACTACATTTACTTTGTGTGTACATATGTGCAACTTTGATTACTTTGTTCGCCTGATGTAGGGTAGTGTTTTCTTTCAACCCGAAATAATTGTTGCGAGTTAATTGCATTTTATGGTGTTTATTCAAAGTTTTGTACTTATTACTTTAAAACACCAGTTCTGTGGTGCTTTCTTATTATATATATGTATGTTATTGATGTCTTCTTTCCTGATGTTTAATCATTATAATGTTTTATGTATTATGTGTATACTGCCTACACGTAAAATAAGATTATTTTTTGAAAATTCAAAAAAAAGAAAAATTTATTTGTTCTTATTTAATGTATTTGGCTCTTTTTAACCTAATTATTTTAATGAAGTTCAAAACTTTACATGGGAAAAAAAAATCAATGATTTAAAATATACATTTTATTTCTATTTTGACTATAAAATTTATCTTTTAATGCTAAATACTTAGATTTTATGTTGATACTTTTTAATGTCCATATTATTCTTTTTACATGCAATAAATGTTTAAAATAATTAAGCAATTCTGGGTATAAAAAACAATTTACACTGAAATTTAAGTATTCAGCCGAATACCAAATATTTGGTATTCGTTATTTGGCAAAAATCACTATTCGGTTCAACTCTAACAATAAATTTTGAAATATTAAATTTATTTGAATCGAAGTCAAACAGTAAACTTATCTTACAAACATCTTGAATTAGTTTAGTGAGCAACTTGCTCCTGCCATTTTGTTTCCAAGTGGCGACCACTTGAAAATTTGTCAATACAATAATTTTTGAAATACATTTGAACCTCATTAATAAATAATACCACAGAACTAGTGTTTTGAAATAATAAGGTAAAAACTTTGGATAAACACCATAAAATGCAAGAAACTTGCGACTTTGTTTTCTTGCATTTTATGGTATTTATCCAAAGTATAGTACTTATTACAGTCGAACTTCATTAACGTGAATTACTTTTAACATGAACTGTTTCCACAATCCCCGTGAAAAGAAAAATTAGTTTCTGAGTTACTAATAGCATGAACAAATTTTTATCCCCTTGAGATTCATGTTAATAAAGTTCGACTGCACTGAATTAATTCAAAATGAATTTGCAGGATAGACTCATCTTAAATAATTGCAAGATAAAAACTTTTTATATACTATAATTTTAAATTTTCTGTTGAATCACACAAACGCTACTGAAGGACCTGAAACAATAATTAGCTAAGAGTATTTAAAAAATGCATTGTTATCGTATTTTGAGCTATTCTAAAAGTTTCAAATGTCTAGCTAGCCGGGAAGTTAGTTAAATAAACTTTATATTGAATCATATAAACGTTATCGAACGCAGCAGGGACCCAAAACAGTTGACTAAAAAAAAGTATTTTAAAAAAATGCATTGTCATCGTTTTCTGAAAGTTTCAAATGTCTAGCTTGTCGGAGCTGTATCTGTGTATAAAGTGATATTACTATATAGAGAGCAAAAAGAAGAAAGCGACAAACTGTAAAGAAAAGTTAGAAACATCTAAGACTTTTATAAATGTGGAAAAAAAAAAAAAAAAAAAAAAAAAAAAAAACACAAACGCAATATCATATGCGTTTACCATAAAATATTTTATTTAGATAGACCTTTTATAATGTATTTGCTGATTTTTAAGAGCAATGTTAGTTAATTTAAACTGAAAGAAAATGTTGAGTTTGTTTTTAAAATGATAAAGAATACTGATGATAATGGAAAGAAAAAGATAGCTAGAAACAATTGCAGGGGGAATAGTGATACTATTTAAAAAATCCTGAGTATTATTGCAGGATTGTTTCAGCCCTGTTAAAATAATTCTAAAACAACAATAAAAAAGGGTCTAAACTTAAAATTTTTATAATTATACATATTACAAATTCTGTAATAAGTTCAAAAATAAAGAAACTCATATTTAAACCACATTCTAAAAACTCAATTTATCCATATATATTCATGCAGAATTTTGAAATATCTGTATTTAAAGTGGCACAGTCAATTTGATAAAATTTATGAATGTATTAGGCAAAAATTTACAATGCATATGGGAATGTAAATAGGATTTCTTAGTTAACTGTTAAACTATATAAAAATAATATAATTTTCTCAACTGACAACTTTTTAAAAAGTTAAATTACAAGGTGTTTGATGCATTTTTACCTTTCCAACACTTATTACAATTACTCAGCGAGGGAAAAAGTAAAAGAAAAACAAGTAATTTTCAAACAGATATACGTGTAAATACAGTTTATAACTTACTGATAAAGGAAAAACAAAAACATAATAACGATCAAATCAGAAGTAAACATGTTTTTATTAGTATTTAAAACATTTGAAAATAATCTACTTTTTATTTTAATCTAAGAATAAAGGCTTAATGTTATAGTGTTTATTTAAAAATTTGTACTTATTATTTCAAGGTCTAACATTTTAACAAATACAGAAAAAAGATATTAATACAGCAAAAGTAAGTTATTTTGTCACGAAGTATATATATATTTTCAATTAGTTTTTCATAGATAGAGTTCAATTAAATTAAAAAAATTTCAGATTATTAGAAAGAATTACAGAAACAACAACGCAACACAAACACAGACGAAAAAGCGATGCAAACGTAAATAATAGACAGATAGAAGCAGCTAGAAAAAATTGAGAGAGCAGCAGTCTGAACAATAAATGCGATAAAAAATAAATAGTTAATTTTATTTCAATCGCAAAATTTTGTAGAAGATAAAACTTTCTTATATTTGATTACAACATCCGCATTAATAAAATGGCGGCATACAGGTGCAGTTTTAGCTCAAGTATTTACGTAAACTGGATTAGTTAAATTTTCTTTCAATTTATGTGCCTAAACTGACGTCCATATTTTGTACGTTTTTCGTAGATACGTCTATCTTCGGAATTTCACATATTTTGAACATACTGGAGCTGGAGATCTACGTTCAGAACTGGTCTATCGACGTAACTCGGACGCGATAGATGAAATATGAACATAATATGGACGTATGTGTTATGTGGGAACCTGTTAAAATAAAATTTCATTAAAGACTTTAAAATAACAACTGAAAGATGCTAAACCACACTGGGAAAAAAAAACTCTAAAAATAAGTTATTAATATCTTATTTTATTATTAAAAAAAATTTACTATTTAAGTAATTCCTGAAGTGAAAATCGTGGTTTTGTTGTGTGGATTAAGGTTGATTCACAACACTGGGGTGTTGCACTTGAATCATTCTAAAAAGTTCCTAGCTCATATTTAAACTAGTTTCGGTAATAACCATGGGAAACTCTAATTAGCTAGGTTGATAAGCAGGATCTAGGATTGAATCCACCATCTACAGTCTTCAAGCGTTGAGAGTAGAACCTGTTGGTGTACTGGTGGGATCTCATAAAGTGGAGAACAAGAATGTTAATTAAAGACTGCTATTCATGTTGATAATACTAACAAATAATGTAATTTTTTAAAATTGTAACTTAAATACAGCATTATTATTATGCCTAAATTTATCTTTTTTTCACAATGAAATTCTTTATTTTGTGCAATTGTGTGGATTTTTTATAAAAATAACTAATTAAAATAATAAGGCAAAGGAATAACATTAAAAAATATTTTTATTTTACTTTTAATTTAATTATAGAAGTATTACTATTATATCATTATTGTTCAAAAGAATCGAAACCAGTAAAAATGTTTTATGTGAAAAATTAGACTATTTATGTGTATTTTTCCTGATTTCTGCCTTTTATATATTTCTAGCAAGTACAAAAATGAAGTTCCCAGGCAGTGTGTCAGTCTGTTGGGAGAACATTAATTGAAAGTGTTTATTCGCCTGAATATGGAGTAAAAAAGAAAAACAGACTATGATGAAACAAATATTGTAACCAAATATGTAAATAAATTTTAATTTTGTTAAACAAAAGTTTTGGGTTTATTTCCATTTACACATCATACCCTTTTTTTTTTTTTTTTAATCAAAAAGGGAGAAAAAAGGGATTATGTTTGAAATATTTTGGATATATAAAAATTGTGATTAAGATGTTGTAAAATGCTGATCCTCTCATTTTTAATTATTCTAAATCTGTAAACTAAGTTTTATGACTTCATTTGAATTTACCAAAATCTTTTTTCTAATTCTCAATAATTTTATTAGGTTTGAAACACAAGACACACTATACAATCAAACTAACAAGTTAAGTTTTCAATCTTTATATTATATATTAACATATATTAATTTATTATTATTTTTTCTTCCAGTATTAGTTTTCAAACATGAAAAAATATTTCTTTATTCCGAAGTATTCTGTAACATAATTGACTATTTCATTGACATGTTTTGTATATAACAGAAATAATCTTAACTGTATTAATGTAAAATTAAATAAAAGTGTAAAAATTTTTAGTTTAATAATTGTAAAATGTTTTGATGAATGCAGTAGAGTACTGTAAGGTAGTAGTACAATATAGAATCTTTAATACTGAAAAGAAAATGAAACGTGTTCTGGATTTTAATATTTTAACTCCTTTAAATTCCAGAATTTAAAAACATAAGAAAAGTAAATACATGTATAAACTTCCATTTTACATGTATTGCCTAGCTGAGAATATTGAAAAGTCTGCTTCATTAAAAAATAAATAAAAATATAACTATTATTTACAGAACTGTATATATATATCCATGTTTATCAGGGGCAATTCTGTAGAAAAAAGAAAGAAAAAATCAATGATGTTTATATTTTTATTGAAATTATCTCTTTCTAATGTCTAATAAAACATTTTGCTCATATATAAAATCAAGACTAAATATACACATATGATACATAAAGTATCCTGGAAATATTTAAATATAGAATGATTCAGTAGCCAATCAATGTAAGCATTAAAAAAATTAGTTGATTTATGTGCTGTAAACAATAGAGAATTAAGGGCATACAATGTTTAATCTCGCTCACAGCCAAGGCTATGTGAAAAATTATTCTATCGGGAATTTTTTTTTTTGTTACTGATTATTTATTACCTGATACGTTTTTATTCCGATAATGCATTCAGGAAATTCACAGCCATTAAATGAGTAGTCATTTTTTTTTAATTTTAATTATTTTTAATTCGATAAAACATTTAAGTGCCATTTTAGTATTTTTATTTTAGCAATAAAATAAAACATTAAACTTGTGAAAAATCATTTTTTAGAAAGTATTAATTTAACGATTGTAAATTTTCTGAATGTGAAAACAGAATTCATCTGGTAATGAGTAATTTTAGAAACAAAATTCCCTCTAAAATAGCATGCTCCTTGGTTGTTGCTGAGATTAGGTATTGTTCGCTCTTAAAAGATAAGTTAGAAGATTGTTTCAGTCATGTGAGTTTCAATTTTTCAAAGAATTTAACTACATTTTGAAAATATATATATATATATTTTTTTCCAAAAATTTTTGAAGGAAAAAAATACATATATCGATAGAATATTCTAATATTTTTTACAAGAAATTTGTCATCCATGTGTGTTTTGGGCGACAACTGTAGTTATGTTGCCATGGTAGCTATATCCAATGGTTTATCTGTGTTCTGCAAAAAAAATGTGAATAATTTATTACTATGAAATAAAGGATAAACACCTGAATCCCAGATTTATCCAAATTTTTAAGATTTAACTGTTTCAAAGACAGTGACTGAAAGATCTATCAACCAACTTTAGACTTCTTAGGTGTGCAATGGTCATATATTAAATTGACACGTTTCTGAAGACTGCAAATATTTATAAAATTTGTTTAAATATTTGCTAATGTATATAGGTTCTATATGCAAAGAAATATTTTTAAAGTTAATCATAGACCTTTTATACACTGCCCTGAAAGGGTTAACTATAATAAATAGAAAATACCTTCAAATTTTTGTTTGCTAGCTCATCTTACAAGGGAACATTGAAAAGGTGTCGTCTTTAAAAAATATTGAAAAAAAATATGTTATTTTACTCTTCATAAAACACTGGAGAGTGAAAAAATTATCGGCTGAAATGAATTACAGTGATGACAAAAAAATATCAAAATTAAGCATATTTGGCGATTTCACACTGTTAGGCGATTGATTTTGAGTATTTGGCGGAGAAGCAAAACACGGTTCTGTTTGTAAAAGGCAATCTCGGTGCTAGTGAACTTATCACCTAAAAGCGCTAAATCGCCAAAAATGCTTAATTTTGATAATTTTTTGTGGTCGCTGTAATTCATTTCAGCCGATAATTTTTTTACATTCTGGTGTTTTATGAAGAGTAGAAAAACATATTTTTTTTCAATATTCTTTGAAGATGACAACTTTTGAATGTTTCCTTGTTAGATTGGCAATAGTCAATACAGCATAGATCAGTATTTGCCACTATTCAGTTTTTAATATTGGGCAATGCTGGAAAAAAGGTGTACCATTAGACATCGGCCAATACAGATTTATTGACATTGGCCGGTCCGGTTTAGATCGACATTGACCAATGTTCAAATGACAACAGGTTTGCCATTCGGCGCTGGCCAATGTCGATAAATCGATATTGGCCAACGTTGTAAAATCTCATTATACGACATTGGCCAATACTGTTGTGCTACTGGGGTGCCCCACCTGGGGGCTGAATTTCTAAAATTCCAGAAATCGGTTTTTAGATATTTGTATTAGCTATATTTTAGAGCAAAAATTACACGTATATCTGTTTTTTTGTTTGATATATATAGGATTATGCGAAATCATGTTTCACGCATGTGAAATCACGTTTCGCCCCGCGCCCCCCTTGGGGATCGAATTTCGAAAATTCCTGAAATAGGTTTTTAGGCGTTTGTATTAGCTATATTTTAAAGTAAAAATTTTACGGAATTTTTTTTTTTTTTTTTTTTTTTTTTTTTCGTTTGAGATATGAAGGATTTTGTGAAATCATGTTTTGCCCCCCCCCTCCCCCCTTGGGGGGCGAATTTTGTAAAATCGCTTCTTAGTGGATGCCTACGACATAGAAAGAGCATTGTCACAAAATTTCATGTATCTAGGTCTAGGGGTTTGGTCTGGTCAATGATGAATCACCCCCTCACTCACTCACTCACTCAGGAAGAACGATTTTGTATATATAGATAATCTTACAGAATGTTTGATTATTTAATAACATGTGGTATTCTAGTGTGATATTTCAGGAGATATTTCACACTAAATCGTGAAAGAGAAGCTGTTGTTGGAAGCATGGTATGTTTTTTAATCGTATTTTCAGACGAATTCTTTTCTTTTGTTTAAATTATTTTATACTGAGAAGTATTTGAGCGGTTAAATCACATTTTCCGGTTCATGTTGGTAATATTTATACAGGTTTCTTTTTTGTAATTTACATTAGATTAAATAGCACATGTTAATTTTTCAGTTGTACTTGTGTGACTTTGCAATGCATATCAGATTTAACAGATTCATGCTTCGCGTGTTAATTTGGTTTTATGTATTACTATCGTTTGAGAAAAATGTAATTTCCTATAAAATGCACATGCTAATGTTTTTATGTTGAAATTTAAAGAAGTACTAAATTTTATGAATGATCAAGTTTACATTGAAAAGATTGAATTAAAACCGGATACTTTTTATCACGTATATGTTTTATTGCGTCTTATTTAAAAAATAAAATTGTGTTCAATTTTTTAGAATGTTATCTATTTTATAATGTATTCAACATTCTTTGTTTTATGTAAGTAATTACTTTGGTTTATGAAATATAATAAATGGTATCCTGTTTAATAGATATATTACATTCTTACTGAGTGATGCAGTGTATGTAGTGGAGTTACTATTAATTGTAAATTATCATTTAAAAATTTTTGTGTGTGGAGAGAATTTTTCAATCATTGAATAAAACCAAATATAAAAGAAAAATTTAAAAGTCCCAGAGAACGTAGTGATTTATGCTTTATTCATTTATACTTTGTTTTTAGCATAGGCGTAGATTTGATATGTTGTCCTTAGAAATCGAAAACATACATGACATGTGTATATTTTCATGATATATATTGGGCAAAATATTGTTCCGTATTATTGATTGCACCCTTAATATACATTATCAAGATAATCAGGATTTTTCAGAGGAATTAAATATGTTTGTTAAATAAATTGGTGATCTCTTCTTTTTCACTAAGGACAACAGATATTATATCTTTTTCTTAGCATATTTATCACATTATAAAATTTTGCAATTTAAACTTTAAATGTAGTTATATAATGTAAACTTTATCAGGCCTGGGATCATCGAGTGCTCAGTTGCCTTTAATCTTAAAACACCAAATACCAATGAAAACTTGATCATCCATTAAAAAATAATAATAATAAATACTACTTTAAACTATAGAAAAAAAAATCCAAATCGCATTTTTTAAAACAGAATCTATAAAATCTGAAATGTATTGTGGGCTGGCTAATACAACTGCAATTAACAAGTTTACTTTAATGTAAAAAAGGAAGAAATGTATATAAATACCAATATGAACCGAAAAATGTGACTTTTCGTTATCTGCTTAAGCACTTCCAGTATAAAGTACTAATAGAAACTAAAGAAATGTGTTCAACTGTAAATACAATTGAAAAAAAAGCTAATATTTTCACAAGAGCTTCTATTTCCTGAGCCTAAAATGTCTTCTGAAATATGATAAATCTTTCATTTCTTTTATAATGTTACAAGCATGCAATCAAATAGTGCAATTCACATTTATAAGGGAAAATTAGTCTGTTGGTCCACGTGGTGCTTTTTTTTTTTTTTTTTTTAATTGTTAACATTGTACCGTTCTGCATCCTGTCCGCAGTTATAATAGCCCATTGGCGCCATAAAATAGTGAGCTTTTCAGTGATCTAACTAATCAACAAAACATGTTGGGAAAAAAAGCAGTTTGATCAGAAACAAACATAGAAAACAAGAAAAATCATCTTCAATACAATTTTTAATAATTTTATTAAAAATTAGGAAACTATAACAACCAATTAGAAAGAAAATGATAAAAATCTTTATCGACTACTAGCAAAGCCCCGGTTCAGAAACGTACCGATTTCCGAATGCGGGAAAAATTTCAAAATCAAACTCGATATGTACAAAACTCGGCCTGCATGCCAATAGACAAAGTTTGTTAACGAAACCATTTTATAATTAATGAAATCAATGAAGATAGTGAATCAACGAAGGCTTTTCTTGCTTCGCTGGTCACTATATTTAACACATTCACGCCGGCACATTTTGTTTGCATAGTCTATTCAAAAGTTTCCGAGCGCTAGCCAATAATTCAGATATCAAAAAAGTACACTTAAAACTGTTTTGTTGAATAAATCCTTGTCGAATCATGTTCTTAGACTGACTAAGAACATGATTCGTCAAGGATTTATTTAACAAAGCAGTATTAAGTGTACTTTTTTTGGACAGAGATCATTGCTAGTGCTCGGATACTTTTCTGCTGACTGTAGCTGTGACCCACCGGTGGTTCACGTCGGCGTGAATGTGTGAAAGAAAATTCTTTTCTATATCGTTTTACAAACAAAAATAAAATTTAAAGACATCATGAAATTACTTTAAAGTACGCTTTGGTTTCCCGCTGCCTTTGGCAGCGACCCTCTCCTTCTCGGGTGTCTGTCCCTATTGCCTGTGACAATAGCGCGGTAGCCTGATTGGTAAGAGCAGCGAGTTCGTGATCGAAAGATCGCGGGTTCGGTCCTCGAGCCGGCCGAAGACCGTCGTGTACGCTAAGGGCGACTGGTGCACGTTAAATTCCGTCGTGGTCGCAAAGTCCTCCAAGTTCCCATCAAAAATTATACCTCTGGGGGTACCGGAACATGGGTCAAAACTCGCTCTGATCCAGATCAAAATTCGAGTTTGGCTGGTGCTGCCATCTTTCACCAGCTTATGGAGCTAGAAGTCGTACTTCCTCCCTATGAGGCGTTCCTAATAACGGAAGACGCAACCCTCTTGCCTTAAATCCGGTAGTT
The DNA here is from genome assembly GCA_963930645.1 of Salticus scenicus. Lineage (NCBI taxonomy): Eukaryota > Metazoa > Arthropoda > Arachnida > Araneae > Salticidae > Salticus > Salticus scenicus. The sequence continues at coordinate 160,483,178 of OZ005658.1, forward strand.
TCACTAGCGGGGCTCGGAATTTCCGAGTGGCACACGACAACAACAACAACAATAGCTTACCAGTGGGCTTCCATTTGGGTGCTTATCAGATGACAGTTTTGAAACAGACAGTATCGAAAAAATTGAAGTAAAATGTCCATTTTTAAAGCTTTTACCAGGTTATTATTTTCACATTTTAATTAATTTAAAAAAAATCTAATCAAAGTTTCGTTACAAATAAGGTACCAAATGAAAGGGACATTTTTTTTAATCCGTTGGTTTAATTAACTTATCGATCGGACTATTACATTTTTTAAAATTAACTATGAAAATCTGGTGGCAACGTGCCTCAACACACAGAGAGAGTCAAAAATCTCTTAGCCATTTATTTATAGAGAGACTAGCAAGCTTTGCTGAACACAATATTTAAATGAGTTGTCAAAATCCCTTATCGTTATTAATTAACTTGAGTTAAAGTTCCCGTTGTGTTCGGTAGAGATTTTTCTCGGTTGCAACGTGAGGAGTCCATGTTTCCACTGCTCTCAGCAGCAACTTACCCGATTCTTACTTCCCCTTCCCTAGTTGCTAAGTTCGAAGTTTTGCGAAATCTCGACAAAGTACATATTGCGTACACCTAATAAACATCCACACACCAAAGTTCGCCATTCTAAGATAATTTAAGGCAAATTGAAATGTAAAAATGTGTTTTTACACGTCTTTATAGGCCCTCGTCCTCAAGGGGGTGAGGGGGGGGATTTCGTGAAATCCCATTACAATAAGTATCAGATACATATAAAATATTTACTCACTAAATTTCGTTACCGTAGATCCCATAGATTTCCAAAGACAAATTTACCGCTAAAAGAGGGGGGTGGGGGTCTTGAATTTGCTACTTTGTAAACCCCCCTTCCCCCCCCCAAAAAAAAAAAAATCGAAAATCACAAGAAAAAGAGAAAATATCTTTGTAAATACCTTTGTAACATCTTTAATAAAGCAACTAAAAAATACGGAATTTCTGATATTTCCCCCCAAAAACGATTTTCCCCTCTCTTTTTTAAGAATCAATAATTAAAAATAGTATTTGTTTTATATATACTCAATTCTAATCTCACCATGTACAATTTCTTCACCGTAAAGCAATTTGGGGCTGCGTTATGCTTACAAACGTTTTTTTCTTCCTGCCCTTCAGGGGTAAGGTGGGGGTATTTCGATAAATCCCGTTTCTTTAGTTGTCAGATTCATATAAAAAATCCAAGCACCAAACTTCATGACTGCAGCTCTCATAAATTTCCCAGGACAAATTTAGCACTAAAAAGGGTGTATCAAATTTGCCCTTTGTAACACATACCTCCCCCCCCCCAACCAAAAAAAAAAAAAAAAATGGCAGGTGACAAAAAATTAAAAACGTGTTTTGGAAATATTTTAAAGAAGTCGCATGGCTGTTTTTTACATCTTTGTTCCATTCTTTGGAAAGTTTTATTCAAAAATCCAAAATTTCACGCCAAAAACGGATTTCTCCTATCCCTCCTCTTAAAATTAAGGCAAATGATTTTATAAATAAGATGTGTTTGGGAATAAAGCCTATTGAATGCACAAGCGTCCTAGGCGTGAGAGGGAAGGCATTATATAGAGGTTTTTTTAAGGGATCCTAGTCCGTATTTATGCAAGTTTTGGAGAAAACCATGAAAAGCTTAGAACAACTACGCCGACCTGGGTTCGAACCCGGTACCTCATGTCAACCAGCTTTGAGTGCAGGATAATTTTAACTATTCATATATTCATTATTCATCTATATACATAAATATATACACTCTGTCACAAAAAAATGTATGCACCCAGAAGCAAATGAGCTACAAACACGAAACTTAACATGTGTGTAGTGTATGAAGAGACAAGTAAATGATTAAAAATTCAGAACGAAAGATCGTTTTATTAAGAAGTTAGGGTATGAAAAAGGATACAAATCAGTAAGTAGTAAAGCCACCTCTGGCAGCTATACAAGCCGAAACACGGCGTGGCATTGAATCAGTTAGGTCATCTATATCCCCCTGTGGAAGATTATGCCATAACCTTTTCAACTGAGCAGTTAATTCACCAGCATTTTAACACGGCTGCAGTTGCCGTCTTAGCTCGTCCCATTCTGCTCTACCTACCTGATGACCTGGTAGACCATGGGAGTACGTCATATCCCTGAAGACATTGTTGGGAGAATAGAGCAGTATACGGACGAGCGTTGTCTTGCTGAAAATGGCACCTGAACGGCTTCATAGAATAGACAGTTAAACCGGCGTTAAAATGCTGTCGACGTAACTAGGACCCATCATAGTGCCTTGAAAGACGACTTGAGGTGATCGTGTGTCCCAACAGATCACTCCCCACACTGTTACACCATGTGTAATAGCAGTATGCCGCTCGACAAGAAATGCCGGATCAGACCGTTGGCCTGGCCGATTCCACATGCGTGTGCGATGGTCATCAGCACTGAGACTGAATCGTAATTCACCACGGACGATCACACGTTAGGTCGATCACACTCCAGTTTGCTTTGGGTCGACAAAAATCCAGTCGACACTGCTTATGATGTGGGGTGAGGAGTAGGCGTTTTAATCGACGTCGGCTGTTTATACCAGCGTCCGCCAGTTGTCTCCGAATGGTTTCCCTTGATACTACTGGATGCCTAGAATGTAGTAAATGGCATTGAATCGAGGGTAATGATGCTGTTGTTGCGGTTGGGTCGTTCTTATGATAGCGCGATCTTCGTGTTTATTTGCGCTACTGGGACGTCTTGAGCCTCCAAAATGGTTAATTCTCCCTTCCGTGACCCACTGTTACCAATCCCGAGCAACTGTTATATCTCTCCGAACGAGGTGGAGGCTGATATGCCTGAACGACCAAGCTGCTTCTCTGTGGCCTACTATACGGCCCCTCTCACTATCCAACAATTGTCGGTACTGCAGCCGGTTACATCTCAGAGGCATCTCAAGTCACAATACCATCCATCAAAGTCGACAGATTCGTTTGAATAGCTCTACGGCGCGAGAAATCATGCTTTTAAACTCGCCCAGATGCGCAGTTCAGATGCGCATAACGTGCTTAGCCTTGTCTCATTGGCGTTGAAATTTCAATCATTTTCATATCTCTTACCAGACTACGTTTGTACCGAGTTTCGTGAATGTGGTTCGATTTCTTCTGGGTGCATATATTTTTTTGTGACAGAGTGTATTTCATAATTATTGCCTATTATTAGTTTATTCGAATTTTAAAAGCATTTTAGCAATGATTTTGTTTTTCTTATTATATTAACATACTTGAACAAATTCTTCTACAAAAACATTTCTAAGTGGAGAGATTCTTCTGTCTGGTAGACAAGAAGTGCCACGTTCAATTCCAGGTTACACTCATTGACCTTGCCGAGCTCATACATATATCTTAACTGAGTTCATTAATCAAGTTTAATCACCAACTTTTTTAAAACTAGTGACCAGTTCCAAAAAAAGAAAACTATTCTTCCAATTGAACCAGAAGGACTTGTTTTTTAATGTATTTTCTAATTCAAGGAGGAAAAAAAAATAAAATTTTAATGTGTAAATTGTTTATTCCTAATATCTTAAGAATAGATTAGAGGATAATTTAGTTATTTTTAACGAATTTTAAAAGTATTTATCAGTTTGGTTTTGGTCATTTTGTACAAGTTTTCATATCCATATATAATACTAGCAGGCTTTGCCCGCTTCGCTGGACGTTAAACTTAAATGATTTGTCAAAATGCCATATCTTTATAAATAACCTAAGTTCTCGCTGTGATTGGTAGAGGTTTTCTCGCTCGCAACGTGAGGAGTCTGATTTCCCACTGTCTTTGGCACAACTTACCCACTTCTTACTTTCCCTTCCTCAGCGGGTGAGTTCGAAGTTTTGCAAAATCCCACTAATGTACATAATGCGTACACTTAATCAATATACACACACTAAAATTCGCCATTCTAAGATAATTCAAAGCTCATTCAAACGGAAAAACATGTTTATACACATGTTTATTGCCCTCCGACTCCGAGAAGGGGGGGGGGGATTTCGAATTTCGTGAAATGCAGTTACAATAAGTGCCGGGTGCATACAAACAATTTACGCACCAAATTTCGTGACCACAGAAGTCTTTAAAAGGCAATATTATAAATAATAAATTATACAGACACGACATTATTTCATTATTTAAAACATGAAAATCTGACATTGACAGATTTTAATTTAGTGCCAGAGGCCTACTGCTAAACTTGTTAATATCGACAATTCTTCTTTAGTTAATTCGTGACGATCTAAATTCCATGATAAAGTTTTCATTAAATCAAACCAATGTGTTTCAGCTGCAGATATTGTAACAAATAACGTTGAAAGTCCAAACTGTCTTATAGCCGCAAAACAACGTTTTTTCTCTTTTTCCCAATGACGGGGAGGCGTGCCTTGGGGGGGTCAAAGTTGTACCTTGGGGGGAACTCATGTCAAAGTTGGGCCTTGGGGGGACTCATGTCAAAGTTGGGCCTTGGGGGGGACTCATGTCAAAGTTGGGCCTTGGGGGGACTCATGTCAAAGGTGTGCCTTGGGGGAGGACTCATGTCAAAGTTGTACCTTGGGGGGGGACTCATGTCAAAGTTGGGCCTTGAGGGGACTCATGTCAAAGTTGGGCCTGGGGGGGACTCATGTCAAAGTTGTGCCTGGGGGGGACTCATGTCAAAGTTGTGCCTTGGGGGGGACTCATGTCAAAGGTGTGCCTTGGGGGGACTCATGTCAAAGTTGTACCTTGGGGGGGACTCATGTCAAAGTTGGGCCTTGGGGGGACTCATGTCAAAGTTGGGCCTGGAGGGGACTTATGTCAAAGTTGGGCCTTGGGGGGACTCATGTCAAAGTTGTACCTTTGGGGGGACTCATGTCAAAGTTGTGCCTTGGGGGGACTTCATTCAATAAATCCCCATTCAATAAACCGATTGAAATAGGCCCTGAGCACTATTAAGAGTGTATTATAAAAATTCGACAACGCTGTACTGACTGAAATAGGGTACCTTGTGGGGGGGGGGCTCATGTCAAAGTTGTGCCTTGGGGGGACTTCATTCAACAAATCCCCATTCAATAAACCGATTGAAATAGGCCCTGAGCACGATTAAGAGTGTATTATAAAAATTCGACAACGCTGTACCGACTGAAATAGGGGTACCTTGGGGGGGATTCATGTCAAAGTTGGGCCTGGGGGGGACTCATGTCAAAGTTGGGCCTTGTGGGACTTCATTCAATAAATCCCCATTCAATAAACCGACTGAAATAGGCCCTGAGCACTATTAAGAGTGTATTATAAAAATTCGACAACGCTGTACCGACTGAAATAGGGGTACCTTGGGGGGGACTCATGTCAAAGTTGGGCCTGGGGGGGGACTCATGTCAAAGTTGTGCCTTGTGGGACTTCATTCAATAAATCCCCATTCAATAAACCGAGTGAAATAGGCCCTGAGCACTATTAAGAGTGTATTATAAAAATTCGACAACGCTGTAACGACTGAAATAGGGGTACCTTGGGGGGGGGGCTCATGTCAAAGTTGGGCCTGGGGGGGACTCATGTCAAAGTTGTGGCTTGGTGGGACTTCATTCAATAAATCCCCATTCAATAAACCGATTGAAATAGGCCCTGAGCACGATTAAGAGTGTATTATAAAAATTCGACAACGCTGTACCGACTGAAATAGGGGTACCTTGGGGGGGATTCATGTCAAAGTTGGGCCTGGGGGGGACTCATGTCAAAGTTGGGCCTTGTGGGACTTCATTCAATAAATCCCCATTCAATAAACCGACTGAAATAGGCCCTGAGCACTATTAAGAGTGTATTATAAAAATTCGACAACGCTGTACCGACTGAAATAGGGGTACCTTGGGGGGGACTCATGTCAAAGTTGGGCCTGGGGGGGGACTCATGTCAAAGTTGTGCCTTGTGGGACTTCATTCAATAAATCCCCATTCAATAAACCGAGTGAAATAGGCCCTGAGCACTATTAAGAGTGTATTATAAAAATTCGACAACGCTGTAACGACTGAAATAGGGGTACCTTGGGGGGGGGCTCATGTCAAAGTTGGGCCTGGGGGGGGACTCATGTCAAAGTTGTGGCTTGGTGGGACTTCATTCAATAAATCCCCATTCAATAAACCGACTGAAATAGGCCCTGAGCACTATTAAGAGTGTATTATAAAAATTCGACAACGCTGTACCGACTGAAATAGGGGTACCTTGGGGGGGACTCATGTCAAAGTTGTGCCTTGGGTGGACTTCATTCAATAAATCCCCATTCAATAAACCGACTGAAATAGGCCTCTAGCACTAATTAAAAGTGACCTATAAAAATTCGACAACTGTACCGACTGGCCTCTAGCACTAAAAAAATAAAAAAAGCACAGCTTAAGTATCGAAACCCTTTGGTTACTTTAAATATTTTAAGCCATTTTTGCGATGAACTGAATTGGCTATCTCAATTGTGCAATTAAAGATCTTGGCGAGAAACGTCCGAGCTACTTCGGTGTCGAATTTCAAATGTTGCCAAAGGGATCCAATACTAAAGCTGTTCCATATCGAATTTTGGTTGAAAACGGAAAAAGTGTAAAATAAATTAGAAATATCAGACCTATATTTATAAATTTGATACCAAATGAAAGGGGTGATTCTTCTGAATACAGGGGTGCAAACAGTTTTTCGATGCGACAATTAGATTTTTAAAAAATAACTAAAGTGTGAAATTTAAGTGGCAACGGAAAAACGGAAAAAGGGGAAAATAAATTAGAAATATCAGACCTATCGTTACAAATTCAGAACCAAATGGAAGAGGTGATTTTTCTGAATCCTGTTGTGTAAACAGTTTTTCGATACGACAATTAGATTTTATAAAATTAACTAAAGTATGAAACTTAGATGGCAACATTCCATTTCAATCTTTTCATAATTTGTAGTGAAAATCACGCGAATACAAAGTCTTTAACTTAAAAATTTATTTTTATATTTTATTTTTTCATTCAAAGCATTCTAGTGAAAAAATATTTATGGCGCATGCGCAGGCGTTTTTTATACACAATTTAAACACTAATCATAATTTTGAAAATTTCTATTGATATAATTTCAAGTTGGATGAAGACCTAAGTTTCTGCCAAGCGCCGTTGAATTCCGTCCAGCCGTTCTCGAGTGATGCCCGGACAAACGTGTTTTAGACTTTTACTCCATAGGGGGGGAACGGGGGGGGAATTTCTGAAAAGTTGATAGATATAATTTTAAGTTGGGTGAAGACCTAAATTCCTGCCAAGCGCCGTTGAATTCCGTCCAGCCGTTCTCAAGTTGATGCCCGGACAAAAAAACCGACATTCGGACACGATGACACACACACAGACACACACACACACACACACACACACACACACAGGCAAAATTTTCTGAAGTCATTTTCGGCTTTCATAGGGTGTGAAACGTGAAGATATCGCAAAATTTTTCGATTCCGACAAATTTACAGACAAAACTCTGATTTTATTAATACAGAAGACTAGCAGGCTTTGCCCGCTTCGCTGGACATTAAACTTAAATGAGTTGTCAAAATGCCATATCTTTATTAATAACCTAAGTTCTCGCTGTGATTGGTAGAAGTTTTCTCGCTCTCAATGTGAGGAGTCTGAGTCCCCAATGTCTTCGGCACAACTTACCCACTTCTTACTTCCCCACCCTCAGCGGGTGAGTACGAAGTTTTGCAAAATCCCACTAATGTACATAATGCGTACACTTAATCAATATCCACACACCAAAATTCGCCATTCTAAGATAATTCAAAGCGCATTCAAACGGAAAAACATGTTTATACACATGTTTATTGCCCTCCGACTCCGAGAAGAGGGCGGGGGATTTCGAATTTCGTGAAATGCAGCTACAATAAGTGCCGGGTGCATACAAACAATTTACGCACCAAATTTCGTGACCACAGAAGTCTTTAATAGGCAATATTATAAATAGTAAATTATACAGACATGACATTATTTCATTATTTAAAACATGAAAATCTGACATTGACAGATTTTAATTTAGTGCCAGAGGCCTACTGCTAAACTTGTTAATATCGACAATTCTTCTTTAGTTAATTCGTGACGATCTAAATTCCATGATAAAATTTTCATTAAATCAAACCAATGTGTTTCAGCTGCAGATATTGTAACAAATAACGTTGAAAGTCCAAACTGTCTTATAGCCGCAAAACAACGTTTTTTCTCTTTTTCCCAATGACGGGGAGGTGTGCCTTGCGGGGGACTCATGTCAAAGGTGTGCCTTGGAGGGGGACTCATGTCAAAGTTGTACCTTGGGGGGAACTCATGTCAAAGTTGGGCCTTGGGGGGACTCATGTCAAAGGTGTGCCTTGGGGGAGGACTCATGTCAAAGTTGTACCTTGGGGGGGGACTCATGTCAAAGTTGGGCCTTGGGGGGACTCATGTCAAAGTTTGGCCTTGGGGGGACTCATGTCAAAGTTGGGCCTTGTGGGGACTCATGTTAAAGTTGTGCCTGGGTTGGACTCATGTCAAAGTTGTGCCTGGGGGGACTCATGTCAAAGTTGTGCCTGGGGGGACTCATGTCAAAGGTGTGCCTTGGGGGGACTCATGTCAAAGTTGTACCTTGGGGGGGACTCATGTCAAAGTTGGGCCTTGGGGGGACTCATGTCAAAGTTGGGCCTGGGGGGGACTCATGTCAAAGTTGGGCTTTGGGTGGACTCATGTCAAAGTTGTACCTTTGGTGGGACTCATGTCAAAGTTGGGCCTTGGGGGGACTTCATTCAATAAATCCCCATTCAATAAACCGACTGAAATAGGCCCTGAGCACTATTTAGAGTGTATTATAAAAATTCGACAACGCTGTACCGACTGAAATAGGGTACCTTGGGGGGGACTCATGTCAAAGTTGGGACTGGGGGGGGACTCATGTCAAAGTCGTGCCTTGGGTGGACTTTATTCAATAAATCCCCATTCAATAAACCGACTGAAATAGGCCTTTAGCACTAATTAAGAGTGACCTATAAAAATTCGACAACTGTACCGACTGAAATAGGCCTCTAGCACTAAAAAAATAAATAAAGCACAGCTTAAGTATCGGAACCCTTTGGTTACTTTAAATATTTTAAGCCATTTTTGCGATGAACTGAATTGGCTGTCTCAATTGTGCAATTAAAGATCTTGGCGAGAAACGTCCGAGCTACTTCGGTGCCGAATTTCAAATGTTGCCAAAGGGATCCAATACTAAAGCTGTTCCATATCGAATCTGGGTTGAAAACGGAAAAAGGGTAAAATCATTTGGAAATATCAGACCTATATTTATAAATTTGATACCAAATGAAAGGGGTGATTTTTCTGAATCCAGGGGTGCAAACAGTTTTTCGATGCGACAATTAGATTTTTAAAAAATAACTAAAGTGTGAAATTTAAGTGGCAACGGAAAAACGGAAAAAGGGGAAAATAAATTAGAAATATCAGACCTATCGTTACAAATTCAGTACCAAATGAAAGAGGTGATTTTTCTGAATCCTGGGGTGTAAACAGTTTTTCGATACGACAATTAGATGTTTTAAAATTAACTAAAGTATGAAACTCAGATGGCAAAACTTCATTTCAATCTTTTCATAATTTATAGTGAAAATCACGCGAATACAAAAGTCTTTAACTTAAAAATTTATTTTTATATTTTATTTTTTCATTCAAAGCATTTTAGTGAAAAAATATTTATGGCGCATGCGCAGGCGTTTTTTACACACAATTTAAACAATAATCATAATTTTGAAAATTTCTATAGATATAATTTCAAGTTGGGTGAAGACCTAAGTTTCTGCCAAGTGCCTTTGAATTCCGTCCAGCCGTTCTCGAGTGATGCCCGGACAAACGTGTTTAAGTCTTTTACCCCCTAGGGGGAAACGGGGGGGGGGAATTTCTGAAAAGTTGATAGATATAATTTTAAGTTGGGTGAAGACCTAAATTCCTGCCAAGCGTCGTTGAATTCCGTCCAGCCGTTCTCAAGTGATGCCCGGACAAAAAATGCGACATTCGGACACGATGACGCACACACAGACACACACACACACACACACAGGCAAAATTTTCTGAAGTCATTTTCGGCTTTCATGGGGTGTAAAACGTGAAGATATTGCAAAATTTTTCGATTCCGACAAATTTACAGACAAAACTCTGATTTTATTAATATAGATATGTATTTTTAGAATTCCATTAAATGTATATGTTAGTCAGTTTTCAGAGAAATCGTAAGATGATTTCTGTTAAAACTAATATGTAGCATAAATTAAAGTAGTTTGTATAGAAGGACTCAAAGCCAGACCACCTTTATTACAATATCTCTAATTCTAATTATGATGCAGGCTTTCGAATTCCGATACTCCACTCAGATTTTGTATTGAGGATTTTTAACACTTTTAAGCCCGCAGATGCAAGTTTCAGAGAAAAATCAGACACATATTTTTTTTTTTTTTTTTTTTTTTTTTTTTTTAATAACAATGCTTATATTACCTTTGTATCTCAGCTTCTAATTAAGATAATTTCATAGGTAAAATACCATTTTAAAAGTCATTTAAACTGAAAGTGAAGAGTAATATATTTCAAATCTTTGTCGCCAGAGGACGGTTTGACATTTTAATAATTCAACATCTCCAATTCTGATTATGAGTGAATTACTTACAGGGAGAAAATTGGGAGACCGTAGGCCCAACCAAGTTGCGGATTTGCCACAATCACAATTTTCAAAGTTCCTTTCAAAGTCGGATAAAATCAAGCCAACCCTGCCTTCTTTCTACTAAAGTGAAAATGACTTTCTTTATCGAGAGGTTACCATACAATTAAGCATAAATACATTAGCACAACACACTATACATCAGGCCTATGATTATGGCAACCATTCACTTGTATCTCCCAAATATGACTGTTTACTAGTTGGCAAATTGTATCATATAGTCAGTAACCACAGCGAACAGGGGCCGCGTTCGAAAATAGCTTTTTGGTTTTACCGATAAATAAAAATGGAAGTCACCGGTAAATGCGGTTTTACCGGTTAGTGTGAACTTATCGAACGCTCCGGTTACTTCCCGGTTTGTTTATGTTTTTGTTTATTTACTTTAGCTAAACTTTCTTCACACAAGAACGATTCTTTTTATAATTATTGGAAATAAATTTCTTGCAACTATGCAAATAGTTAAATAAATAACTGCGAACAAGCAATTGCTAAATTTTTAAGATTGAAGAAAAACTTAGAAACAAGAATTTTCTTGAAAAACATCAAAAATTAAGATTAGTATGCCTCTTAAGAATTATATTTATTTGAGACAAGAAAAATATAAATTGATTTTAAAATACAGCCTGTAAAAATCGTGAGATGCTAGGTTTTCCGGGTTTTCCACTAAGTTTTTTATTTATTTATATTTCCTATACAGTTGTGAAGATTCTGATGGATTCACACATTGCTTTTAAATATTTATATGCTTTAGAATCGTCATCGTTTCCATTTTATCAGGACAAGTTTGTTTTGAAGTTTAACATTTTTCTAATAAACACCAAATAATATTTATTTACTTTAAGTTTCAAATGAACTCTGATGCCTCATTAATAAAATAAAAACAAAATACTTATTACAGCTTTAGATTGCTTAAACTTCTCTTTCATCATCACCCATCATATCTATTTCATTTAATCTATTAAAAATTTTTCAAAGCATTACATACAGTGTATATACAAATTATAGGGAGTATTGCTTACAGTCCACTTTTCATTTAAAAATCAAGTAATCATATATTTATCCAAATTAGCAGTTGTTTTAAAATGCTTTAATAGATTTTTCTTTTGAATTCTAGCTTGAAGAGAAACTATTTAGAATGTATTCAAATCTATATTTCTAACTTCTATAACTAAACCAAACATTTTTTAAAGTAAATATTAAAATATTAAATATATCACATACAATGTTTGCTAAATCTTTCAGTAAATTTTAATAAATATGTGTTTCAGTGGCGTATCCAGGGGGGGGGGGTGATGGGGCTAATCGTAATTCTCATCAGATATTACGATCACGGAGTAATATTAATAGGAGTTGAAGGTCCAATGGGAGAAAGCTACGAAACTGTGATGTAAATTTTTTGTAAATATTGAGGGCGCCACTTGTCATTCCTCCCTACTTCGGCGCGGATATACTGTTGTTTTCAATAGAATTTTGCTGAAGTACATTGAAAATTTTTTATTTTAAGCAATTTAATTTCTTTGTAAGTTCTTAAAACTGCATAATTCAGATGTTTCAAATAAATGCTTCGTTCCTAATTGTAAAACAGGCTATGATAGTGATAAGAAAAACAAAAAAAAAGCCGTAGGAGAAAAATAAAGTCCGAGTTCGTGTTTTCTGCACCTAAAGTAAGTTTATTTTTTTTCTTTACAAATTTTCATCCATTCTCCTTCCTCCCAATTGTCTGTTTTAGCTAGCTTCGGTTCATAAGAATCGTCCTTTTTTAAAAGCTTTCTTTCAAAGTAAAATTAGTATAAAATGGCTCTTAAAAAAAAACATGTTGGTTAGAATACTCTATTTAATGAAATTTGCTTTCAATCGAAATTTTTTCAGCTTGATATTATTTTTAAAAAAATAATTAAAACGAGACATTTCCCCATTGAATAACATTGCGGAAGCTGGAGAGAAGGATGGATTGCACGCTGGCGCCATCTGTAAACATTAGAAAACAACATCACAAAATATCAGCGTTACCTTCTTCTCCTGTCTTTTTACTCCGTGATTACGATGTTGACAAACAACATGCATTTTACCCATCACGTGACCACTTTCACCACAAATTTTTTCTGGGTTAAGTGTGCAGCACGGAGTAAAAAGACAGGAGAAGAAGGTAACGCTGAAATTTTGTGATGTTGTTTTCTAATGTTTACAGATGGCGCCAGCGTGCAATCCTTCCTTCTCACCAGCTTCCGCAATGTTATTCAATGGGGAAATGTCTCGTTTTAATTATTTTTTTAAAAATAATATCAAGCTGAAAAAATTTCGATTGAAAGCAAATTTCATTAAATAGAGTATTCTAACCAACATGTTTTTTTTAAGAGCCATTTTATACTAATTTTACTTTGAAAGAAAGCTTTTAAAAAATGACGATTCTTATGAACCGAAGCTAGCTAAATCAGACAATTGGGAGGAAGGAGAATGGATGAAATTTTGTAAAGAAAAAAAATAAACTCACTTTAGGTGCAGAAAACACGAACTCGGACTTTATTTTTCTCCTAGGGCTTTTTTTTGTTTTTCTTATCACTATCATAGCCTGTTTTACAACTAGGAACGAAGCATTTATTTGAAACATCTGAATTATGCAGTTTTAAGAACTTACAAACAAATTAAATTGCTTAAAATAAAAAATTTTAAATGTACTTCAGCAAAATTCTATTGAAAACAACAGTATATCCGCGCCGAAGTAGGGAGGAATGACAAGTGGCGCCCTCAATATTTACCAAAAATTTAGATCACAGTTTCGTAGCTTTCTCCCATTGGACCTTCAACTCCTATTAATATTACTCCGTGGTGTGCAGAGCCCGGGCTACCCATTCACTAGCTGTGAACGCCTTGGGCCTGCATGGGTAACCCGCAAATGATCACGTGATGCCGTCTGTGAACGGTGTGGGTTAACATGGGCAACCCCGTGCTCGCCCAGGTTTTGTATCGTGAACTCAACCTTCCTTTATTATTATTCGATGTGTAAGTGTGATCCCTGAATTTGAATAGCACGGATGTACTACAAAAGAAACACTCATCAGAAGTTTCTTTAAGGCTTTAATAAAACAAGAATTTAAAGAGACGTAGTAACATCTATTTTTAAAACATGTGGTTAACATTCTAAAATATTTTTTCATGCAGGTAATCTAAATATGTATGAAAGTAAAAACACGTGAAAATTCTCTTCTAAAGCATTTTCTGAAAAGAGAAGACTGAACACGCATCTACGCAATCCTACAAAATGGAAAATCCATATATGAGTCAAATATGTTGTAAAGGATTTTCCCAAAATGGAAATGTGGAAATACATCTAGGCATCCATACAGAAGAGAAGCCATACCTGTGTGAATTATGCTCTAAAAGATTTTCTAAAAAGGGATATCTAAACAAACATCTACGTACCCATACAAAAGCAAAGCCATACGTATGTGAAATATGTTCTAAAGGATTTTCCCAAAAGACATACCTAAATATTCACCAACGCATCCATAGAGAAGAGAAGCCATATATGTGTGAAATATGCTCTAAAGGATTTTCTTCACAGAGTCATCTGATCTATCACATACGCACCCATACAAAAGAAAAACCATCCGTGTGTGAAATATGTTCTAAAGGATTTTCCAGTAAGGGTCATTTGAGGGCACATCTACGCACCCATACAAAAGAAAAACCATCCGTGTGCGAAATATGTTCTAAAGCATTTTCCGAAAAGGGACATTTAAGTAATCATCTACGAACCCATACGAATAAAAAACCATACGTATGTGAAATATGTTTTAAAAGATTTTCTCAGAACGGACACTTGAAAGAGCATCTACGCACTCACACAAAGGAAAAGCCATACGTGTGTGAAGTATGCTCTAAAGGTTTTTCCCGAAGAGGTCTTCTAGATATTCACCAACGCAACCATACAAGAGAAAAGCGATACGTGTGTGAAGTATGTTCCAAAGGATTTTCCCAAAAGGGTCATCTGAGGGGGCATCTACGCACCCATACAAAAGAAAAGCCATACGTGTGTGAATTATGTTCTAAAAGATTTTGTGAAAAGGGAAATCTAAATAACCATCTACGTACCCATACAAAAGAAAAGCCATACGTGTGTGAAATATGTTCTAAAGGATTTTCCGGTAAGGGAAACCTAAATATTCACCAACACATCCATACAGAAGAGAAGCCATACATGTGTGAAGTATGTTCTAAAGGATTTTCTTCAAAGAGTCATCTGAACTATCACAAACGCACCCATACAAAAGAGAAGCCATATGTGTGTGCAGTATGCTCTAAGGGATTTTCGCGAAAGATAGATCTAAATGTTCACCAACAGATCCATACAAAAGAAAAGCCATACCTATGTGATGTATGTTCTAAAGGATTTTCGCAAAAGGGACATTTAAAAACACATCTACGTATCCATGCAAAAGAAATGCCATACTTATGTGATGTATGTTCTAAAGGATTTTCGCAAAAGGGAAATCTAAAAACACATCTACGCATCCATGCAAAAGAAAAGCCATACTTATGTGATGTATGTTCTAAAAGATTTTCGCAAAAGGGACATCTAAAAACACATCTACGCATCCATGCAAAATAAAAGCCAAACATATGTGAAGTGCGTTTTAAAAGATTTTCTGTAAAGAGCAATCTGAACAATAATCTACAACAGAAAAGTCGAGTATGTCGTAAATGATTTTTCCGAAAGCAAGATATAAATAATGCATGTACGCATCCATACTGCAGAAAAGCCATAGTGTGTGAAATATGTTCTAAAAGACTTTATGCGTAAGGAAGTCTGGAGAAGTATATTTGCATTCATACAGGAAGAAGCCATAAGTGTTTGAAGCGTGTTCTGAACAGCGATGAGATAGATGTTTTAGTTTTTTTTCTGTTTCTAATGTGCATTTGTTACGTAAGCTAATCTAATGAAACTTGATTGATTATAAAACATGACCAGTTGTTCTTATTTCATAAATTAAAATATTTATTATTATAGTTCATTTTGACATAAAAATTTTAGTATTTCATTACAGCATTTGCTTGGAGTTGTAACTAGTTTGTCTTCTTTCTAATCTCATTCGTGGCTTAAACATTTCCTGAAAAGATCTCTGTAAATAAGGTGCCTACGCGTCCATACAGAAGAAAATCATGGGATTTTTATATCGATAATTAAACAACGCGAAAGAAAAAAAAATGTTATTTGCAATCTACAGTTTTAGTACTTTTCACAAATAAAGGATGTATTACACTGCTCTGCATGAAAATTGCCGCCCAACATCATTTTTGCAAATTCTTATGTAAAACTAGCCGCCTGCGGCGACCAGCTGTTTCGCAATCCTTAAAAAATCCGACTTTACGAAACTCCCGCTCGGTGGCGTCTGCGGCGCCTTTTTCCCGTTTCAGGTCTTATAACAGCTCTTATACAGTGAAAATAGCTTTATTGAAAAATTTAATCGCAGTAAATTCCCGCTCGGTAGCGCCTGCGGTGCCCTCTTCCAGTTTCAATATCTGAAACAGCCTGTTCGCTCACCGTGTTACGATCTTTCAAAATTCTGAATTTAGCAAAGTCCATCTCTGTGGCGACTGCGGCGCCTCATCCCCGTTTTAGAACTTACAACAGCTTCCACGCTAATACCGCAAATAGGTTTGAAAATTTTAAATGTAACAAATTTTCGCTCTTTGGCGAATAAGGCGCCGCTTTACGTTTCAATGCTGTCTAAGCCATATAATATGCTGTCTAAGCCAAGTATTCATTTAAATGTAAGGTAAATGAAAATTAGAAATAGTTTGAAAATTACAGTCCCTCCCCCCCCCCCCCCACTATAAAACACTTGATATCTTAATTGATTACAACCATTTTTTTTTCATCACAGATTATCGTCTACCTGTTTCCAACTAAATTTAATACTTTTGTTAATTTTAAAAAATCTAATTGATGTATCGATAAGCCGCTTGCACTCTTAGATTCGGAAAAAATTCCCCTTTCAAGTGATACCAAATTCGTAACGATCGGACTAATATTTCTAACTTATTTTCCACTTTTTCTGCTTTTAACTCCGTTAAAATATCTATTTTTATGCAATCACGGTGAATTCTCAGTCATTGACATCGCTTTTGATTAGAACTAGGTCTACATTTTAATTAATATCTCCGCAACTAATTAAAATTTTTAAATTCTGTTTTCACTATCCCCTCGGGAAGGCTTCTAGGCACCCGTATGTGAAATTTTATACTTCTGCGTTCAGTAGGGGCTGGACGTATAGATGCTGAGACAGACAAACATCTTCTTTTATTATTATAGATGACCTCCTGATTCCAAATATAATGCACATTTTTCTCTATCACCCACCGAATTTTAGAGACAGCTCCCTATTTTTATCACTTTTAGGTGATTTTATGGCTATGAATTTTATTTTTTGGGGAGGGGGGGGATTAATTTAACTGTTAAATATCTTCTGAAGTTCTACAGATTTGGAGAATTCTAAAATATGAATATTTGCAGCAAGGAGAAAACTTAGGGGGATTTGCCACTGAATTGTCTAGTACATTTCTTATATTTTTTAATCTATTATTAATGTTATTTATTAACATTATAATTTTTTTCTTAAGTGTTAAATAAATTAATTCTTTTTCATTCTGAAAATCATAATAATGGTCATAAAATTACAATATAAAGATAAAAATTGAGGAAGGGAGTAGTGTCCATAGAAAACGATGGTGACATTGCAAAATGGGAGTCTATTCGGTTTCTGAGGGTCATTTTACATAATTATCAGCATGAATGGTATCAGAGCTCGATTTTTTTTTTCAGCGAAGTGTTATTTAATAAGTATTGACCATAGCACTATGCGGTTTTCACTGAAATAGATGGAGTTTTTTTTATGTAACAAAAGATTTACTTGTAAATTAGTTTAAAATTTCTTCATCAGGTAGCGCTTAAATTGTAAAATTACTTTTTTACAGTGGTACATTGCATTTAACAACGTAACTAGGATTGTTAATGCTCAGTGTAAGGACCATCATTCAATAGATTAACCAACTAACGTTGTGCATCAAAAATTCTAAAAAATTATCAGTATTCGAAACATGGCGTGAGTTGATCAGGTATATATCTGTTTAAAATGTGAGAGAACACTACAAATGTGGCGTGATATATTAGTGAAACCTGCATCAAATATTACTTTCTCCTAACCATAAGGTAGAGAAAGTATTCTTTTGTGTCAAATTTTTAAAAGTGGGTTTTTGTTATATTCACACGTTTTGAGGTGCCCTGAATCCAAAAATTATGTTTTTAACAGTTGGTCTGTGTGTGTGTCTGTCTGTTATCAGCATATCTCAAGGACATATAGCAGCAGAAAGTCAAAACTTGGTATTCGCAATGTGTATCATATAGAGATGCTACACTAAGCTTTTCGTTGAGATCAAGCAAGTGGTTCATGTACGGGGACACCCAAGAAAATTCAAATACATTACGACTATGTTGGAAGTTGCAGGTAAGTAGAGTTTAACATCTATAACTGCGCTAAACCAAATGAAACGAATATATTTATTTTATATATATGCGTAAAAACATGTCTCATGTAGAATAGGGTAAGAAAATCATTCACTGTTCGTTTACAGGGCTACACAAAAGAACTAGATTATAGTGTGGCATTAGTTGAAAATTGATGGAAGAGTATTTCAGTTTGTGCCCTGTGTTATTACTGTAGAATTATATTTAGGTGCATCATGTGGTCTGTACATAATCTTCAAATGATATACCGGGCTGCAAATATTTAAACGATAACATTCTTTTTTATTGTTAATGGAAGACGTTTACTATCATATTTTACCATGTCCAGTAAAGCTGCTCAGGAATTGAAATGAATTCCTCATAATAGTAAGTTAAATAATGTATGTTTTTAAGCTAAATATTCATTGATTGCTTTTTGTATATTTACACGTTTTGAGGCTTCCTGATTACCGAAGTCAAGTTTTTAAACGACTGATCGTTGTCTGTGTCTCTTAGATTAACTTAAAAATGAATAATTTCAGGAGATCCAAATGTTGTATTTTGAAGTTAATATAAATTTGTTGCTGGAAAAGTTTGATGACGATTGATATGTTCCAAGGAATGTTGCATGTGAAAGTTGTGAGGGTAATTTTAAGTGAACTTTTAATTTTTATAACAGATTTTAAATTCTATATAAATGTAGACTGAGCAATAAAAGGGGGGGGTTGAGGGGGAGGGGGGCGACAACCCCCTCATGCAGAATAATTATAAAACTCTTCTGAAGCTTATTTGAATTGTTTTACCTAGCCGTACACATTATCTTACCTCTTAATCTCAAACCTGTATTTATAGTATTAAATTTCGGGATAAGAGAAAGTCGTGTGAGTGATATACCAGATTATTTTTTCATATATATATTTATATATATATATATTCAAAATTCCATTATTTTTTATACATTTCAGTGAAAACCGCGCAGCGCTACAGTTAGTACTTCTTTAATATATATTTATATATATATATATTTTTGTGACTTTTGGATCACCCGGAAATTTTCCCAAAAATCCGCGAGAAGGGGTACAGTAAAATCGCAATTAATGATATTTTTTAAATTTTTGTAGATATGAGAAACTTCTAGAAAATCGAGTTCATGTAAGTATGTAGGTTGACGGTTTATTTTAGCTGAAAGTTGAAATTACTGTTGTTCTGCACACAATGCTTAGCTGTGACCGATTTTTTAGTTTTTTCTTTCTGAATATAACCCATGTCTTCTTTAAGGCAATACTTGAGTTTTCGTTTTGTTTGACCAATATATGTTTCTCCACATTGACAAGGACTATATACCCCTCGAGTTGTGTTTATCAATTGATTGTTTTAATCTAGAAAGGGCTAATTTATTTATGGGGGAGAAAATTATTTTAAAGTTATACTGTTTCTTTTTAAGAACTTTAGCTATGGCAAAACTAAATTTAGGGAAAAAATGTAAAACAATAGTGATGTTCAAAGAGGACTTGGACCATTGGACATAGAAGTACGAGAAATACTGGGATTTTGTATTTTAAAAAGAGCTTTATCAATAATAGAAGGTAGTGTTGCCAGATTTTGGACTTTTTTTATTCGGTATCCATCACTAAATTTTCATTGTAAGGGTTGCCTAATCATTTCGACATTTAGTCGTCTATTATGAGCGTGTTCACTAGAGCGCCCGAGATGGATCAATGCGACAGGGCGATGACGTGACTGATCCTCGATCAGGCCAGGAATCTACTGAACGATTTGGAACAATTTTGACATGATTGGAGCAGCACCATCTATCTAATTTGACTTAGCAAGTTATTTATTGTATTTCTGTTGTTTATTTTGACTGGACTTTAATACGTAATTCCATAAAATGCTAAACTATATTACTTAAAAAAAAAAGAAAGAAATATCTTTTATATAATAACAATTTTTCTTCTTTCTTATTAATGTGGACTTTTGTATTCTGCTAACATAAAATAAGAAGCTATTAATTGATTGTACTGATAAATTACTGATATACATTTCTTTGATTATGATTTTTCTAAATTCACGTATAAACAATTTTAATTGTGAAAATGTTAAGAATGTTACGTTACATTTATTTTTAAAGGAGCATAGTGGATTTATCTTAAATGACACTTCTTGATATAAGAAAACACTTTTCTTTCTCTTCGATTTTTATTATGAACAGAAATGTACAACAAAAACGTTTTTGAAAAAATAAATAAATTATACAAAATATGAAGTATGCTGGTTAGTTAATATAACGGATTTATATAAGAAATAATCTTACTTTCTTCTTCGATTTATGAATCAATAGAAAGAGCTTCTACTCTTATTGCCGACTGAATATTAAAATAAACTAGCAATGTAAACACTGCTTAATATTATAGCTACTTTTTTCCCGGTCTGTTTTGTTTATAAAATTTAATAATTGACATCTTAAACTTATTTTTACCAAAATTAAAAGTATGTGGAAGGATTTTAATTTATTTACTTATAGTTAACTTATTGTTTTAAAAGTAAAAAATACAATCGTTTATTCTTTAACCACATTTCTTGCGACCATGGACGCCTCTGCGCAGGTGCGGATTGAACGAGTCCAGTGTTAAAATAGGGGTGACTGAGAGAAAACAAGCGATAAGGGAAAACCGAATAACTGGATGTTTGCCAAATAACTATTCCTCGGGCAATTTTGCATCCCTCCAAACTTTTCGACTCGGCTTCACTGCTAGTCGTAGGAAACGTGGTCGCACTATACAAACTTGTCTATTTGTAAACAAAAAACAATCGCATAAATAAAAAGCTTTGTCTGAAAAAAAAATGAAATAATTAATTTTTCCCAGCTTATTTTTATGTATTAAATTAACAAAATATAATAGCGTCCGAATTAAAAAAAAAAAAAAAAAAAAAGTATTTTCGATGTTACGTTTTTCAATAAAAGAAATTACGTATCGAAGGAATTACTTACCTTATTTTCTACAGCACAAACAATGCACATAAATAGGTACATGAGTATTCATCTTCATCTAATTAAACAAATAAACAATCATTGTTAAAAACAGATGTCGATTGTTCAGGTTTATGCTGTGTAGTGTCAGTCAGAGCCTGGTTTTCATCATGTTGCGCATCGGATCAATCACGTGACCCAATGGATCAAGAAATTTCTCTGGTTTCTGATCCACGACCTTGTCGAAATCAGTCCATTCCACTGAACGATGTAACTATGTATCGGTCGACATCACTGAAAGCTTTGGCTCTGAATCAATCGATCGATCGTGGATCGGGCGCTCTACTGAACACGCTCTATGTATGTAGAGATGCAAAAAACCCGGGAATTTAAAACCAAGGAAAAAAACCAGGAAGTTTTTTGGGGGAAAATGGGAACTTCGGGAATTTTGCGGGGAAAAAACAAATTAGAAATCTCTAAACCATATAATAAGTTGTTTACTTTATATAAATGACAATTTTGAAGGACTTTGATATACTGATAAGCTTATAACATTATTTTAATTTATCATTTTATTTTCAATTTATCAGAACTGCAGCCAAATCAAAATTTGAAAAGAAACTTAAGCTTTCTTTATTAAATTAGCACTTAAGATAAATGTATCGGTACAATTTTGGATACTATTTCCATATTATACAAGCTGAAGAATTAAGGAAAGCAATGTGCATAATCCTGTAATAGCTTGAGAAGAGAAATAATTAAGATTTGAAAAGTTCTTTAAAAATTTCTATTTTATAAAACTGAAGAATTATTTTTAAATAATGAAGTGGTTTTTAGAAAGAAGAGATGGCATTTTATAGAATTACTACAGTGCTATAGTTTCTTTTACAAGTTATTTTCAGAAATATTTTTTATTACAGTTTGTAAAAAATTGATATTAAATTTCCTACAATGAAAATTTTTGCAAAAATATTCATATACATATTGTTTTCATGATTTTTATACATATATATATAATAAATTTCTGCATTTCTAACACAAGTGGGGAAATTTTTCGAATTATATATATATTTCAATAAAACATATTAAATTTAAGAATTCTTCTTTTTCTTTTCTTTTTCTTTGTTAATTAAAAAAAAAAAAAGACCAATTTAAAAATTATCAGGTAATAAACCAATTTCTTAAATACTTCATTTAAGTTTAATGAAAGTTGAATTTAGTTGTTTTTTTTTTTTTTCCCTAAAATATTAAGTCCAAATCTCTAACTGTACATTCAAGAACCAATTATGAATAAAAATTTTTAAATGTTATTAATTCGCATTAAGAATTGAAAGGATATCTCAAGAACATCACAAAATAATACTAATGAATAATGACAGAAACTTATTGTTAGTGTTAGCACCGCATTAATTATAATTAAATATTTTCTTCGTTTTCAGAATAAAATCGAAGGTGCTCGAATTAGCTTGAAAGGGAAACGAAAAAGAAATCTATGCAGGAATTAAAGTTGAAGTTAATTTAAAGATCAGAGGCTAAATAATTGACAAATGTTATTAAAATATTCATAATTTCAAAATTCCCAGTTTTGGGGAAATTTCAAAATTCCCAATTTTGTCTTAAATTCCCAGGGGAAAAAACCGGGTGTTTTGAAAGCCTTGCATCTCTATATGTGTATCAAACATCAATTCTCCAAATTATTGGTGAAAGTTGAATAAAAAAAAAAA
This sequence comes from Salticus scenicus, assembly GCA_963930645.1. Taxonomy (NCBI): domain Eukaryota; kingdom Metazoa; phylum Arthropoda; class Arachnida; order Araneae; family Salticidae; genus Salticus; species Salticus scenicus. The sequence continues at coordinate 160,506,136 of OZ005658.1, forward strand.
AATTCCCAGTCTGGTAACACTGATTGAAGGGTTGTAACCTCTGGTCATAGCAACTATAAGATATTTGATTTTAGAGTGGAAGGATTCAGTATCCAAACAAATGTTAAGGACAAGTTTAGCAATAACAAAAGTATAAAACGCGGCCTTTTTTCTGGGTAGGTGGGTGGCATGAACGAGGATGGGGAGATAATGAATTAGCGAAAATTTACAATAAACTGCAGTGCAAAACACTTTTTCATGGAGCAAGACCAGTGTACCAAGGGAGGGAGTGAAACATTGTTTTCAATTTCGTATGCAAATTGGACGGTATTGTCAAATGAATTTATGATCTGTAATATGTTATCAATATTGCGCAGAGAAGTGGTAATCTAAGTCAAAGTGTGATCCACATAACGGGCCCAAAATGGAAAAGAGAATTTTCAAAGAGGGAATTTCCGAAATAATGCGTGTAAATATCAGCGATCATTAGTGAGCCCATGGCTAAACCTTCAAATTGTTGGTAAAATTTACTTTGAAAAGTAAAATTAGTTTTAGATAAACAAGTGCGGGTAAGAGAAACTTACTCTTAGATTTCAAAGGTTTTGTAATGAAATTCTTTTAACCTCTTTCCTAGGCAGGAGAACACGCTACTAGTTGGAACATTAGTGAAAAGTGGTTTAACATAAAAGGAAAACGTATTGAGATTCATGTCATGGAAATTTCGAATAATTTTCGCAGAGCTGATGGAGTTTTTAACAATTTGGGTGTTGGCAGAAACATAGATTCAGTAATAAGGCATAGAATGATCATCGACCCTAACAGCACACTTATCCAAAGTATATCCTGTGGATTTCCCTAGGATGTCCTTTCATAAATAGAATACCTTAAGGATGCCCTATGAAGAAGATGTGCTGTTAGGGAAGGGGGGAAATGTGATTATTTTTCATTCGGAGAAAGACGGCCAATTTAAACTCTAATAGATGTCTTTCCCCATAATTTAGCAAATAAAATTATTGAATAATTTATATAGTAAGGTCAATGAAAAACTCCAGATACCCATTTTTCTTTATTTTTCCTTTACTTCTTTTTTCTTTTTTTTATATTATAGTATACTTATGTCTGCACAAAATTTATTTTTTCGGCATTTATTACTATTTCGAGATACAAATCGTCTGCATTCTCCATGAAAAATAATTTTAAGAAATTAATGATTTGTATTGCGTAAATTTGTGTAGGATTATATACAGAAGAAAGTATTGTGGTGGCCACAACAAACTAGTTATTTATAAAAACAAGCCGGCTTTACCTCCGTCACAGCTAACTGCATTAAAAAGAATATTGAAAATTCCATAGAACTAACTTGTTTAAAATATCAAAATTTAAAAAAGTAAATATGAAGACATTAATCATTCCATAATAATAGCAAAACAACTGATTATAAAATTATATTTTTCATAAATTACTCAAATATAACTTACTTATGAAAGCTTATCCCATTTCCTTTCTTATTAATTAGAACAACTAAAAGCCGAGCAGAACTTTCGCATTTTCAAAATTCATCAATATTCTATTCCATTACTATTGTTATAATAAAAATGCATAAGTATTTTTTTTTTCTTTTTTTTTTTTAACTATAGTCTTTGACCCTTTAAAAGTAAAAAATATTGTAATATTTGTTAGGCGCAATTTCTACTTTAAATTGTAATTCGGGTTTTTTTTTTTTAATCTACTTAGAGTCTCTTTTTCTTTTACTTGCCTTTAAATTTGTGTTCCCTAACCTTTGTGATAAAACTTTCAACGCCTAGCAACAAGCTTGAGGGCGAGTCTTCTTTCAAAAAGATTGTGACCTTCGAGCGATATCTCGTCCTTCGGGGTTTGTAAGGTCACGCTGTAGGTCATTATCGACACGTGGGGTTGGTCTCGCTAATTAGCGGATCCAGCTATTTTGCCAATTGTCATGTCCAGTGACTGGTTCGGCAGGGGAGTTGTAGGCACTGATTTGTCAGTTTTTGGTATCTGTGAGGTTTTTTTTTTTTTTAATGCATTATTATTAGGTAGGGAATTCTCTTGAAGTGAAAAAAAAAATGAAAGATACAATTTTTCTTTTTATCTTTAAAAATTGTGGTTTTAGGAAATTAAGCTTTTGTTTAGGTGAAATTTTTGTGTACATAGTGTGGGTTAAGTTAATTTTTTTTTTTTTTTAGTTTATGCCTCCTCTGGCAGATGTAGAGACAAAAAAAAAATTAGGTTTTAAAGTATTTGGCATGAAAGAAAAATTTTGTGAATTTAGAGAAAAACTGTTTTTGTCGAGGAAAATTCAAAATTTAGAATCTGATTTTTGGCCAGGTTCTTTTAGGTTTGCCTTAAAATTTTCAAATGCAGATTTATATTTGTGTAGATTAGTCAAAATTACGTAATTTGTTATTGGCTTGACTTGAAATCTTACTTTTTATAACCGCTGGTTTTGGTGTATGTGTACAGTGTATGTATGTTTTGCTCGTAGAACTAAATTCTAGTTTTGCAAGTGTTTTACCTCTTACGGAGTTGATATTAGGCCTATTTCTGTTCCTCATACCTAGTTAACCTACATTTGATCTTATTCACCAAGTATGGCATGTGATTTTGTCTGTTAGAAAAAACAACAAAAATTCTAAAAGTTAAAATTTCCCCATCGAAATTCTGTTTTTGCTAATGTCTCTGTGTCACACAATCTGCTCCTGAAATTTAGGTCCCAAAGGATTTTCAGAAGAATGTTGGGTTTATAGGAGTGTCTGTCAAGGCCATGGTGCTTTTTACAGTTCATTTGTTTACTTTTAAGTGGCAACAGAGGTTTTTTTGTTTTTTGGTTTTGTGTTCGAATGTGAAAATTGTCCGATGCTAAAAGTTTGAATCCTGTGATTTTTTTCCCTTTTGAATAAACCTTTTTTTTCCGATTTTGCATTTACAGTTCTTTGATATGCGGATAGCATAATAGATATTCTTTATCAAAAAAGGAATAACGTAAAATTTTTGGTACCCTCGGCGGGACTGTAAATGCAGTTAAGTGTGAATATGGCTAATTAAGAAAATTTGAAAAATGCTAAAAAGGCTGAAAGAGCCGTTTTCTCGAAAGCATATAATAAAGTTGAAGAATTGATAGCCTCACAAGATGTTGACCTTGCAGAACTGGAATCAGAATTGAGTGTTTTTAAATCGAAAGTTGATCGCCTGGAAGTAACGCATGCAAGTATTCTTGAAGTTCTCTCTGAAAAAGAATTTGACACAGAATTCGAAAAAATTGAAGATTATCGTGATAAAGCAATAAGAATTGAAATAAAAGTAAGAAGAATAACTGATAGCCATCAAACTGTAAGTACTGCTTTCAGTCCAATTCAGAGTGAATCTGTTATTGTTAATTCTGTAGAAAATATTAATGAGAAAAGAAGGTTTAAATTACCAAGATTAGAATTACGACGGTTTGATGGTAATGTTAAAGAATGGCTTTATTTTTGGAGCCAATTTCAAAAAGTTCATAACGATTGTACTATAGTTAATTCTGATAAATTTCAGTATCTACTACAAGCTACTGTTGAAGGATCCCGAGCTAGAGAGCTTATTGGAAGTTTTCCGCCAACGGGCGATAATTATATAAAAGCAATTGATTATTTGAAAACCCGTTTCGGTCGTGATGACTTACAAATTGAAATTTATATTAGAGAATTATTAAAATTAGTTTTGAAGAATGCCAATTCAAAATTTTGTTCAAACAATTTATGTGTACTGTATGATAATCTCGAACAACAAATTCGTGCACTGGAAACACTTGGTGTTACAACTGATAAATGTGCAGCATGACTTTTTCCTTATCATGTATGCTAAAGGCTCCTATATATACGAGCTGGCGCATCAGGCATTTTGTTGCCTTAGGGTTGCCACATGTACCCAGCGCGTTTCTCTGATAAACAAACGACAAGCATTTTTTTTTTTTTTTTTTTTTTTTTTTAAATCGTCTTACGTTACTTTAGAGTAACTTGTTTTATATTTCATAATTTTAGCTAAGTAAACTATGATATGGAAGTTTGTTTAGCGATAAACTGCTATAATCATTCACGAAGTGAATATAAAGTGTTCACAGACCTTTTAATACTGTGTATTTCAGTTTTGGCGACATTTTGTGAAAGAAACAGAAACCGCCCTAACAACACATCCTACCCCAGTACATCCATAGGATATCCTCAGAATAAAATGATATCCTGAGAATTTACTGTGAAAAAAATGTGGTTTTGGGAATATTATTGTTGCTTATTGCTCTTATCTTGACCGGATTAGCTTCAGATCAAGATTTCTTAAAATCATTAGGAAAGCGATAAGGACGCCAAGCGGTAATGCCCCCAGCGGACACTGGCTAATGTCGTACATTTTGTGCCGCTCTTTACCGACATTGGCCAATATTGGCCTATATTAGTAATACAATATTGAAAGTTCATAAAAGTTTGATATTTCAACTTTTAGTTCATATTTTGCTTTTTATTAAATTGATAGAGTGTAGAAAACATATTAATAATGTTTTAAATTCTGTAAATGTATGGAAAACTTTTTATGTATATTGAGAATTTCAACAGCATTGGCCAGCACTGGCCAATGTCGATAAAAAACGAACCGAAATATGGCAGTTGCATTGCAGCCAAACAGAGAAAGCCGCTGATCTTGGTAAAATATTTGTAAACAAGATGAACGGATCGACATCGATGTAGCGTCGGCTTCAAATATATGTTAGTATGTTTATTTTCTCCCAGTAACAGCTTTTCTTTTGTAAAAGGTAAGTGATGTTTATTTAAAACATTTTTTTTTTCAAATTGTAGCATTGAGTTATCATAGTTTATTTAAATGATATCATTATTTGAAAAATAGCATCCTTTTGCAATCTAGGCTTAGTAGAATAAGCAATATATTTTTTTCCTCTCATAATGAAGTTTAAAAAAAGAATTTTGCATTATTTTGTTCTTTTTCAAATATGAATACTCTTCTAAATAACAATATTTTGACTTTTACGAAAGGATGTGCTGTATTTATTTTATTTGTTATTTACTAAGGTTATTTATTAATAAGGTTAATTGTTTCCGTATTTTGTTATCAATAGTTAAAATTTTATTAATTAGAATATAAAATATAGATTAAGCATTTTAAAGAATATGTGTTTAAAAAACGTAAAAAAAATATATATATATATTATTTTACACTACCACGGTATTTATAATTTACGCTTCTTAATTTTAATCATTGATTCCAAGAATTTTTATTATTAAGAGGAATATGCTTGCTTTTCATAAGTACTATAATGGTAATTAATTCTTAAATCTACTTTATTATATTTTTGTTTGTGAGTTATGTTTTGTTGTATGAGTATCATTAACTCAACAGTTTATTTTTTGTTGGGGAAAAAGCACACATATTTAAATAGAAACCTCTGTTTCCCGTAACATTCAAACAGATTTCCTTGTACTGTATATATATATATAGATAGATATTTAAAAAAAAAAAAAAAAAAAAAAACAGAGAAGCGTGTGTTTTATTAAATAAGACTAGTAATGCATCATATTAATCAGTGAAATCAAAATTTGAAATTCGATATCCCTCCAAAACGGAAGAGCAATTTTTTTTTTTTAAGTATTATATAGCATGTTCTTTATGATCTTGTGGATTTTTAAAAATTTGCTGTTCGTATATATATATATATTTTTTTTTCTTTTCTGAATATTTGTCTGAGATAACCTTTCTTCAGCAAGCCGTTTGCTGAATTCTGGGTTCAAGTGTAGACTGACTATTTACTATTTAAATTTGAATTAAGCATGTAATCGGCATCCTGAGAGTATATTCAATTTTATGCTTAATGGATAATTTAGTTGTTTATGTAATCTCAAAAAATTAGCTGTTTTTTTTCATTTAATCTTTTTTTCAAAATCTTTTATCGGAGTATGTAACTATGAATAAATTATTTTGTATTAATTTATAAATTATTTTTTGACTTTATAAAATACTGTTGAATGGTAGCCGTGAAATAAACTGACAAAAAGCAAATTTATAGCAAAATTGAAAAATGAAAATACTTTTTACTTTTCGTGCAGCTGCACAAAAGTGCATAAAAAATATGTAGATAATATAGAATTTCTGATGCAAGTATTGACAAAATTTCAAAGTAACTGGAAAGAAATGTTACTGGATTTAAATGTTTTAATAATACAGTCGCACCTCATTAACATGAACACTGTTAACGTGAATTACTTTTAACATGAACTGTAGGGGAGAAGGGGGTACATTGGGACACGGGGCACATTGGGACAAAGGCCTTTATTTCTTTATAATTGCAAAATAAAATTTGTAAAAAATCGCAATAGATGACACTTAGTAGTACATCTTCATATTTGTGATTTCAACTCAATCATTCAAGTCTGCTGCCAGTGAACAAGGTTAGTTTATTTTATCATATGAAAAGTAATTTTTTTCAAGTAAACTAATGTTGATTTTTTAGGTAATAGGAAATAAATATTTTAATTTTTAAAAGTACTATGTGTTTTTATAATTATTAAGCTTTCATTTCCACTATAGATCATTAGCCCATGTGATCTAGAAAATTAGACCTAAACATTTGTTTCTAAAATGACCTGATGGGGTACATTGGGACACTAATGCATGGGGCACATTAGGACTGCTCCAATGGCCCATTCATTTCATCAACACCAATATATTTTTATTTATTTACTTATTTTTTGCACATATAAGCTAATTGTATTATTTTTTTTTCTAGGTATTCTTTAAATAAATAGAAAATGATTAGAAATTATAAGCCAAAAACTGAAAGAACTAAAATTTCAGAAGAAAATATAGAAAAGGCAATAAACGAAATAATCAAAGATAAACTTTCTGTGAGGGAAGTTGCAATTAAATATTATATACCAAAATCTACATTATTTAATAGATTGAAAAAAATGAGAGAAAATAAGATTGCGTGTATACTACAAATATAAATTATAAGTTTCAATCCAAATATACATCTCAACAAATATTCACAGCTGAACAAGAACTCTTGTTGAAAGATTATTTAATATCATGTTCTCAACTTAACTATGCCATCAACACGATCCTACATAACATTAAAGTTTTGTGTAGACTTGCAGGGTTTTGATGTGCGTTAAGATATGAATATGCAGTAATGCTTCATAACAATTTCATTTTTTCATAATTACCTACTTTATTAATATTTGTTATTGTATCAAATTCATTGTTTTGAAAGCCTTTCATTTACTTTAGCAAAATATTTTGCAATATTGTAATTAGATAAATAAAAAGATGGTTGTCCCAAACTGCCCCATCATTAAATCAGTGTTGTCCCAATCTGCCCCTGCACGGGGAACATTGGGACACTTTTACATAAGTTATGTTTTAATTATTTCTGTTTGCAAAACACATTAAACAATGCTCATTATACATTGAAAAGGTGGTCAATAACACAAGTATTTAAATAAAAATGCACAAAAGCATTAAAACTTTTATAAATTGGAAAATAATATGCTTTTATAAAAAGTGTCCCAATGTCCCCCCCTCTTCCCCTATGCACAATCCTCATCAAAATGAAGATTAGTTATTAATGGCTTGAAGTACTGATAACATGAACATATTTTTTTTTATCCTCCTTGAGATTCCCATTAACGAGGTTCGACTGTATTTAAAATCATTATCCTAGCATCCAAATTATAATTTTTGAAACCATTTTTAATTTTTTAAGTTACATACTTAAGCACATTAAAAAAAAATTAAATGGGTAACATTTTTGCTCGTTTTATTTTAAGAATCTGTTCATTATAGTGTAAAAACAGTAATTCTGCATTTGTGGGCAAAATTCTGTTAGGCCTGGTATTAACTGAAACCTATACACCTTTAAAAACTAAACCTCAGCAAAGATGACGAAAATTAAAAAATAACAATTTTATGTTTGTCTTTGAAAAATGTATATGAAGTGCCTCAACATATCCAAAAAGCATCCTATCACTATTTAAAGAGTTATCTAACAATTAATATTTGGCCTGACAAATAAATCTTAAAAAATGTTTAATCTGAGGTAGGGGAAAGGAGCTAAAAGAAGAAAAGTGAAATTTCTGTCAAGGACAGATTTTAGTTTAGTACGGAAGACTATTAATTTCAGTCTGTGAAATTTTAATTTTTTATCTCAAATTTTTTACTGTAAAACTGAGCCACATACTTTTTAATTGATTGAAATGAATTAAAATGAAGTGTTGTCACCTAAATTTCATACTTAGTTAATTTTAAAAAATCTAATTCTGTCAAAAACCGGTTTGCACCTCTGGATTCAGAAAAATCACCTCTTTCATTTAGTAACAACAGGACTGTTATTTCTGATTTATTTTCCCCTCTTCTGGTGTTGCACAAGACTGGTCTACAAAAACTGGTGACAATATTTTTAACCAGATTGAAACTAATAGTTCTTCTAGTCGTAAAAAACACACTGCAGCCAGATAACCGGATACGGTCAGCCAGAGTCAGTTATTACTGTTATTACCACACCATATAACCATACACCATAATAAAATGAGATTCTTATCTTTGTGAAGTTACATTAGGATATAGAAGAAACAAAAATATAGGAATTATAAGTACTTTTTAAACTTTAATTGGCTAAAACAAAACTTTGATTACTTATAAAATTAAAATATAATTTCTTTTGCTTTATTTAAACATATTATGTGTTGTTTTCTAATGGCAGATTCTTTTCCTACTGCTGATGATGAAGCGAAATATGTTCAACTACAATCTGATGGTGGGAGTGATTCGTGTGATCCGATAACATCAAATTATATTTCAGGTAAGAAATTTCTTATTCAATGCTAAATTATATATACACACATATATATATCAGGGTGTCTACGGCACCTGTAAAACAGAGGAAACCTGAAAAACTCAATGAATTTGAACATATATTAAAAAAAACAGGGAAAACTCAGTGAATTTTCAAAATTTATAGCAAAAACAGGGTAAATTCAGGGAATTTTGAAATTTTTTGAAAAAAACATTGGGGAATTTTTTCATAATAAAATATTTTTAAAAAAGTAATGCTTTATAATTATGTTTTCCCCCCCAACTATTTTAAGTTAATAAAATTGATTTACCCTAAATATGTTCAATTGACTTGTAAACATGTTAGATTCTGGTGCTGCATGGTTGCGCGTTATCTATTTTACTTCTAAAAGGGACCAGGAAAACTCAGGAAATTTTTTTCCTGATTTCTGTAGCAACCCTGATATATATATATATATATACAGGGCCCGAAATTTCAACTTAGATTACACTCGCTGAAAAAAAAAAGTTACTGGCCACAAAATATGATTAACTTACACTATTTTTTATGTATAAGGTGACCAGAATTTTTTATTGGAAAAAGAGGGGAAATTACGCAATGTCTTTTATTTTATCAGAAAAAAGAAGACATTCAATTTTGAAAAAGAAGTCATTTTAGAGGACATAAAATTGAATGAAAATGATTATAAAAACCGATTCAAAAGCTATTTTACAAGAGTGATGGTAAGATTTTTATCTCAAATGAGTAATTTGGATCAGTACATCTTAATTTATATTAATAATATCTACGGATACGAGAGGAAAAAATTCCTAATTTCCCATGTTTTTGTTAACTTATATTCTTGTTTGTTTGTTTGTTTGCTCGGTACAAATCTTGCAATCGAATTTTAACTAACTTCCTTTCTATAGCTAGACATTCGAAATTTTCACAGTTGGTCAGAACACGGTGACAACACAATACTTCGAAGTCCGATTTTCGAATTTTTGATTAGTTTTCTTATAATTAATTAAAATATGAAAATAATAACATCCTAATAGCGTTAAAATAGCCATTAAAATATTAGCTATAATTTAATTGTTCCAAATATATATATATATATATATATATATATATATATATATATATATATATATATATATATACGAGTTCATTTTCTTTTGACATAAAAATAAATACATTTAATTAAACGTGAACGTTAAAAAATTATAAAAAGTTAAGTTATGCATCTCACAAAAATTGACGTCATTATCATTTTAAAAAATTTATGCACATTGATAAGATCTCTATGATTCATCAGAAAATTTAAAACAAGATATATAAAAAGTTTTTTTTTTTTTTTTTTTTTTATCTTATAATTATTTTTATAACTGTCACTTTTTTTTTTGGTACTTTCATGCAGTTACATTAAACAAGTTAGAATACATTTTGTTTTATTTAAATCATAATCATATGATAAAAAATAAAATTGGCAAACAGAAAAAAAAAAAAAAAAAAAAAAAAAAAAATTCGGCAGATGAAACGATTTGTTTTAACGAACAGTCATTCTTTATCAATCTTTTATAAAAGTTCTCACAAATATAAAGTAAATTAGTCTTAGTAGTTAATAAGTTTTAGGCTAGGCATATAGAGAAGATTTTTTTTCACATGTCTACATTTTGTTCGTTGAAGAAAACAGTCGCTTTGTGGAAGCGTTTTTGCCAGAAGGACATAAAATTAATTCAACTAACTTTTGCATATTTTTGTGAGGTGGTGGTTATGTTATCATTATGGCCAATTGTCTGCACTAGAGCTCTAGGCATGAGTAGTAGATTCCTCCGTGGAATCTTTCTAAGAGGTCCTAGTCCATATTTATGTTAGTTTCGGAGAAAACCACGGAAAACTCCTAACAACTAACCCAACGAGCAAGGCCAGGTATCTAACTCAGCCCTCACGTATATACCATTTTCGAGGAGAGAACCTCTCGGTCACTGGTGAGCCTATTTTTATGAGAATATTATTCATGCAAAAGTGAGGACACACGTTTACCCTCTGCGTATCAACCGGAGCACCACCTTCTTATGATTTCATGACAATTTCTATAGTGATTCCGTGTTCTGGGTCAAAGAATCGTACAAATACAGGGAATACTTTTATTTCTTTGTGATTCGAAGAATCTGAATAGACATAAACCATAATATGCTTTGGCAAATTATAGATAATTCTTTTTTTTTTTTTTTTTTTTTTTGGGGGGGGGGGGGTAACACCGTATACTGTAAGAATTCTATTTTCATTTACAACAAAATTTTACTCGCGAATGGCGAGCTGGTGAGCGGAAATTTCGCGCCCTGATATGTATGTTACTTATTTTCGTGCATGTGTGCAGTGCACCATGAAAATGAATGTGATGTTACAATATTTTGTTGAATTTTATGTTGCATGTGTTCGTATTTTGTATTTAAAATCGCTCTATACTTTTAAAAATTTGTAGTAAGAGCTTTTAGCTGTTTTAAAAAATCCTGTTTTTAAAAACAACTCTTTCCTTTGTATTTTAACATTTACTTTGTTTATCAAGTACTTGCTATTGCCTGATATTGTTACATATTTGAAAATAATAATAACAGTAATTGAAGATGTTGTCGATATTGCTCAGAGGAGAAAAAATAATTGCTATACTTTTGAGACTTATTTATTTTTTAAATAATAAAAGAATATTTCAATGTAAGGGATGAACTATGCAATCTTACACAGTTTGCTTTTTATTAAATTATATAAATGGCAGCTTATTAGCTTAGCATACTTGCTCAAGGTCGAGACAGAGTTCATACAGTCCTTGAAAATTTTTGATTTTTATGTTGGCAAAATCAAGGCGAGGCAAGTTCTTGAATTTTTCTGTTTTAAAAAAATTCAAAATCAGAAAATACAGTAAAATCTGAATTAAAAAAATACTAAAATTGCATGGTAATCAATAATCTCTGTCCTTCATATAGCAAATTCCACTATGAACGTACTTAAAGTTATATAAGAAAATTGAAATGAAAACTAAATTTCAATCCTGATTATTTGGAAAAGTCTCAAGAAAATTTTACTAGTAATTTCTAAATGGTTATATTTTTAGTTAAGTAAAATATGCGACAAATATTAAGTAATATTAATAATGTTTAATAAAATATCATTGATGATATTTTCTATACTCCTTCTTCCTTCGCCCCCCCCCCCCTTTTTTTTAATCTTACTGCTTTTAATATACTCAATCTCTCTCTCTGTAAATATATATATATATATATATATATATATATATATATATATTGTATTCACAATTTTTAAAAATAGAAACCATCTACAGTCATTATAGCTGTATCTGTAAAGTAAAATATTTAATATTGACACCACCACTACTGAGATGTTCCATTCACAAAGCTGGTATACGAGAGGTGCTGGATTTGAACTCAGATCACACTTACACGCCTAGGTATTGAGTCTTTTATGTTTTCTCCAGAACTTTAAAAATTATTAATTTAAAACATTCCAAACCATTTTTTCTGCTGGTTGAATGCAAGTTAATCATTTTCTGCTTCTGGATTTCGAACCCTCGTATATTCAGTTGTTTTCCTTTCTTACACCCACTGAATATATCATAATAACCCAGACAACACAAATTCGTCCAGAGTAAGTAAAAATACGTAATCTGGATGTATAGACATGTCCATATTACAGCCAGATTCAGTCTATATTTCATCAGATTTTGTAGATATTAAGTAGAAATGTCCTCACCTGTTACGTCATAAGTACGTCTTTTAGCTGAAAAAAATAACGTAAAATAGATGTATAGTGAACATAGTATAGACATGTCCGTATTACAGCCAGATTCAGTCTATATTTCATCAGATTTTGTAGATATTATATTGAAATGTCCCCACCTTTTACGTAATAAGTACGTCTTTTAGCTGAACAAAATAACGCAAAATGGACATATGTGAACATAATATAAACATGTCCGTTTTCATTCATTTTACTTCCAAAAATTACCCATGTTATTTTTAGATTTATGCAAACATAGATGCTGGCAGAATGAAATCCTTAGTGAGTGCAATCTTTTTTAAAACTTAATACTAGTGTCACATGTCTGTCTAAGCAAAATCAAATCGACATAATGGGTTTTTTGTGAGATCCACAGAGAGAGTTCAAAAAATTATTTTAAAACTGTAAATTATTTTATATATATAATTTAATAATTAAAAAGCTTTAAAATATTATTTTTAAAGTTATCTGGAGTACGGCACAAAGAATAAAAAAAAACTTCCCCAGTGATTTATTTTTTCGCACAAAATATTTTATATTTTTAAATTTCATTCATTGCCAGCACCCATGTATGTAAATCAGTTTTTTTATGGAATCTAGCTTTCAAACTTAGGTCCTTTGGCTCAATGAACTATTATTCCACTAAGTGATGTCCTCATTCAATATTTGACTTGCCTTCATACTCCTATGAAATAGATTTCATATTTTCTTTATGTGAATAGATGCAGAATTACAAGTGATCATTTCTTTAAAATATAATCACATTATGATGATATAGAAAAGTTTAAAGTTGTTCACTCCTTTTGTGATTTTCCCATCTCTAGTCACCAAATCCCATGCAAGTCTATGGCGAAATTTGTTATAGAACTATTATTTTACCTAATTGAAATTTTTAAATTTTGTTTTCACATTCAGAAAATCCACAACTGTTAAATTAGTTCTCGTTTCCAAAAATTGATTTTTTAAAATTTTATTTTACGGCTAAAAAATGAGGAAAATATATTTAGTGAAACGCATTTTTGAACTCAAAATTCAAATTTATAAAAAGTAAATTTTTAGAAAAGGAGTACTAATTTAATGATTGTGTATTTTTAGAATGTGAAAATGGAATTTAGAAATAATAATTAGGTAATGTGCAATTCTATAAACAATTTTACCCATAGAATAACAGGGGGCTTTGGGTGACCTTGACAGTCTGTGATGTACCCCCTTGAGACATAACTTTGTTTATATACTTTACACACGTTTAAATAAAGGCCAAACAAATTTTTACAAGAATGAAAAATAACTAGATGAAGTTGTGCTTGTGCCCCAAGCTTTATTATGGCCTGCTCACTTTTTACTCTTGTTCAGCAAAAATCGACATAACAGCTACATATGAAATCATTCATTACTTAATTTTTAATAATGAAGTTAACAGAACAGATGGTAGAGCATTAGCTTGGTTTCTTTTTTTTTTTTTTTTAGAGCTCTGGTTTGAAGACTGGGCAGGTCATTTTTGTAAAAATTAATGTGGCTTTTCCTTTAAAAATGTTTTTTTTTTTTTTTTTTTTTTTCTTTTTTTTTTAATTAACGCTTTGTAATATGCTTTTAACAAAGTACATGAGGCACTTAAATATTTTTTAATTTTCTACGTTTTATAGGTTCCACGGCTTTTTCATGGGAAAATGTGAAACGCTTGCTAGTTTATATGTATTAATTCATATTCCAATTAAGAGTTTTCTGTACATATATTTAATCTATGTGAATAAATAAACAATTACATTTTACTGAAAAAAAAAATCATTTAACCTTCTATTTTCATTCCACAATGTACCTGAAAATTTTTTTGCACTCTGCAAACCAATCATAAGCAATACGTTTTTGTGCATCTAAATAATGTTACTTTGTGCAGTATGGAAATATATTAAAATATGTTTTAAACCACACTGTATTCAAATTCTTTTCAGAGTCCCGATATTAATCTTTCATGCATAAATATTTAAAATAAAATATATTTTTGAAACATTAATTCTCTCTTGATATATGAAAAAGGCAAGCTTAAAGCTGTAAAATAATTTCTTGAACTTCATAAGTAAATCCAAATAAAATATTTTAATCAAATTTGTTTGAATTAACCTGGCAGGAAAAATCTTCATTGTTTTATAAAGTATCTTGAAATTAAATAGAACTATACCTTTTTGTATATAGTACCTTTTGTATAGTGTATATAATTACTTGAACACCCTATTATAATTTTTTGTTTTATTATTTAACGACATCTCTTATTTTATCTACATAACCGTTAATTGCATCATGTTTTAAAAGTACACCAGAGTCACTCCAGATTTTTCATTTTTTAATAAACATGTACTTATTCAAAATAAGAATGTGAATAATAGTGCATCACCGCATGAATAGGTTTTGTATAAAGTCTTGTATTGTTGCCTTTATCTTACTTTTTAATTTATACCAAGAGTTTTAACACTCGGTTTACAAATATTGCATATCTCATTTTTTATAGAATGAAGATAAATGTATGAATTTAAGCTTATTCTTGCATTCATCCTTATATAGTGCATCAATTTATTTTATTCCAGTAAAAACCAAGCAAATTATTCTTACTTTTTATTACCAACCAAAGTTTTAATAAATTATTCATGACCAGTTATTGCATCTTCAAGTATAAAAGACTGCCATTTAACAGACACAGTAATTTCTTGAAAGTGTTTTGTAAAGAAATCAACATTTAAATGAATAAACTCTTTTTCAGTATATCGAAGTGAGAGAGTTATGGTTTCACAGAAATTATCCAATATATATATATGTTTGTTTATTTATAAATTCCAATCCATATAGTCCGCAGCAAAATTATTGAAGCACTAGCAATAATTCGTATTTAAAAGATAAGCACTTAATACTGTTTTGTTACGTAAATATTTGTCGAGTCATGATCTTAGTCTTATGCTGCTTATAAAAAAGTAAGTTGATAAAAATTAGCGATCAAACTAAAAAATATAAATAAAAAATGTGGATGTGTGCTTCAATAATTTTGCTGCTGACTGTAGCGGGGCCACTTGAAATCAGGCTACCACTTGAAAATTTATTATCTAGATAATTTTTGAAACACTGAA
The DNA here is from genome assembly GCA_963930645.1 of Salticus scenicus. Taxonomy (NCBI): domain Eukaryota; kingdom Metazoa; phylum Arthropoda; class Arachnida; order Araneae; family Salticidae; genus Salticus; species Salticus scenicus. The sequence continues at coordinate 160,521,856 of OZ005658.1, forward strand.
TCAATTCGAGCCAAAGTTGGACAGTGAACTTACAATCGGCAGCAAAATTTTTAAAGCACTAGCAATAATTCATATGTAAAAAAGTACACTTAATACTGCTTTGTCAAATAAATCCTTGCCGAGTTATTTTCATAGTCACTAAGAACATGACTCGACAAGGATTTATTTAACAAAGGTATTAGGTGTACTTTAAGACTTCTACCTGAAAATTTTTCATCACAACAAATTTGAAAATACTGAACCGTTTTGCACAAAAGTTGGACAGTGAATTTATTTTGGATTAATAAAGTGAGCAACTAGCTCTGTCATTTTATTTCCAGGTAAAGGCCACTTAAAATGAGGCTGCTAGTTGAAAATTTGTTATGGCAATAACTAGAGTTGCACCGAATATTCGGTTTGACCGAATATCTTGATATTCGACAACCGAATAGTCGAGGTCGAGTTAAATTTTAAATTAAATTAGAATATTGAAATTGTTAAAAATTTTCATCATATAAAATTAAACTGTTTTCTTTTTTTTTTATTATCATTCATCAATATTATGATATTAAATAAGTAAAAAATGTCTGTCTAATCTTAAAAAATGCCAGTTTCTATCTTAATTTCTAATCTAAATAAAAAATAGTCTGCATTAAAATGTAATATATTTCAAAATAGTCACTTATTATAGTTTAATGAAGGGGAAATTGTGACAGCATATAAAACTACATTTACTTTGTGTGTACATATATGCAACTTTGATTGCTTTGTTCGCCTGATGTAGGGTAGTGTTTTCTTTCAACCCGAAATAATTGTTGCGAGTTAATTGCATTTTATGGTGTTTATTCAAAGTTTTGTACTTATTACTTTAAAATACCAGTTCTGTGGTGCTTTCTTATTATATATATGTATGTTATTGATGTCTTCTTTCCTGATGTTTAATCATTATAATGTTTTATGTATTATGTGTATACTGCCTACACGTAAAATAACATTATTTTTTCAAAATTCAAAAAAAAAAAAAAAAAAAGAAAAATTTATTTATTCCTATTTAATGTATTTGGCTCTTTTTAACCTAATTATTTTAATGAAGTTCAAAACTTTACATGGCAAAAAAAATCCATGATTTAAAATATACATTTTATTTCTATTTTGACTATAAAATTTATCTTTTAATGCTAAATACTTAGATTTTATGTTGATACTTTTTAATGTCCATATTATTCTTTTTACATGCAATAAATGTTTAAAATAATTAAGCAATTCTGGGTATAAAAAACAATTTACACTGAAATTTAAGTATATTCAGCCGAATACCAAATATTTGGTATTCGTTATTTGGCAAAAATCACTATTCGGTTCAACTCTAACAATAAATTTTGAAATATTGAATTTATTTGAATCGAAGTCAAACAGTAAACTTATCTTACAAACATCTTGAATTAGTTTAGTGAGCAACTTGCTCCTGCATTTTATTTCCAAGTGGCGACCACTTGAAAATTTGTCAATACAATAATTTTTGAAATACATTTGAACCTCATTAATAAATAATATCTCAGAACTAGTGTTTTGAAATAATAAGGTAAAAACTTTGGATAAACACCATAAAATGCAAGAAACTTGCGACTTTGTTTTCTTGCATTTTATGGTATTTATCCAAAGTATAGTACTTATTACAGTCGAACTTCATTAACGTGAATTACTTTTAACATGAACTGTTTCCACAATCCCCGTGAAAAGAAAAATTAGTTTCTGCATTACTAATAGCATGAACAAATTTTTATCCCCTTGAGATTCATGTTAATAAAGTTCGACTGCACTGAATTAATTCAAAATGAATTTGCAGGATAGACTCATCTTAAATAATTGCAAGATAAAAACTTTTTATATACTATAATTTTAAATTTTCTGTTGAATCACACAAACGCTACTGAAGGACCTGAAACAATAATTAGCTAAGAGTATTTAAAAAATGCATTGTTATCGTATTTTGAGCTAGTCTAAAAGTTTCAAATGTCTAGCTAGCCGGGAAGTTAGTTAAATAAACTTTATATTGAATCATATAAACGTTATCGAACGCAGCAGGGACCCAAAACAGTTGACTAAAAAAAAGTATTTTAAAAAAATGCATTGTCATCGTTTTCTGAAAGTTTCAAATGTCTAGCTTGTCGGAGCTGTATCTGTGTATAAAGTGATATTCCTATATAGAGAGCAAAAAGAAGAAAGCGACAAACTGTAAAGAAAAGTTAGAAACATTTAAGACTTTTATAAATGTGGAAAAAAAAAAAAAAAAAAAAACGCAATATCATATGCGTTTACCATAAAATCTTTTATTTAGATAGACCTTTTATAATGTATTTGCTGATTTTTAAGAGCAATGTTAGTTAATTTAAACTGAAAGAAAATGTTGAGTTTGTTTTTAAAATGATAAAGAATACTGATGATAATGGAAAGAAAAAGATAGCTAGAAACAATTGCAGGGGGAATAGTGATACTATTTAAACAATCCTGAGTATTATTGCAGGATTGTTTCAGCCCTGTTAAAATAATTCTAAAACAACAATAAAAAAGGGTCTAAACTTAAAATTTTTATAATTATACATATTACAAATTCTGTAATAAGTTCAAAAATAAAGAAACTCATATTTAAACCACATTCTAAAAACTCAATTTATCCATATATATTCATGCAGAATTTTGAAATATCTGTATTTAAAGTGGCACAGTCAATTTGATAAAATTTATGAATGTATTAGGCAAAAATTTACAATGCATATGGGAATGTAAATAGGATTTCTTAGTTAACTGTTAAACTATATAAAAATAATATAATTTTCTCAACTGACAACTTTTTAAAAAGTTAAATTACAAGGTGTTTGATGCATTTTTACCTTTCCAACACTTATTACAATTACTCAGCGAGGGAAAAAGTAAAAGAAAAACAAGTAATTTTCAAACAGATATACGTGTAAATACAGTTTATAACTTACTAATAAAGGAAAAACAAAAATATAATAACGATCAAATCAGAAGTAAACATGTTTTTATTAGTATTTAATACATTTGAAAATAATCTACTCTTTATTTTAATCTAAGAATAAAGGCTTAATGTTATAGTGTTTATTTAAAAATTTGTACTTATTATTTCAAGGTCTAACATTTTAACAAATACAGAAAAAAGATATTAATACAGCAAAAGTAAGTTATTTTGTCACGAAGTATATATATATTTTCAATTAGTTTTTCATAGATAGAGTTCAATTAAATTAAAAAAATTTCAGATTATTAGAAAGAATTACAGAAATAACAACGTAACACAAACACAGACGAAAAAGCGATACAAACGTAAATAATAGACAGAAAGAAGCAGCTAGAAAAAGTTGAGAGAGCAGCAGTCTGAACAATAAATGCGATAAAAAAGAAATAGTTACTTTAATTTCAATCGCAAAATTTTGTAGAAGATAAAACTTTCTTATATTTGATTACAACGTACGCATTAATAAAATGGCGGCATGCAGGTGCAATTTTAGCTCAAGTATTTACGTAAACTGGATTAGTTCAATTTTCTTTCAATTTATGTGCCTAAACTGGCGTCCATATTTTGTACGTTTTTCGTAGATACGTCTATGTTCGGAATTTCACATATTTTGAACATACTGGAGCTGGAGATCTACGTTCAGAACTGGTCTATAGACGTAACTCGTACGAGATAGATGAAATATGAACATAATATGGACGTATATGTTATCAATACAAAAAACCCTTAACGGGTTAAAAGTTTGTGACGCAGCACTGTACTTTATGGCTATAAGAATTAGAAATACGGGTCTTAAAAATAATGATATCAAATTTTCAGTGACGCTTTGATATTAATTAAATTATACATAGATTTTCTTATTTGAATTTGCTTTTTCCTTTTATTTATATTTACAGTGTAAACGTTATTTTCAAGATAAAATAATATATAGCATTTACTCATTGATACCTTTCCATTCACATCTCTTATACTATGAAAGCATGTGTTTTAAAAGAAATTATATGAAATTCCAGTAACGCAGTGGTGTTAAATTAAATGATTTGTTTTTAAATTTCACTGCAATTATTTTGTTTTGCATATTAAAGTATATGTGCACATTGAAATATTGCTTTTAATTTTCAAATACGCTGTCAAATATATCACTTTCATTAAGCTTATATTATGTACTGAAATATATTTATTTCAATGAATTATTCTATCTTTTGCGTCACGCCATCCAAAACTGTAAGTAAAATATATGGAAATGTTTACATTGTGTCATTTCATCCAAATAAATCGAAAATGCATGCAAATAGATATTGTGCTGCAAAGAAAAAAATTGTGAACGTTTTTTCAGTTTTGATGGCGTGACGCAAAAGATAGAATAATTCATTGAAATAAATATATTTCAGTACATAATATAAGCTTAATGAAAGTGATATATTTGACAGCGTATTTGAAAATTAAAAGCAATATTTCAATGTGCACATATACTTTAATATGCAAAACAAAATAATTGCAGTGAAATTTAAAAACAAATCATTTAATTTAACACCACTGCGTTACTGGAATTTCATATAATTTCTTTTAAAACACATGCTTTCATAGTATAAGAGATGTGAATGGAAAGGTATCAATGAGTAAATGCTATATATTATTTTATCTTGAAAATAACGTTTACACTGTAAATATAAATAAAAGGAAAAAGCAAATTCAAATAAGAAAATCTATGTATAATTTAATTAATATCAAAGCGTCACTGAAAATTTGATATCATTATTTTTAAGACCCGTATTTCTAATTCTTATAGCCATAAAGTACAGTGCTGCGTCACAAACTTTTAACCCGTTAAGGGTTTTTTGTATTGATATCATTACTTTTTAGGGGTTAATGATCAAAACGTAAAATAAAGGAGCATGGTAATGAGTTATAACACTGTATAAAAAATGTTGTTTTAGAGGTCATACTCGAACAAAATAACAAACTAAATGAAATTTCAAAATTTTATAAAAAGTGATTAAAAAAAAATAAAAAAAAAACTTTAAGAAAGAATATTTTTTGAGGGATGGAAACATGCAACATTACAAAGGCATAATATAGTGCATTTTAAAAATGACAAAAATTTCTACAAATAAAAAAATAAAGATTTTTTATTTTATTCAATATTCAATTTCTTATATAGCTCATTGGTTCAACTATTTCTTAGATAGTTCAACAGAAAATTCAAAATAAATGTTTAATAAAATACGAAAGTTTTTGTAATAAAGTGTTACGAATAAGTTTCTAAAGAATTTTCACCACATAGATTTTAGTTAGATAAAAATTTAACAAAAATTTTTAAATGTTCAATCGAGTGAACAAAAGATAAATATTTTGTTATTTTTAAATTGTAGATGCATAAAGTAAAACTGTTTGAGGATATGACAGTAATTTTCCAAAATACCTAGCACCATTGGGGTTAGGTTCAGATCCTCCCTAGGAAACTCTGATAATTCTAAAAAAGATGCTTAATCAATTTGAGAGAGATTTTGTTTGGTTTAAAATTAATTCAGCTGGGGAAAATAGGAGGGGGGTTACCAGTTAGATCACTTAGAAATTTTAATAGGGAAATCGCTTTTTAGAAAAATGTTTCTAAAAAACATGCATTAAAATGTTATGCATCTAGTTTTATTCTATCTGATTAAACATACTGTACATAGTCCCCACTTTCTTCCTAGTATTTCGGAATCACTTTAGAATTCCTAAAAATTTTCTGAAACGTAGTGTAGGGATTTTGGACTTTGCCTCGTTTTCAAAAATTGGTTTATGGGGCTATAAAGTGTATATGAGAGATCTAACTTTAAAATTTTAAATGATAAGGATTTTTTAGCACTTTGAGAAATCTTCTAAATATAATCACCTAAAATATTTCCAGTGATATTTTTTTAAGGTTGTTTGTTTGTAGGTTTTAAGGCCAATTGACTGCGCTAGGGTCCTAGGCCTATAAGTACATTGCCCCCCGTGAGTTCTTTCTAAGGGTCGTAGCCCGTATTTATGCAAGTTTCGGAGAAAAAACACTGAATGAACGGCTAGGTTGAAGAGAGCGGGATGGGATCGAATCCGGCATTTCCCATCAACCAGCTTTTCAGCGCAGAACCGCTCGTGGGGCATTTTTTAAAGAAGCTTATATATATATACATTCTAAAAGTCCCATTTCTCTTTCCAGATCTATAGGAAACGCCTTGAAAGTTTTGAAAACGTAAAAAGCGTGCATATTAAATATGAGTCTAAGTAGAACTTTAAATGAGCTTCTAATCCCCCTCCTATTCGAAATTTTAATGTTTGCCTCCTAAGGTTTCTTCTATCTCAATTCAGCTTAAATTTCTTTTTTTCTTTTCCTTTCTTTTCTCTTTCTTTTTTTTTTAAATAAACCAAACGAGATCAAACGACGTGATCCTGAAATAGGAACATAATGGAGACTATTTTCTGTATATTTAATAATAATTAAAAAAAAAAAAAAAAAAGAGGCAATCAAAATATATTAAAAAAATTTTTGTTTGTAGAAGACATTTCCGACAAGCTACAAAAAGAACTTCATTTGTTTAAAATTTCAAAGATGTGCCTTTCGCTCCCCTGTTTTTACAGTTCGAATTTCCAAACAAAACAAAGATCCTTCAAACTGATTAAGCCCCCCCCCCCGCCTCCTTTTTTTTTTTTTTTACAGTTTTTAAATTTTCCAAGGTGTTCTCGAGACACGGGGGACGACTTTAAAAGAAAATTTTTCTTTGTTATTTTCCTAACAAATAGTTATAGAGAAAAACATTTTGTGTTAAAATGTTGTTTTGAAAAGGTCTTTCCATCAAACTAACAGAGATTCCCCCTCCCTCCACCCAAATTTCACATTTATAAAATTAAAATTTGCCCATCACTGAGTCCTTATGCCCCCCTCCCTTCCCCTACTATACACATTTGTTTTATTCTTAACTAAACAAAATTCCGTAAAAATTCTCGTAGACGTGTTTTACAGTTTTTAGAAATTCCGAAAATTACTAGATAAAAACAAATTGAATAATTTGTATTCGGCACTGTTTGGCGAGATTTTGTATGAACTTTGGAAACATACTTTTCTAAAATCGATGAAATTAAATTCATATAAAAATTCTACAGAACAACTTGATTAGTTTTTTATTTAATACAAAATGATTTTAAATCAGTTTAATTTAAAGTTGTTTTCGTAAAGAATTTGCCTTTACGATTTTTATAATATAATGCAAACTCAAGTTACTGTAACAATGTTTGTGTTAACAGTAATTATTAAGCTACGGAAAAATCATTTAATTTAGTATGAGTATTAATCGTTATTATTGTTGGTTTGTCCACGACTTTTAAGTTTTTAAACTGATTAATAGATTAGTTTTACAAAATAAAAACAGTTACATATTATAATTTTACTTAATTTTTTGTGTTTAATTAAAAGCTTAAAATTGCCTCACTTTACCTCGTAACACTTTTAAGATTTTATGGATATTGTATAGGAAAGCTATATTAAAAAATAAACAAGTACTTACGCAAATTTCAGAACAATATGTTGTACTAAATAATGAATAACAGAGGTTTTTAAAAAATATGTAATAGTAAAAAAAAAAAAATCCTTTGTAATGGAAATAAACATCCTTGAATCCTATTTGAACCTCTATGTCATTTAATCATTTGAATGATATCATTCACAAAAAAAAAAAAAAAAAAAAAAAAAAAAAAAAAATCCTCGAAATTTTATGCCATATTTTTTAGAATAGTGTGTACAATATTTACAATGTTATTATTAATTTCTAATTTAAAAGTTGCAGATTCATGGTAACTTCAATTTTATTTTATATCACTATTATATCTAAGAAATAAGTATATACGAGTTAAGGAGGATATTTTTATTTATTTATTTATTTATTATTATTATTTTTTTTTTTTTTTTTTTTTGGAGTAGTTTTTATTGTTATATTCATGCCACCTCCCTCCTGTTAAATTTAAGAAAGAAAGAAAGAAAGAAACGCGAATAATTTTTTAGGTATAGATTTGATTTAAAAGAGAAAAATAAATAATAATAGAAAAATCTTTAAAAAGTGAAATTTTTATACTGGTAAATATTTAAGTAGTATAGTTTGTTATGAATTTAATACAAAAAAAAAAACCTTAATCTATTCAAAATTTTATTATAGCTTAACATTTTGTAATTTATATATATATACTAGAAACTTAATGAGCAAATTAATTATTTTCAAATTCTGTTTTAAGAATTTTTTCAATCCATAGTTTAAGTGATTTATCACCTAATTTTGAAAAAATTACAAATATTTGCATATGATTATCATATTATTTGTCATTTTTATGAAAATAAAGAAAAAAATTTTTGTTGTTGCAATCACTTTTTAAAATAAAACCAATTTTGAAAGTTAACAACGTATCAGCATGAAAACAATGTAAATACAATGAATATTTTTGATAAACAAATGTCATATAAAATACAAGTACCTAAATAAATAACTCATTTAATATATATATTAAAAAAGGAAAAGTATTTTTTTTTATATTTTTGACGCCATATTTTTGACGCCAATTCGCGATAGATGGCGCCAAAACGATTATTTGATATTGAGTATTTCAGAATATTCTTTGGACTGTATTCGTCCGCGAAACTGCCGCATCACGGTATTTTCGGAGTAAAAAATAGTTCGATTTTTAAACTGAGTTATAAAAAAAACAAGAGTTTTCCTACGGAAAAGAGAGACGTCAGGCACATCAGATAAAAGCGATTAATATCATATATAAATTAAACTAAATTCGCTCGAGCCATATTCGAGAAAAAATTCTTACACATTAGGCCGTCCATTTATAGCTTAAATGAGTCAATTCATATCTCGAAATATATTGCACGCAGAAATTTAACAATTTCAGGGTAGGATCAGACAGAAGGTGAAAGACTATTTTTAAAATATCAGAACATAACCTCCCATATTTCCTGAGATATTAAGTGTCGGCTTTCAGCGGTTACTTTGATCTTAAAATTCCTGTATATATAAGTGTCGCAGTTTTCGTTCGTTTTTCCGTTTCCGCTGAGTGTCGTGGCGTTCGTTAGTTTTTGTGCTTGCGTCACTTGAGACTCTGCCGAGTCTCTTGATGTGGGAAACTGTTAAAATAAAATTTTATTAAAGACTTTAAAATAACATCTGAAAGATGCTAAAGCACACTGGGGGGGGGGGGACCTCTAAAAATAAGTTATTAATATCTTATTTTATTATTAAAAAAATTTAGTATTTAAGTAATTCCTGAAGTGAAAATCGTGGTTTTGTTGTATGGATTAAGGTTGATTCACAACACTAGGGTGTTGCACTTGAATCATTGTAAAAGTTCCTAGCTCATATTTAAACTAGTTTCGGTAATAACCATGGGAAACTCTAATTAGCTAGGTTGATAAGCAGGATCTGGGATTGAATCCACCATCTCCAGTCTTCAAGCGTTGAGAGTAGAGCCTGTTGATGCACTGGTGGGATCTCATAAAGTGGAGAACAAGAATGTTAATTACAGACTTGTATTCATGTTGATGATACTAACAGATAATGTAATTTTTAAATTATTTTTAAAATTGTAATTTAAATACAGCATTATTATTATGCCTAAATTTCTCTTTTTTTCACAATGAAATTCTTTATTTTGTGCAATTGTATGGAATTTTTATAAAAATAACTAATTAAAATAATAAGGCAAAAGAATAACGTTAAAAATATTTCTATTTTATTTTTATTTTAATTATAGAAGTGTTACTGTTATATCATTATTGTTGAAAAAACTCGAAACCAGTAAAAATGTTTTATGTGAAAAATTAGACTATTTATGTGTTTATTTTCTGATTTCTGCCTTTTATATTTTTCTAGCAAGTACAAAAATGAAGTTCCCAGGCAGTGTGTCAGTCTGTTGAGAGAACATTAATTGAAAGTGTTTATTCGCCTGAATATCGAGTAAAAAAGAAAAACAGGCTATGATGAAACAAATATTGTAACGAAATATGTAAATAAATTTTAATTTTGTCAAACAAAAGTTTTGGGTTTATTTCAATTTACACATCATACCCTTTTTTTTTTTTTAATCAAAAGGGGAGAAAAAAGGGTTTATGTTTGAAATATTTTGGATATATAAAATTGTGATTAAGATATTGTAAAATGCTGATCCTCTCATTTTTAATTATTCTAAATCTATAAGTTAAGTTTAATGTCTTCATTTGAATTTACCAAAATCTTTTTTCTAATTCTCAATAATTTTATTAGGTTTGAAATATAAGACACACTAATACAATCAAACTAACATGTTAAGTTTTCAATCTTTATATTATATATTAACATAGATTAATTTATTATTATTATTATTATTATTTACAGTATTAGTTTTCAAACATGAAAAAATATTTCTTTATTCCGAAGTATTCTGTAACATGATTGACTATTTCATTGACTTGTTTTGTATATAACAGAAATAATCTTAACTGTATTAATGTAAAATTAAATAAAAATGTAAAAATTTTTAGTTTATAAATTGTAAAATGTTTTGATGAATGCAGTAAAGTACTGTAAGGTAGTAGTACAATATAGAATCTGTAATACTGAAAAGAAAATGAAATGTTTTCTGGATTTTAAAATTTTAACTCCTTTATATTCCAGAATTTAAAAACATAAGAAAAGTAAATACATGTATAAACTTTCATTTTACGTGTAAGGCCTAGCTGAGAATTTTGAAATGTCTGCTTCATTAAAAAATAAATAAAAAGATAACTATTATTTACAGAACTGTATATATATATATATATATATATATATATTTATATATTTATCCATGTTTATCAGGGGCAATTCTGTAGGAAAAAGAAAAAAAAAAAATCAATGATGTTTATATTTTTATTGAAATTATCTCTTTCTAATGTCTAATAAAACATTTTGCTCATATATAAAATCAAGACTAAATATACACATATGATACATAAAGTATCCTGGAAATATTTAAATATAGAATGATTCAGTAGCCAATCAATGTAAGCATTAAAAAAATTAGTTGATTTATGTGCTGTAAACAATAGAGAATTAAGGGCATACAATGTTTAATCTCGCTGACAGCCAAGGCTATGTGAAAAATTATTCTATCGGGAATTTTTTTTTTTTTGTTACTGATTATTTATTACCTAATACGTTTTTATTCCGATAATGCATTCAGGAAATTCACAGCCATTAAATGAGTAGTCATTTTTTTTTTTAATTTTAATTATTTTTAATTCGATAAAACAGTTAAGTGCCATTTTAGTATTTTTATTTTAGCAATAAAATAAAACAATAAACTTGTGAAAAATCATTTTTTAGAAAGTATTAATTTAACGGTTGTAAATTTTCTGAATGTGAAAACAGAATTCATCTGGTAATGAGCAATTTTAGAAACAAAATTCCCTCTAAAATAGCATGCTCCTTGGTTGTTGCTGAGATTAGGTATTGTTCGCTCTTAAAAGATAAGTTAGAAGATTGTTTCAGTCATGTGAGTTTCAATTTTTCAAAGATTTTAACTACATTTTGAAAATATATTTTTTTTCCAAAAATTTTTGAAGGAAAAAAATACATATATTGATAGAATATTCTAATATTTTTTACAAGAAATTTGTCATCCATGTGTGTTTTGGGCGACAACTGTAGTTATGTTGCCATGGTAGCTATATCCAATGGTTTATCTGTGTTCTGCAAAAAAAATGTGAATAATTTACTACTATGAAATAAAGAATAAACACCTGAATCCCAGATTTATCCAAATTTTTAAGATTTAAGTGTTTCAAAGACAGTGACTGAAAGGTCTATCTACCACTTTAGACTTCTTAGGTGTGCAATGGTCATATATTAAATTGACATGTTTCTGAAGACAGCAAATATTTATAAATTTTTTTTAAATATTTGCTAATGTATGTAGATTCTATATGCAAAGAAATATTTTTAAAGTTGATCAATAGACCTTTTATACACTGCCCTGAAAGGGTTAACTATAATAAATAGAAAATATCTTCAAATTTATGTTTGCTAGTGCATCTTACAAGGGAACATTGAAAAGGTGTCGTCTTCAAAAAATATTGAAAAAAATATATGTGATTCTACTCTTCATAAATTACTAGAGAGTGAAAAAATTATCGGCTGAAATGAATTACAGTGATGATAAAAAAAATATCAAAATTAAGCATATTTGGCGATTTCACACTGTTAGGCGATTGATTTTGAGTACTTGGCAAAGAAGCAAAACACGGTTCTGTTCGTAAAAGGCAATCTCGGTTCTAGCGAACTTATCACCTAAAAGCACTAAATCACCAAAAATGCTTAATTTTGATAATTTTTTGTGGTCGCTGTAATTCATTTCAGCCGATAATTTTTTCACATTCTGGTGTTTTATGAAGAGTAGAAACACATATATTTTTTTCAATATTTTTTGAAGATGACACCTTTTGAATGTTTCCTTGTTAGATTGGCAAAAGTCAATCCAGCATAGATCAGTATTTGAAACTATTCAGTTTTTAATATTGTTCAATGCTGGAAAAAAGGTGTACCATTAGACATCAGCCAATACAGATTTATTGACATTGGCCGGTCCGGCGCTTAGATCGACATTGGCCGGTCCGGTTTAGATCGACATTGGCCGGTCCGGTATAGATCGACATTGGCCAGTCCGGCCCAGATCGACATTGGCCAATGTTCGAATGGCAACATTGGCTGGTCCGGCTTAGATCGACATTGGCCAACGTTCAAATGACAACATTGGCCAATCTCTCTTTGCCATTCGGCGCTGGCCAATGTCGATAAATCAATATTGGCCAACATTGTAAAATCTCATTATACGACATTGGCCAATATTGTTGTGCTACTGGGGGCTGTCCTCTTCGGAGACAAAAAAATAGCGGTGATGCGCCGGCCTATTATTTTATTTAGGTGCTCTAATGTATGCCTGGAGATTTCCTTAGAGCTTGGCAGAAAAGCTCACATTTTGATCATGGCAATGATCCAAAAAAAGGCTTGACAGTTTGTTAGCCTTTTTAAAAACGGAAATAGAATCTGAGGAGAGAATTAACTTAGCTATGGCTGGTTTTGATTTGAATGATTCTTCTTGTAAAGGGAATAAAGAAAACAGAGGAAAAATTTGTACTGCTGCAGTGGCGGATCCAGAACTTGACTTTTGGGGGGGGGGGGGGCTGAAATTTTTCAAAATGTTATCCTAGACATCTAGACAAATAAAAAATTTATAATTGCAATATTCAATTGTGAATGTCAGTGTTTTTTTTTTGCCTAGCCCCCCCCCCATCCATAAATCCGCCACTGTACTGCTGCTAGTTTGTTAACTACTAGTGCACGTGCAGAGAAGTTATGCACTTTCTGCAATGGAAAACATGAATCGATGAATTGCTTTAAAGCACGAAAAATGTCATATAATGAAAAAATAAAAATTTTAAAAGATAAAGGTTATTGTTTTAAATGTTTAAAAGTTGGCCATAGGGCAGAAAAATGCCGATGTTTTGTGAAATGTACTATTTGTAACAGAACACATTTTGCTATTATGTGTACAGAATCAAACAAAAGTGTAAATAAGTCTACATCAAATAATCCGGAAAAGGAAATTAAAGAGCAGAATAAATCTGTGAATCTTTATAACTGTGCTCAATTTCTAAGCTACACGATGTTTTTTTTTTTTTTTTTTTTTTTTTTTTAATGTTGATCGGTTTTGGGTCTTCGTTATCTAGATTTTTATCAAACCGCCACTTGCGCCTGCTAGCCTTAAAATTATTTAAAACTTACAAAACATGCTGTATTATCCTTGCATATTCCCTATGTATATATTAGTTTTTTACATTAGAAAATATTTGACAGAACCCTTTTAATTGCACACTTTAGTTGATTTTACTATTGCAAAAACAATTTTTCAAGAAAATGTGTTATTTCATCTCCCTATATCCTCTAAACTAATGATCGTACAAACAAAATGTACTATACATTTTTGTAAGGAAATTTTGCGTAGATTAATTTTGTAATTGACATTTTTTCTCTAAATGCGATAGTTTTTAAGATATGTAATAAAAACTGAAAATTGCCCCCCCTGACCCCGCTCACCCCCCACGGGCGGGGACTTTTAGTATGTTGTTTAGGACCCTCTCGGCTATGAGTGTGCATAAATCAAAACAACACGATTTTTTTTTCTATTTATCATGCGATAGTTTTTAAGATATTTAATAAAAACTGAAAATTGCCCCCCCTCCTGCCCTCCGCTCACCCCCCACGGGCGGGGAATTTTAGTATGTTGTTCAGGACCCTGTCGGCTATGAGTATGTAAAATTTCAAAACTACACGATTTTTTTCCTCTATTCGTCAAATTTTGGCCTTCGTTGCCTGGACTATTTTTCCTACTTTGGAACTTGACATAATACATCACTTTTTCAGAGGATTCTATTTATAACCTTTCCCACCCTGAACAATTAGACTTGTTCCTAAGTTTGCCTTTATTTTGTTTTTCCTGTTAGTGTCGCATACCTTTAAAAAGGAAAAAAAAAAATTATAGGTGTTATATATTTGTTTAAAAACTTTAATTTGCATGTAACATATTAACATATTTTTAAAACTCAAAAATAATTTTTAAATAAAATTCTTTCTACTTCCTAAACATAAAATGAAATGCTTCAAAGAAAACATACACGTTTTGTATGGCATATATATTTTTAAATTTTTGATTAATGAGGAAATGAAGACTAAATAAAATATATTTGTTCGAATTTCAAAACATAAAAAAAAAAAAATTAAATGTAATTTCATAAATTGTTCTTTAAATATAATCTTGCTAACTTAAATATATTATTCATAAGACTATTGATGTTTTTTTGAAAACTGTGAATCAATTTTAATTTTATATAATAAAAATATTTTTTAACAATTTGAATATTTTAACTTAATTTTTAATTTAACATTAATTTCACTATCATGCTGCCGAATAACAAGATATGCGGCTAACTGAATATTCAGTGTCATCTTCTGAATACTGAAAAGTAACCAAATATTCGGTGCAACTCTACCCTAGACCCCTAACTCCAGTTAATTTTTTTTTTTTTTTAACTCACGTTCCATCGGTGGATTAAGCTGAAATTTTGCATAATTCTGACAACAATACATTGCTCAAGGATAACAGACTTAACGTACCTCTTCACTTTCCGTCGCTGGAAGCCCGAGCCAGAATAATTCTATGGGAAATTTTCTTTACGTATAACTAATTAACTAATATATATTTTTAAATTCTGTTTTCACATTCAAAAAAATTCCCATTTGTTAAATTGACGCACGTTTTTAAAAACTTTTTTTTTTTTTTTTTTTTTTTTTTTTGACTATTTTATTTTATAATATCAAAGTGGAAAATTTCACATATTGAAAATTCGTATTTTACAGCTTCAAAATAAAATAGTAAAAATTTAAAAAAAAACACGTTTTTAAAAAAGGTGCGTCAATTTAACAGTTGAGGATTTTCTGAATGTGAAAACAGAATTAAAAAATATTTATTACTTAATGAGTTATAAGTAATGAAAATTTCCCATAGTTGCCATAAGTTCCCATACTAAAATTCCCCATTAGCTTCGGCTTCTGGTAACAGTGAGTAAAGCGGGCCCTTAACCACTTGACTACGGCCTCGTACGATGCGTACGTAGTTTGTACTACGTGTGTAACGACGGCTATGTACACTCCGTACGTAGTGTCCTCCTTTCACTATACACAAAAGAGAATCATATCGTTGCAAGGGCAATAAAGTTTTTTATGTCTTGTAGCGAAGATATGATGCTTTTTTCTACCTGGGATCACGTGAACACTTTGAACCAAGAGCATACCGGAAACGTTCACTCCAAAAAGGAGAGGCGATAGAACTGATTATCTACGAGGATTTTTTTTTGTCTTTTTGTTGCTTTATTAGTGTTTAGAGTAAATGCGTGTTTTCGTTAGTGATTTATAAAGTTTAGACCACGGGAGTGTTTTCGTTTTGAATTTTATTTAAGAATTTCAATGAAATATGGATGACGAAAATAGTAGTTTGTTAGAATTTATTCCAGATGGAGATGAAAATGAGTCGAGCGATTCCGAGTTTTCCAATATAAGTAGTATCAAAATCGAAACAAGATCGGAAGATGGGTCTTATGTCTTGTAGTGGAGTAACATAGAGTGCGACCATCAATTTATTATTTTGTACTTTGTGTCTGCGCGTCTCCTAGAATTGTCTTTGCTTTTCTGCAAAGCCTGGTAACGGGTAGCTGTCCACTTCTTTCGACGACGTACTCAAATGGTTAAGGTGGACTGAGCGCCTAAACCCAGAATTCAAGTTCAAAATTTGTTTTTCAATTTTATCATACTTCCTACCGCCTGATTGATCTGAAGTTTTGCATATACGTATATTATCCACATCCATGGAATTTGAATTTTTTAGTACATTTTGAAATAAAATCCTGTTTTTATATTTTTTTAAATTTACTTCTTACCATTTTCTGCAAAATAATTTAAATATACATTCCAGGTAAATTTACTTTAATCAGGGTCCAGAGTTTAATTTTTGGGTTCTTTTTTTATGAAATTTTTATTTATTTTTGTTTAGAATAAAATATCTTTGTGAGAAAATATAATAGTGTGTAAAATCTTTCATTTTTTTCAATCGTTGTATATAATGTTTAACATCTAGTTTAATAGAGTTTCTTTGAGATAATTTAAGGCATTTATTTAAAAATAATACTGAAAACATGAAAATACTTTATAAAAAGTATCATTTTTATAAAACAAAGTCTTGTAAAAAGGCTTATTTTATAAATTTGAATTTTATGTGTCTCTTTTCATGGATATGTGTACATTTTATGTGTCTATTTTCATAGCTCAACTGGTAGAGCCTTGACCTTATATGTCAAAGGTCCGGGGTTCGACTCCCGGTCCAGGCATTAGTTTCACTCAGTCGGAAAAATAAAAAAATTCAATAAATATGATTTTCTTCCCAATCAGTTGATTGTGTGATTTTAATTTAAAAAAAAAAAAAAGTATACTTGTATTTAAAAAAAAAATAAAAAAAAAATTGTAAAAGAAAATCAGTTTGAAACTAAGAAGTTAGTATGATACAAATATATCCTTAACACATTCGCTGCCACCAAAATTTATATATCCATCCTCAGAAGCCGAATTTAAAAAAAGTGTTTTAATGATTAAAAACGTTGGCTGCACAAAAAAAAAAAAAAATTTAAACACAAAATTTAAAAACCACGCACTGAAAATATAAAAATAATGCTTCACTAACGTGCCACAAAAACCTCATCGTTCAACCTCCAAATCCGAACTAAAACTAAAGCAGTTTACTTATCATACTCGATTGTCGCCCCAGAGCGTCACCGGCATGGGAGGTAGCGCCATGCTGACGCGCCAGCGCGTCAGTGGCAGCGAATGTGTTAAGGAGGTTTTTTTTTTTATTTTTTTTTTTAATCCATTTTCTTTTTATTTATTTTTTTATTTTATTTTTATTTAATTTTCATTTTTTTTTTTTTTTTTTTTTTTGAGAAATTAAATTTTTTATTATTAGTTTTAAATGGGATATTACCTCTCTATTTTTGAAACGGGTTAATTATACAATTAACTCTGATACAATTCAAATTCTATTCATTTTTAGAATAGAGAGAGGAGTTCATGACTTGCTTATAAACAGGGCTTTTTTTTTTTTTATAGTAACAGTGGTAAGAATTCCAAAATTTTTATCAGCCAAAGATTTTATTTTTTTACAGGACTACAGTATATGATACATAATCTGCAATAGCGTATCGTGAATGAACTTTTGGGTATGCTCCATACAGGTGGCTAGAAACAACACATTATGAAAAGCTCCTCTTCTGTTTGACTGTTAAAATGCCGCCATATCTGTGTTGCTTCTCGAAATAAGCAAGTTAACCAAATAGATGATTAAATATCCATTTTAATGTATTATTTCTAATTACCCAAGTGGAACGTACTGAAAGTGTTATTCATGAGATGTCACCGACAGTCTGCATAGGATAATAACAGTTTAAAAAGATAATAAAATTAAAGTAGTTGCCTATCCAAATACTAAGGAAGAGTTTTTTTTTTTTTTTTTTTTTTTTTTTTTTTGACAATTTTACACTGTTCTTAATAAAATAAAAAAAAATCACTCGTCATGTCTTAAGAATAACTTGCAACTGCGGAGTAAACAGACATTTTCTCAGCCCTTCATATAAACATTTTATTATTGCATATTACTTCATTATCTCATATTTCCCCCTCTCTCTTTCATTGAAATAATGTGGTGAAAATTTACTCTCTATTTCTCGTGTGTATTTCCTGGCTGTAGTGTTGAAAAGCAATTTACAAAAACATACATTTTCTGATTTATATAAGATTTCCTTTGTATTTTTAAATTAATTACAGTTATATTCAATTGTCATAGTTGCCACCTCAATTTATTTTGTAAGTACAGTCTAACCTCGTTAACGTGAACACATTTAATGTGAATTACTTTTAACATTAACTGTTTCCTTAATTCCGTTGCTACTGATAAAATGGACATTTTTTCTCCCTTTAGAATCACGTTAACGAGGTTCAGCTGTATTTTTTAAAATCTAAAGACTGGGTAAACGGATCAGTGAAAATGTGTATATACCAGTAAAATAGTAAAATCTCTGGCCCTGCATTTAATTTTCTTAATTTTTACCTCTGTTATGTCTATTTTATTATAAATCAATAGTTTGAATTACATTCTCACATAATTTTTAATTTCATTACATTATAATCCAGCAACAGTGATGTAGATATCTTTAGTTCTGAAATTTAACTTTCTTTAAATTTAAAGCATCAAAAATAAAAAACAATGTTATATGTTACCAGACTTGATATGAGAATTTGAATTTTCTATTCTATGTAGTATAAAAATTTTGCTGATATATTTATTAAAGTGAGATAAAATAAGACAACACATTGATTTATATTCCTTTCAATCTATTACGAGTAAAATAAGAATTTAAATGAACTCATTTGCTAAAAATAGTCAGTTTAAAAAAGGAGAGTTAAATAAATAAATAATTTTAATTTTCACTTTTAAGGTATATATTTAAAAAACAAGATTTAAATATGAGACATAAATTACTAGTGCTCTACCACTGAATTATTTAGTCGATATCAGACAATGTAACCTGTAGTAATCACTTATATAAGAGCTTACAGATCACATTAAAAAAAATTTCTGTTTCATATGAGTAATTCCTGCAAGTCAGATATTGGCTAGGTTTTCAGTAAGTACAAAATTGACGCAGTCAGAGGTTATAAGTTTGAATCTTAGCCAAGTCACTTTTCCATTTTGCTAAAGATAATTCACTTTTAGAAATGCTATAAATCATGTTAAGAATTTGTAGTCAGATAATTATGTCCGCAAACAATCAAATATTTATTACAATTTGCTATAAGGAGTAAGGACATATCAACATCAACAAATAAAAATGCTGTTTTTATATATTACATTGGTTTTCGTATATTTCTTTTTTGTACATTGAGATTTATTTTTCAGACTTCATAATTTTTTTTATATAATTACAATTTAGAGTAAATAAGATATTTTTTCTTCTTTTGGAAATTTATATAATATTATAACATTTAAAGAAAAAATTTTCTTTAAGTTTGTTAATTTGTTTCAGAAATATATTTATTCATTTTGAAAGTAATAAGATATTGAGAATATAGCACTTTTAAACAAGTAATTTCATGATAATTTATAAATTCTTTTGATTAAAATTTAAACTTTTTTTTAATATATATATGGGTCG
Source organism: Salticus scenicus (assembly GCA_963930645.1). Classification (NCBI taxonomy): domain Eukaryota; kingdom Metazoa; phylum Arthropoda; class Arachnida; order Araneae; family Salticidae; genus Salticus; species Salticus scenicus. The sequence continues at coordinate 160,541,712 of OZ005658.1, forward strand.
TTTCTCAAGAATTCTCTGTCATTTAGGTTAAACTCAAAGAGTTAGGAACAAAGCACCAAATTAAAAAAAATATATATATTTTTTAGGCTATTTGGTTTTATTTTTACTCAAATAAAATATATCTTTTAGGGTGAATAAACGCATTCTAAATTGAAAAAATAATTAATTTCAAAGCGAAAAGCATTGAATGTATACAGTTTAAAAAATGTTTTTAAATAAATATAATTTTAGTAAACGTAATTTTGAACTTATTTTATTCTAAATATCAATGACACGTGTTTTAACAAAAATCTTTTTTAGAGATAATTTAATCATATATTGGTCAAACAAAACGTAAACTCAAGCTTCGCCTTAACCCGCCAATTATTAATAGGGTCAAATATAATCCCAATGCCAGTTTGACGTTTGACTATACTTGGAGTACTTAACCTAAAATTCTGAAAAAAAAAAAAATTGCCATTTTTCTTTCAGTCATAATCTTTACGATAGTTAATAATATTATAAATATCTAAGAAATTTTTTGGTGTTTTTTCTCATTTATCTCCACTGAATACCAGTGAGGTGAAAAATGACCCCAGTGAAATTTCGTAGGGGAAAAAAAAAAAAAAAAAAAAAAAAGAGAAATTCATAGAAAAATATTCAAATATTTCTTAATAAATGCAAATTAAATAATGATTATTAGCATTTAATTCCACTGTATGTAAATGACTACAAAAATTTTTATTAAGGTATAGTGAGACCAATACTTTGACTTTATAAGGAAAACATAATTTCTGTCACCGGACTTAATTTTAGTATTTATTTTGTTTGGTTGGATGAGTTTTACGTCGCACTTGCGCAGCGCAATGAGCGATTGGCAACGGTTGGGACTCACCGCTAGAGGTAGTAAGGAAACATGCCACAACAATATATATATACTCCATGGAAAGGATGGCTGTCCTGCTTCGGTGACACCCAGAGGTATAATTTTTGATGGGAACAAGCATTTATTTAAGAAAATACATACAATATTATCCTTCACTTATCATATTATCCAAATTTTATAGCAATAAGGATTTAAATTAAGGAGATTGAAGAGGGAAAAAAATGAATTCCCCCTAATATTTAGAGAAAAAATCTGTAGTATATGTTACAAGTTAAAGACAATATTTAGCTGCTTAGTGAATACTTTTAACTGAAAAAAAAAAAAAACATATTCCAAAATTTATGAAAATATGAGCAATAATATAGACTACTAATAAATATATAACTTTAGACAAATTCTCCCATCTGAAAAAATAAGAAAAATTACCTCCCCCCCCTCCTCCTTTTACACAAACACACACTCACTTTTTTTTTCCAGCTCAACACAGAGTCACGATACCATAAAGCCGCTGTGATACCCCCCCCTTCCTCCACCGAGTCTTGTTGGAGTTCCCATGAACGTGATTGACGGCCGAGACGGAAAGTCTGGACTTTTGAAAAGAGTGTTGACTAGCATGACTTTTTGAATTTTTCCGACACCATTCATCCTGATTTCACGCTTTCCTTTGACTTTCCGACGACTCTAACACATCCCATGGGTGTGGTAGACAGGACGGCGCCACGCTAACTGTCAAGCGACTGGCCGGCAAGGGTCCTAGGAGTGGTCTAGAGTCCGGAGGAGCCTATCGGGAGCCGGATTGCATCAGGGGGCTGATCCCCTCTCTCAAGTCCCTGAGACGGCAGACGAGGAAAGAGGATAGAGAGGAGCTTGAGAATTAAGAAGAGTGAGATTGATCTTGGAGATCTGAGTGGAGGCAGGAGCCTGATATGGTCTAGAAATTTTTTTTTATTAGGCATGAGGCCTATCGATTATAGATTCTGTTTTCTTTTAATTGTAAATATTGTAAAATTGTGTAAATATTACTTCATTAAACCAGATAATAATCTGAATGGCTTTTCATTCCTGCCCCATCTTTGTTATTTTTTTAATTGATCTTAGCTGAATTATTGGCAACGCTACCACAGCTAAGATAATTGGTAGCAGCTGTAGGATCCATTTGAACTACTGTTAAAGTTCATGATCCAATGCCACTCTTCGACATTGACAGTAAAAATTTTGATACGTGTGTGCAGTTTGGATGAAACATCGCTCCTGTTGATGACGTACAGCCGAGTAGGACAAGTGACGACTCATTGTTCCAGTTCTCCGAGATGTCAACAAAAACAGGTGAGTCCCATTCTCTTTACTACGGAGAGGTCATTTAATTAATCGTTTTATTTTAATTTAAAAGTGTCGTAGGTTTTAAAAGTTGGGAAATTTTTTATCTATGTCAAATTTTATGAAGTATTTAGATACGTCAATGTTGTAGAGTAGGGTAACATTTATTTAAATTGCATTGATTTTTTGTATTTTTTAATTATGTTTAAATTGTTTTTAAAATATATTTTGAAATCAACTTACTAGTTTTGATGTATAAGAATTAATCGCGATACTCAGTTGTAAACAGAAAAATTATATTCTGATTTTAGAGACAATATTAGTTGTTATTTTGTTTTTAAAATTGACTTAAAAATAGAGTTTAATGCTATCGAAATTTTTAATAATTTCTGAATTTTGAACTTATGTGTCAAAAGGAAACTAGGTAAATTGATATCGAGGAAAAGTATGAGAATTTTATTTAACTTTAGCGGAAATTGCTAAAGTTGGAAAATATTTGCACTGTTAAAATTATCGGATATAAAAATAAATTAAATTAGCACTGAAATTAACGGGATTTGTTAATTGGGAAATCAGTCATAATTTATTTTTCTTGCTATTAATGTGAGTGGGTTTTATTATATCTGGGATAATTGAAAAAATTGTGCTGAAAGTTGATATTTCTCTTTTCTATGTATTTATTGTATTGTATGATATTTGGTGTGTAATTTTAAATTCAAGTACAGAATTAGAAAATTTTTAAATTTAGGAGCTAGTTTAATTCTATTATTTCGGGCAAAATGTCTAATTTTGAAGATGTCCTTAGCGGTCAAAATCGCACTGTTTTATTAGCGTTAGCTAGGGAATTTGACACAAATGTGTCAGAAAAAGATCGGATCAAGGTGATGAGACAAGCTATATTAAAAGCGCCGGATTACACCGAAAAAGAAGCTAAAATCTTCCTGGAAAATATTCTTCGACAGGAAGAAGAACGGATAGAACGTGAAAAACAGGAAAGATTAGAACAAAAAGAAAATCGGGAATTTGAACTGGAAAAATTACGATTACAGGGCGCGGTAGAAAATGTTAGTCTAAATTCTGGAAGCTCCGGGTTAGATTGCACGCCTGTAAATAAAGTGAATTTAAAAGATGTTGTACCAAACTTTGATCCAAAAGTTATGGATATAACTCTTTTCCTAATGATTTTCGAGCGTCAGGCTCAGAGAGAAAATTTAGATGAAAGCAAATGGGTTTCTCAGTTGTTCACTCTGGTTCCAACTGAAATCGCAGAGTTATTAATAAAAGAACCAGCTGAAAAAGCCGATGATTTCCAACATGTAAAAAAATTATTGTTAAAAAGATATAGGCTAGGTGCAAATGCATTAAAGAAAAAATTCGAAGAACATACCCGTAAGCCCTTTGCTTTGTGGTCGGACCTTGTTTACGAATTAAGGGGTTATATGGAAAACTGGTTAGAGACCGTAGCCGTAAAAGACTAGGATTCGCTTAAAGAACTTATTCTTACAGAACAGTTGAAAAAAAGGGTTCCCTTAGAAATCCGCGATAAATACCTAGATGAATGGGATAATTTTAAATCAGCGAGTGAACTAGCCGAAAAATGTGATATGTACGAAAGTATACGTTCTGAACACATTAGAAGTGGATCAAAAATTCATGAGAGACGTCAGTTCGGAATTAATAAATTCACGGGAGGCAAATCATATAGGGAGCAGAAGGCACCTGAGGGGAATTCAAAAAAAGAAAACCTATCTAAAAATTATGGGAAAAAGGAGATTGATCGTGAGAGAAATCGCGATCCAAATTTTGATAAGAAAAGAGAAGTTATTTACTATTACTGTAAACAGAGCGGTCACATAAGACCTCAGTGTTTAGAACTAAAAAAGAAAAACGCTAGCGAAGTTATAAATCATGTAGGTGCAAGTGTAGAATTAGCTGAGTGTTTTAGGCCCTATATGGATAAAGCTATAATTAATGGGGTCGAACGCACTTTCCTCAGAGACACAGGTGCCGGAATAGATGTCTGCGATCGAAGCTGGGTAAAAAACGAGGACTTTTTAGGCGAAGTGACGTGGCTGCGGTCACCAATCGACGAAGCTTGTAAATGTTTCCCCTTGGCTCGCGTAACTCTGGAAGGAAAATTTGGTCGAATAGTGACGAAAGCAGCCGTTAGACCCAAGAATTTAGCGCAAAATTATTATTTATTGGGAAATAAAACTGCAGAGCTTTTAAATCAACCCCAAGAAAATCTAGAAGTTGTAAATGCTGTTATTACGCGAAGTCAGGCTGAACAAAGCAGAGTACGAGAAGTCGAGATTGAAAGGGGCTCAGATTTACCCCCTCCCAATGAAAGAGAAATGGGGAGTTCGATGATTGACACACCGATAAAGGAATTGGAGGAGGACTTAATAATACCTCCCCTTCCTGCAGGCGAAAGTTTTGAGTTAGAAAAAGTAACAGCTGACCAGTTCTGCGAAGAGCAAAAGAAATGTGAGTCGCTTAAATCTATTTGGGAAAGGGCAAGGAGTCCAAATGATAAAGAATTTGAAATCAGAAAATGCAGACTAGTAAGGATTTCGGCATCGAAACGCGGAGATGTTAGAACTCAGCTGTGTGTTCCAAAAGTGTTTAGAGAAAGGATTATGACATTATGTCACGACGAAGTGTCGGGTCATCTGGGGGCTACAAAAACAAAAAATCGGGTTCTGAAATGTTATTTTTGGCCTAACTGTTATCAAGATATTGAGAAGTATGTACAGAGTTGCGATACTTGCCAGCGGGTAGGAAACAATCGTGATAAAAAAAACATCCGATGCAATGTGTGCCTATTATTTCAGAAGTTTTCTCAAAATTAAATATAGATGCGGTGGGTCCTTTACCTGTTAGTGTTAAAAATAATAGATATTTAATTACGGCGATATGTGTAGCTTCTAAATACCCGGATGCGATACCCGTTGAAAATATTACATCGACATCCGTGATTGATGCGTTATTACACATTTTTGCTAAGACAGGATACCCAAAGGAAATTCAAAGCGATTTAGGAAAATCTTTCACGAGCGAGTTAACCACGGAATTTTTTAATCGGTTCGGGATTAAAGTTAGTCACAGTTCTATTTGCCATCCGGAAAGCAATGTCGTTGAACGACTTCACTCGACGTTGAAAAGAGTTCTAAAGGCGTTATGCTTAGAGAACGGAAGGGATTGGGAGGCAAATTTGCCGATGGCTTTATTCGCGTTGAGAACGGTGCAACACGAAAGTACGGGATTTAGTCCTGCGGAACTAGTGTTTGGAAAGGATCTGAGGATGCCGTTAAATATAGTTTATGATAATTGGCTAGATCCTGGGGGCACGGATCAAAACGTAGTGGCTTACATCTTAAATTTAGTAAACCGTTTGAAACATTGTCAAGAATTGGCTGTGAAAAGAATGGGCGAACAACAATCGAAAAGAAAAGCATGGTATGACAAAAATGCAGTTTCGAGAAAGTTCAGAGTGGGAGATAAGGTGCTAGTGTTAGCTACATCTAAACCCAATAAAATGGCGGTGAATTGGATAGGCCCGGGTACAATAACAGGCGTAATATCGGAAACAAATTATACTGTTGACCTACCAGATAGGAGAGACAAGTCCACAATTTATCATGTAAATCTCATTAAACCTTATTTCAGTAGACCCGAATTCGTTAACGTTATAATCCAAGAATCGGAGGAACTAGTGGAAAACGAGTCCGAAATTCCTTATCCGTTAGCAGAACCGACTCAGATAGACTTTGATGAAATTGTTAATGGAAATGAAATACAGTGTCGGGCGAGTCCGGCTCAAATAGAAAAATTTCGGAGGATGATTGAGAAACATAAAAGAGTGTTTTCTACTGACCCAGGGAAAACGCATTTAATAGAAATGGATATTGTGCTGAACGATGACATTCCGGTAAGAGCTAAGCTCTATCGCATGTCTCCAAGACAAACGGCCATTTTAAAAGAAGAAATTCAAAGACTGCTTGAGTTGGGAGTGATTGAAGTCGGGCAATCTGATTATACGTCCCCTATGATTCTCGTAGAGGTCCCAGGAAAGGATGTGCGTCCGTGCGTCGATTATAGAAGATTAAATTGTAAGACTAGAACAGAGTTTTTTCCACTCCCAAATGTTGAGGAAACAGTCGAGAAAGTATGTGCGGCAAATTTCATCACCGTGATGGATTTAACGAAGGGCTATTTTCAAATACCGTTAACTGAGAGAGCGCGACGATACGCCGCGTTTGTCACACCATTTGGCGTGTATATCCCTAAAGTAATGATGTTTGGGCTTGTGAATGCCCCTTTTTATTTTTGCAAACTAATATCGCAAGTTTTGGGAGGGCTGGAAACTTTCGTGAGGCCGTATATTGATGATATAGCGATATTTTCACCGGATTGGGAAACACATATGAAGAATTTAGATGAGGTATTACAGAGACTAAGTGACGCTAATCTTACAGTGAAGCCCTCTAAATGTCATTTCGCTCAAAAACACGTTAAATTTCTTGGACACGAGGTGGGGTCTCAAAAACGATCGCCCAGTGAAGTGAAAATAAAAGCGGTCAGAGAGTTTCCTACTCCGAGTACGAAAACGCAGATAAGGGCGTTTTTAGGAACAGCGGGGTATTATGCCCGTTACATAAAAGATTACGCGGTGAAGGCTACCCCTTTGACAAATGCTCTGAAAGGAAGGGTCAGAAAAGAGAAGGTGGAGTGGACAGCTGAGTGTCAAACGGCATTTGACGAGCTGAAATCTGACTTGACACGGAGTCCCGTTCTTTATTCCCCAGATTTTACTAAGCCGTTCATTGTGCAGACGGACGCGAGTTTGTTAGGCGCCGGCATAGTCTTATCACAAATTCAAAACGGAGAAGAGCACCCCATTCTCTATCTGAGTAAAAAGTTCTCAAAAGCTGAACAAAATTACAGCACTATCGAAAGAGAACTCGCAGCTATTGTTTATGGCCTAAAAAAAACTGAATCATTATTTGGATGGGCTGCAATTTGTGATTCAGACAGATCACAATCCGCTTACGTACTTAAAAAAGATGATGGGATCAAATTCACGTCTTACTCGTTGGGCGTTGTGTTTACAACAATACAATTTCTCGATAGAACACAAGCCTGGGAAAAAGCATTCTAATGCAGATGGGTTGAGCAGACTGCATCTGATGGAAAATATAAATCAATAAAGAGAAAGAGAAATCTTGTGTAAATAAATTTAAGGATTAATAGTAACATTTTTTTTTTCTCTTTTATATTGTTATAATTTTTAATTGGAATAAATGTACCTAATTTTTATAAATGGATTCATTGAATATGGTTTAGAGAAAAATAAATTATTTTTTTTTCTTATTTTACATGTATTTATTTTATTTTAGTTTAAGTGAATGTAATGTTAATTTGAATCTCGTGAGAATTTTAATAGTGTGTTCTGGTTTTGTCTCATAGAGTATAATTTTTCACTTAAAACTGAGTATATGGGTCAAATTTTTGTTTTATTTTTAAGTTTATGAAAAATTTTGGGGCTTCGACCTCTCCATGGTAAGTAATTGGGGCCCTGTTTTCTGGATGTAATTTCCTTTGTATTAAGGAAATTCTTTTAGGGGGGAAGAGTTGTGATAACCCCCCCCTTCCTCCACCGAGTCTTGTTGGAGTTCCCATGAACGTGATTGACGGCCGAGACGGAAAGTCTGGACTTTTGAAAAGAGTGTTGACTAGCATGACTTTTTGAATTTTTCCGACACCATTCATCCTGATTTCACGCTTTCCTTTGACTTTCCGACGACTCTAGCACATCCCATGGGTGTGGTAGACAGGACGGCGCCACGCTAACTGTCAAGCGACTGGCCGGCAAGGGTCCTAGGAGTGGTCTAGAGTCCGGAGGAGCCTATCGGGAGCCGGATTGCATCAGGGGGCTGATCCCCTCTCTCAAGTCCCTGAGACGGCAGACGAGGAAAGAGGATAGAGAGGAGCTTGAGAATTAAGAAGAGTGAGATTGATCTTGGAGATCTGAGTGGAGGCAGGAGCCTGATATGGTCTAGAAAATTTTTTTTATTAGGCATGAGGCCTATCGATTATAGATTCTGTTTTCTTTTAATTGTAAATATTGTAAAATTGTGTAAATATTACTTCATTAAACCAGATAATAATCTGAATGGCTTTTCATTCCTGCCCCATCTTTGTTATTTTTTTAATTGATCTTAGCTGAATTATTGGCAACGCTACCACACCGCATATGACAATTTTTTATTTTAAACATCTCAGGTTTTCTTTCTTTCTCATTCCCACCAAGGGCAAGATACGTCGTTTGAGACTTTAGATCTTTGCCCCATGGGTGTTGAAACTGAAGAAAAAATTATAATATTTCACTGTTTTTATTTATTTATTTAAGAATTTTACAAAACAGTTTTCCTTTGCTTGTTGCCCTCCTGGAAAATTCTGTAAATTATGCTACTTCAAGCCCACTTCCCACTGGACAAGCTGACAACTCTGAAAGCTATCAGTCCGCCACTGATGTAAACAATATATTGTTTTTATACTATAAATCACAGTTTCAAAGCTTTTAGATGTTGATAAGCTTATAATGTTGCATTATTGCATAATTTTATATTTAATATATGAGAAGTAAAGCCAAAACATTAGCTTTTTATGCAAAAACAAGCCAAAATTTATGCATTAAAAATAATTTATAAAAAGGTAATTCTACAAACATGGTTCAATTCTTTTTCATGTTCAAAAACATATAACTCTTTTTCAAAAACTTTAAATTTAGTATTAAACTTTAAATAGTAATTAAATTTATAAAAATCCTTAGGCTTTTAGACATGGGAAAACTCTATTATCATAACAGCTAAAATTAAATCAAAGTTCTTTTTAAAATAATAATGATAAATTAAATTAAATTAAAAATAATATTTTTCTAAATATCTAGAAAATTGGAATTTTAATCTATTAAAGAATGACTCAGAGCTTTTAAACACTAAATTTATGAGGATGCTTAAATAAAAAAAAACACACGTTATAAATGCATCTGATTAGATTTTTCTTTATAAGATAATCTTGAAGCGAAACGAGTAACAAAGAATGATGAAACATTTTAATATGGACAAAAAGTATGATTTTTTTTTATCATAACATGCCACTTCTTTATTTTACTGTTTGGCAAAAAATTATTATATATATATTTTTTAAAAACTTAATTTACCTCTTCAGTTTTAAATAAACCGATTACATATTTCTGAAGCTGAAAATTCACAGTATTGTATTATGTTATTCCAAATAAAAGACCATGTATTAGCCATTCTACACTACTTTCAATCAAAACAAATACATTTTTCATCCTTATTTGTAATTTTTTTCAAATATTAGCATTAATTATTAAAATATCCATTACTTCAAAATTCACTGTTTTTAGATATTTTGAAAATTCCGAAATTATCTTTTAAATTACAAGGGAAAAAACTGGGAATTTTGAAAGCCTTGGATCTGTAGTTGGATTCCACCAAAGCTTCTCTCGTTCCATCTATATCAAATTGTGTTAGATCTTATGCTCTCCCTAAAATTCCTACACCCAATATCCCATTTCGCCCTATTGTTTCAAATATCGGTACTGTTTCTTACCGTTTAGCCAAATTTTTCACAAGTATTTTTTCCCCTCTTCTTTCTGCTCATAGATATAGTAGATATTTGTATAGATCTATCATTCCCATGTTATCGAGCAAAGTTTTTTGATGCCGAAAAAAGTTTTGACATCAGCCATTAGGGAGTATAAAACTCAGAAATAGTTTTGTGTTTGGTTTAAAAAGGTGGTGTTCTTTTACTTTTAATTAAACTTAACTTATATCTTATACTTAAATTTTGAAATCTATTTTTGACACATAATTTTTTTAGTATAGTGGTAGTACCTTTGCCGCAAAATCTATGACTGAACCCATGATTTAAAAAAGATGTTAAATGGGAGCCGAAGCCCCTTGGAGAGATGCTTAAACTCTGATACAAACACACTTCATAAATATAATTAAAAATTAACAAAAGGCCATGATGACTTCTGGCAGTTTCTGTTAAGAACCAAAACATTTTCATTAAGTTCAGCAAATTATCACCAATTAAAAGGTTACAACAGAAACTTAGCATAAGTTGGTTTTCTCAAATATTTCTTCACATAAAAATAAATATCATCTGAATGACTAAAAGATAATGATTGATTGTTAAATAACAAACACACACACACACACAAAAAAAAAAAAAGAGCCATTACCTCACCCCTTAAAAAAAAAAAAAAAAAAAAAAAAAAATTATAATATCAATAAAAATCAGAACTTGTTTCCTGCTGGAAGTTACAGAAAGTTTAATTAACCCATTCTAATTTTTTCACATACCTTTTAAGCCATTACCTAAAATTTTAACACTTTCATAATTATTCTAGTTTTTCTGTTTTCATTAGATCTTATTAAAAACTTCCAGAAGAATACTAAATGGCTCTCAAAAATCAACAAGAGGAGAAAAGCTCATAAAAAAAGAATGAAAACAACCCCTAAGTACATATAAAAATTAACTACTATAAACTTTTAAAATTAAAACACACAAAACAGTTTTTTTTTTTTTTTTTTTTTTTTTAATTTTATATATTACAATTTCATAAAAAAAAAAAAAAAAGGAGGCGCCTCTAACACTGAAGAACGTGGAAAACAATTTGATACAAAATCACAAGGTTCATTAACTTGCTAACTGAAAATGAAAACTGAAAAGAAAAAAATTATAAATTAAGAAAAAAATTATAAATTAAGAAAGACAAAATTAGCTTAGTACTCTCAAAGTTGTTTTTGTAGAATTGGATACAGCATCTGAAAATATCATTCATACATTTACATAAAATTTATTTTTTAGCATCTCTTTTCATTATTAACAAAATAAATAAATAAATAAATAATAAATAAATAAGTATAAAGTCTTGCTCTACTTAATGTTCAAAAGAGCATATTCAGTCATCAGCTAAACTTTGTCCTACATCCGTTTTGGTCACACCAACACAATGGTAAGAGCCATAAATAAAACTAGTGATATATAAAAAAAATATAACACATTTCTACCCAAATTTTAACATGCTGAAGGATGGTTGGTTGGTTGGTTGTAGGATTTAAGGCCGATTGACTCCTGATGTGTCCTAGGCCTAGAGGGGGGATGCCCTCCGTGGGGGTCTTTCTAAGGGGTCCTAGCCCGTAACATGCTAAAGGAAGATGGGTACATAATTGATAGAAATCAAACTAAATAAAAAAAAGCTTACTGACTTTAAGCAGTGGAGAGTCAGGGACTTCAGGTGGTGGAAGGGACGCTTTTTATGCTATCAGAGGTAAAATCAACTGTAAATATTATTCCTGGAAGCACACTTTACTACGATTTTTCTGATGGCTCACCACTCACGCTTTTACTTCTCAAGGACAGGACACAAACCTTCTGCTTACAAGCTATATAACAGCCGCACAGGTCTACTCTTTTCTCTTAAACTATACGGAGAAATTCCTTTCTTTAGCTGGTTCATTCTAGAGCAACTTCAATTCATAAGGATATACATTTCCACACCATCGAGCTAGGGCAGCACTCCATATAGATTACCGTGGGAAAGGATCCGGGGAAACAAGTCTTACTCCAATAAAGTCCTAAAAGGGCAAACGCAACGATTTTCATGAGATTTTTTTTAAGCCATGTTAAGTCGATGATACCCATGCCTCAACTCTCTAAGTTCAAGTCACGAAAACCAAACAACTCACGAAAGAACACTTGAAACAGCTCGAACAGCATGAATTTGCTTTAACTTCGGCATCTTGAAGGAATCATCGAACATCACAGAACTTTAGACTACTAAAACAAAATCCAACGGGGCCCATACAGTATCACTCCCATGTGCAGGCCCGTTAGGTCCACTCGTATTTCTCTTTACACCATGCAGCACTTATGGAAACCAACGCCTCGACTGATTCCTTTCGCGCCTTCGCGACTAAAAAAATGATAATTGTTGCCACTACAAGGGGAGAAAAAAATCACAGATACCAAAACTGACCAATAAGTGCCTACAACTCCCCTGTCGAACCAGTCACTGGACGTGACAATTGGCAAAATAGCTGCATCCGCTAATTAGTCAGACCAACCCCACGCGCCGATAATGACCTACAGCGTGACCTTACAAACCCCGAAGTACGAGATATAGCTCGAAGGTCACAATCTTTTTGAAAGAAGGCTCGCCCCCCAAGCTTGTTGCTAGGCGTTGAAAGTTTTATCACAAAGATTAGGGAACACGAATTTAAAGGCAAGTAAAAGAAAAAGAGAATCTAAGTAGATGAAAAAAAAAAACTGAATTACAATTTAAAGTAGAAATTGCACCTAACCAATATTACAATATTTTTTACTTTTAAATGGTGAAAGACTATAGTTAAAAAAATAAATACTTGTTATGCTTTTTCAGCATAACAAAATCCAACATGAAAAAAAAAATTTTGACCAAAAAAAAAAAAAAAATTTTTTTGAGTACAGGAAGCAAAAACAAGCAGCAAAAAGTCCAACCAAAAAAAAAAAAAAAAAATCGACTAATTCCCGAACCAGCAGGAACAGACTGCTAAATGCTACGGGTCCAAATGCTCGCTAGAGTCCACCGGCCAAACTCTGCGAACAACCCTTCGTCCAAAAAAAAAAAAAAAACTTAACTATTGACTACTTTAAGAAACCAACTGCCACAAAAAAAGACAACAAAAAATATTTTTTTTTTTTTTTAACCCCCAAATTATACAAACGCCAAAGCACAAAAGACAAAGCTACACATAAACAGCTGTTACAAAATTAATTCTACGAAAGTACTGGAACCAAAGCCACACTCTAGTAATTTACACTTACACAGACAATTCTGATACAAAAGCGACCCAAACTGAGCCACAACACCGCTAACATGGAATTCAAATCACATATACTCACCACCTTGAGTGACCAACTGCACACTTCTCATACACTCTCACCACACCACAACCTTGGATGTTCTGACTTTCAACAAAATCACAAAGGCCGCGAGAGAAGACGTTGGGCAAGATTCTTTTTCATATGAATTTAGCTGACACAACACCTCCAGACGTCCCATAGCCTCCACTACTACCAGATAAAAAGACATTACAATACACAATAATAAACACATACAAGATACATAATGATTCATTAACACCTAATTTTTCAAAATCCATTATTCTATACAAATACATAAATATTGAACAAAATTATATATGAAAAATGGGTATAATAATAAAAAAAACCTCTCTCAGTGCATATTAGAAATTACCAGTTATAAACAAGAATAAATTTATCTCCTAGTCTCACAACAGTGCAGGAATCACTATACAGCACAATTTATTAATAACGGCTAAATATTTAAAAAAAAAATTATGCTTTGCATTTTTACACTTTTTTTTTAATTTAATTTTTCAATTTTTACTTTCAATTAATATCTAGACCCCATTTCCATCAACTAAGCAAGGAACCCAATTCAACTTTGCAAAAGAAATTTTCCTCAACTACAAAATTTAACATGTACTGAGAATTTCGACAAAAAAAAACAATTAAATGCTTAAAATTAAAAAAAAAAAAAAAAAAAAAAAAAAAAAAAAACAAGCACAGATTTTTTTTTGTCTAACAACACACACTCTTAAAAACATAACATTTTCTAATCACATAAAACAGGGAATATTTAATTATTTTTTTAATTTCTCTCTCACCTCCTGTAAACCCCAACAGAAATCGGCGAATAATACTAACTTAGCATATTAAAACAACATTTTCTATAATATACTAAAAACATTACGGAAGAATTAAGTCAAGCTTGGGCGAGAAACCTCAAGTTCAACAACAACCCAATAGAACATTCATCCCCCAGCATGGCCTAAGTCCCATGGTTCCACTTGCAGAAGACGCCGGTCTGCATTTTTTCTAATCCCACTCTCTTCAGAAAAAGGTGCCTTCTGATTGGCTGAATCATTTGCGTATTTATCGGCTATCGTAGAAGCGAAGGAGAAAAGAAAATTAAGGGCAAAGAGGAAGGTGTTGAATTGTTGATATTGACAAATGATTTGAAGAATTACTAAGAATAAAAATAATATATACTTTTAATATATATTGCGTAATTGATAATTTTGTGTACAATAGATAATCTGTTTAAAAAAAAACTCTTTAAAAAGATTACGAATCTTTCAAATTTATAAAGTTAAATATTTTTATTTAGTTCTTTTTTTTTTCCCTAACTGCACTTGTATTATTGTTAAATGTAGTTATAATTAAAAGTGTAATATATCTTTCATGGATTTTTTTAAATTGTATTGATGTCTGTTTTCATAATTTCAACAAGAAATATCTATATACATTGCTGTTAATTACTGGAAAACGTAACATTAAATTTTTATGTGTGTGTTTGTATAAATTATTTATTACATTTCTATTTAATTAATGTTACTTGATGAAAAACGAACAAATATGATAATTGCTACTTTAAACTTGTTATTGAATTTGAAATGCTAATTTAAAATTTTGAGGAGAATCTACTTAACTTTTTATATGTATTACAGTGCGGGACAAGGTTTCTCAAAGTCAGAGAGTGTAGCTTTAAAATTTATCTACTTCAAAAATCCAATTAAAAGTATTGTACTTTTTATTTCAGAAACTATTTTACTAACATTAATTTGAACATGCTAAAATTATTACAACCTTATGATTAATTAGTCTCCCCCCCCCCCTCTACAAAAAATTAATTAAAAAAATTTGACCCAAAATCAATATTTTCTCTTACTCATATATATGGTGGAAAAAATATTGTTTTTGGGTCAAATTTTCAAACTTGAGATTTTTTTTTTAATGTTATCAGCATGTCTCAAGAACAAATAGTAGCAGGAAGTTCAAACTTGATATTCTAAATCTGTATCATATAATGATGCTACACTTAACTTTTTCTGTATATATATATATTTGAATATGTGCGACAAGATAATGTTATTCAAGAAATTCTATGTTTTCATGTACAAGTAATATTGTCTAACATTTTTCTACATTTAAATAAACCACTATTTCTGAAAATATTTTTAAAATATTTTTTTACAATTAAAAATTAAAATATTGTTAAATGTAAGTTGTACAACTGGTAAAGTTTAAAAAAAAAGTGTGATTGACACCTGAATGAAAATATAATCAGCCAGTCGAATATTTAGTATTCAGTTGACCAAATATTCGGTATTCGATCAAAACTGCTATCCAGTGTATCCCTAATGTTTATTATTTATTATATTTAAGATTTTTAATTAATCAATAATTTGATGGTGTGTGCATAAAAATTAATTTGTAAAAATAATAATAATAATAATAATAATAATAAAAGCATCTGAATCGAAAGTTTTTTATTTAAAAATAAAATGTAAAATTACACTAGAAAATTCGTAAATTTAAATTGTATAATTTAGCAATGTATAATAAATATGATTAATTTAATTTAAAAACCAAAATAACAAATAGCTTAAAAATGAAATTTAATTTAATTTTGTGATTGGTTACTCATTACATAAAATTTAGAATTAAAGTGAACAGTCAGTCTCATTTTCTGATGAAAGATCAATTAAGCTAGTTTCTTCAATGATAGACAACATATCTAATTCCTCATCATCAATATTACCAACTTTGTATAAACTCAACTGTTTTTGTTTTTTATTTGGCTTTTTATTTAATATTACATCGATTTGCCACTTTTTTCTACCCCAACACTATTTCTTTTTCATTTGTAAACAATGTCATATGTTTACTCTTTAAATAGTTGTCGGATAAATTCATTTTTATTTCATACGGATAAGTATAAAACATTTTAAAGCAAAAGTATAAATAATTAGAAATATATATGCTTTAAACATTTGCTATCGCTAAGTCACTGAAGGAAAAGGAAGAAGTTTGTAGTTGCCGGCATAACCAGCAAACACTCATTAAACGAACAAAGATTTCAGCCAATCAGGAGGCGTCTATTTCTGAAAAGAGTGGGATTGGGAAAAATGCCGCCGGCATGCTCATGGATCACGGACTTAGATAACAAGGACCCTTTTCTCCAACGGAGGCCGTTCCTCAAAAATGGACCCGAAGTGGTCGCTATTATTCGTTTGCCACTAGGGGTCGTATGTGTTCTCTGACTGTCCACTAACACCGTAGAATAGCATTTTGAGCAAACGAAATTTTACTTTTATTTTCAGTTTTATTTTTAATTTACTTTCAATATTAGATTTTTTTATTATGTCACACTGTTACGTACCGGGTTGCACCTCTGGATATCGAAGTGTTCGAAAAAGAAAAACAAGGAAATAGGTGAAAAGAACCCAAGTTTATTTCGCCCACCTAATGTAAGCTATTGATTTTAATGTTTTATTGAATTATAAAATTGTTGTCTTATAAATATTCTATTACTATACAAAAAAAAAAAAAAAGTCTGATTTAATTGGGATGGTTCTTAGTAAAATTCTGTTTGATAGATTTTTTTTTTTTTTTAATTAATTAAAATGTAATTTTTCAGGTCACTTTGCATTAAGATTTTAAAATTTGAGTGCTAGCAGTATTCCTTTTTTTATATTATTCGGCTAAGACATGCGAGCTTGCAATCTTCCGAATTTAAATCATGTTAATTATAAATCACGTTTTTTTTGTTTTGTTTTTTTTTTAATTGGAGCTTAAAAACAAGTATTTTAAAAATCTTGAATTGTAAACCGATTTTGGCAAGAGTTAAAAATTGGTTAAAATTGATATGAGTTCACAGTCATACCCCTCCCCCTTCTCGCCCCTCCTAATAACTTTACACTTTCGAAAATATCCCCATTCGACTTGCAGGCCTTTAAATCCTGTCTGTACCGATTTTGAACGGCCTAACTGTATTTTTATTTGTTTTTCCCCATAGCCCCCCCCCCTCTTACCGCCCCTCCTAATAATTTTACAAATTCGAAAATATCCGCAATTGATTTGTAAGTATCGAAAACCTCTATAAACCAATTTTGAACGATCTAACTCTATTTTTATTTTTTTGCCCTCCCCCCTTCTCGCCCCTCCTAATAACTTTACACTTTCGAAAATATCCCCATTCGACTTGCAGGCCTCTTAAACCTATCTGTACCAATTTTGAACGGCCTAACTGTATTTCTATTTGTTTTTGCTCCATATGCCCCCTCCCCGTTGCTGCCCCACCTGGAGGCTGAATTTCTAAAATTCCAGAAATTTGTTTTTAGATAGTTACATTAGCTATATTTCAGAGCAAAAATTTCACGTATATCTATTTTTTTTTGTTTGAGATATATAGGATTATACGAAATCACGTTTTACGCATGTGAAATCACGTTTTGCCCCCCCCCCCCGCCCCCTTTGGGGACCGAATTTCAAAAATTGAAGAAAGCGATTTTTAGACATTTGTATTAGCTATATTTTAAAGCAAAAATTTCACGTATATCTGTTTTTTTGTTTGAGATATATAACATTATTTCATTTAATTCTCGCGTTAAAGCGCTCTTTCAAGTCTGAAGTGGAAAGGCAGTCGATGCGAGCGCCATCTTCTAAAAGCGACCAAAATGGGGCCATTCTAATAACACAGCGTCGGCGGTCCATAGTGTACGTCCATGTCATGGATGTACAAATTAATCCTTCTAAAAGTTACATAATATTTACTTTGTTCAAAACTAATATTTTTTTTTTCAAACTATAACCCAACCAAACTCTAAACTAATATTTAAAATTTTCCCAAAATTCACTAGCAATAATAAATTATTATTAACACAACACTATCTAATTCACACAGCCATACAGAAGGTGAGAGGGAAAACCAACTTGACCCATTCTTGCCGTCAGGGGGCGGGCTGTTCTTCCACTGGAGATCGTCTGCCTATTTTTATGTTTATTGATTGGCAACATGTTTTTTTCTGATGATAAAAAGTTTAGGTTTTTCTGTTGTAAAAAAGAAGGAATGTGAATCCGTGAGGATATGAAAGAGCACAGCTAATATTAAATGCTCGGCAGCCAATACTAAATATTGTGACAGCTGCAGATATTTATGAAACAATTATGTATTATAAATGTAAATAGTGCGTCTAATTAAACGTTTGTGTCGTGAAATTTGAGCTGTGTTTATTTCGACTACTTTGTGATTACTTAGAATAAGCCGGCGAAAAAGAACAAGACCTGTCGGGTAAGAAATATTTTATCCTCTTTCTTATGAAATTTATAAAACCTGACGGGACACTTAATGGCGCCCGTTCACAGGGACGCCGGTAGAAAAATTTGTTTTAAGTAATAAATTCTAATTTGTTCTAATGAATAAAGTATAGAAATAGAATATAATTTATTCTAATTGAAATATGATCTCATTTTTATGAGAAGATAACATTAAAAATTTTGAAATACTTTTTGTAAGTATTATTGAGAATAATTTTGAAAACATAAAATGCATGTTTATTTTTGAACTGCTCATTTGATATTTAGAACAATATGAAGAATTTGTTTATGTTGAAGAAAATGTTAATACATATTCTATGAATGCATATTTTGATTTTACATTGAATTTGCATATTTTGATTTAATAAAGAAGATTATTATTTTATATGAAAATTGTTATTTTGAATCAAAGTGTTTCGAAAATTGAATGTTTTTGTTCTCAAAACATTATTTAGAATTCTGATGTTTTCTTCCCAGAATTACTTTCGATTTCGGAATATTTTTTGTTCTCGTTTTATGAAGCTTTGATTTGAAGTGTTTGTTTATTATTTTATCAGTCTTTATTTGAATTATGGAAGCCGCAACTAAATTACGCGGTTCTTATCGAGGTACCTTTACAAAATTTATTGAAAAGGTAAAAAACCTTTTAGAAACTGAAACTTGTGACATCGATTCTTGTGCTGGGTTCTTAGCACAGTTACAAGAAAAATATTCCAAAGTTGAAACACTTGATAAAGAAATTCTTCAAATTTTACAAGGTGATGAAAAATGTACTCAGACCATGTTGGATAGCGAAATCGAAAGTGCTGATAATTATAGTAGTACTTATATTGATTTAAAAACAAAACTTGAACGTAGAATAAATTTACCTTCGGATTTAAATTCAAGTGTACTTGAAAACGAAAGTAATTCTAAAAGAAGTTTTAAGTTACCAAAAATTGAATTACAAAAGTTTGATGGTAATTTAAAGGACTGGTTATCATTTTGGGGATTATTTAAGAAAATTCATGAAGATCCAAATATTTCGGAGGTAGATAAATTTCAGCATCTACTTCAATCTACTCAAAAGGGGTCTAGAGCCAGAGAAGTCGTAGAATCTTTTCCCGTAACAGCTGAGAACTATTCACAAGCGGTTGATTGTTTACATACAAGATTTGGCAGGGAAGATGTACTAATTGAAGTTTATGTTAGGGAATTATTAAGCCTTGTGCTAAGTAATACTGTAAATCAGGAACATAAATTACCAATTGTGAAGCTTTATGATAAATTAGAAACACAGTTACGATCTTTAAAAATGCTTGGTGTAACAAGCGATAAATATGCCTCAATGTTATACCCGTTAGTTGAATCTTGTTTACCAATAGATCTTTTGCGTATTTGGGAAAGACACTTGAATTCTGTTTCTCTTAGTTCGGAAGATAAATCTTTTAATAAATTAGAAACTTTAATGCAGTTTTTACGTAATGAAATTCTGAAAACAAACCCAAGAAATTTAACACAATGAAATCTAAAAATTTTCTAACACACAATAAAATTATTCCAACAGGTATGGAACTTTTAACCTCGTCCCAAGGTAAACAAAACCGAGAGCAAGAGTGCGTGTTCTGCGATAAGCCACATCTAAGTGCGGAATGTAGAAAAGTAGCAAACTTGACTTATGATCAAAGAAAACAAAATGTTATGAAACGGGGAGGCTGCTTTAAATGTTTAAAATTGAACCACATTTCTAGTTCATGTAGAAGTAGATGTAACTGTGCGATTTGTAGGAAACCCCACCATACTCTTCTCTGTAAGAATGATCCGAAATCAGCTGCGCACGCACAAAGGGTTAAAAATGACAAGAATACTTCCGATCAAAATACAACATTATCAAATGTTTCATCAACTCCCAGTGTTTTGCTACAGACACTCGTGATTAATTTAAGAGGTGAAAACAGAATTTTAAAAATTCGGGCGATTATTGATTCCGCTTCCCAAAGGTCTTACATCTTAGAAAACACTGCAAAAAAGATTGGATACAAGCCAATAAGAAAAGAAAAACTGAAGCATTCCTTATTTGGTGGTTCGAACACGAATACTTTGACACACAATGTTTACAAAGCTTACCTTTCTGATGTCAGCGAAACTTATCGTTGCAATTTTGAAGTTTTGAGTCAGCCTACAATTTGTTTTACTATGCCACCGGTCACTCAAGAACTGTGTGAAGATGATTTATCAGGTACGGGGATATATTTAGAAGATTGCCTTAACCCCATAGAGCTCCTTATAGGTGCAGATGTAGCTGGCAAATTAATGACAGGAAAGCTGAAGAATCTGAAATCCGGCCTGACCGCTATTGAAACAAGGCTAGGTTGGACTGTTATGGGACGCACTAAGAAGTTTACTGAAGATACTGAAAACCTTGTAGTCACTTCGATGTTAGCTAGAGAAGTAAAAATTTCTGATCTGTGGGAACTAGATGTCCTAGGAATTAAGGATCCTGCAGAGAAACAGTCAAAGGAAGAACTTAAAGAAGCATCCAAAAATCATTTTGAGAAAACTCTAAGTAGAGATGATGACGGACGCTATGTTGTAAAATTACCATGGATAGAAGGACACCAAGAACTCCCAGATAACAAAACAATTTCTGAACGAAGGCTAAAATCAACTGTGAGGACTCTGAAGAATAAGGGTCTTATTGAAGATTATGAAGAAGTTTTTGTCAGTGGCTTTGTGAAGAAATAATTGAAGAAGTAAATACTGATGAATTCGAGAAGATAGATTGCCATTATCTGCCTCATAGAGCAGTTATAAAAGAGCATTCAACGACAACAATTCGTCCTGTTTTCGATGCTTCTGCAAAAGAAAAGAACAGTTACTCTTTGAACGATTGCCTAGCTAAAGGTCCAAACTACATGGAGTTGATTCCTAACATTTTGAATAAATTTCGTTTGAACAAGTATGGGGTAGTATCAGACATTCGCAAAGCATTTCTACAAATAAGAATAAATGAAGAAGATCGTGATTTTCTAAGATTTCTGTGGTGGGAGGGCGGGGATCCTAATAAAGTGAAGATTTACAGACATCGTCGAGTAGTATTTGGGGTAAACTGCAGCCCATTTCTTTTAGGAGCTACTCTAAATTTCCACCTAAGTAATGTTCCAGATTATTTGCAAGAGACTGCTTCTAAACTTAAAAACTCTATGTATGTCGACAACTGTGTTACAAGTTGCAGTTCCGAAGAAGAAGTAGTTAATTTTATGGCACAATCTAAAGAAATCATGTCAGCGGGATGTTTTGATCTTAGAGGATGGATAGGTAATGGTCTACCACCAAGTGTGTACGGAATCCCTGAAGAAGATTTTCAAGAGACTGTCTCAGTTTTGGGCTTAAATTGGAATATTTTGGAAGATACTCTATACTGTAGTTTAAAGTTTGATGAGTGCGAAAATGCAAATCTAAGTAAGCGATTTATCCTGTCCTTAGCAAGTAAGATTTTTGACCTCATTGGGTTTCTCTGTCCTGTCACTTTAATTGCAAAGATCATAATGCAAGAATGTTGGCGTAGGAAACTGCCCTGGGATGCCAAGCTACCAGATGACATCGAGAAAAAAATTCTGAAATGGAAAAATGCATTAAAATGCTTGGAAGGCATTAGAATCCCTAGAAGGATATTAGAAAATCATGCTCTAAATACAAATGTGTCATTCCATGTTTTTTGTGATGCATCAAGCCACGCTTATGCAACTTGTGTATATATCAGAGAAGAAAATAATTTTCATGTGAGATGTCAATTGGTTCAAGCTCGTGCTCGAGTGGCACCCTTGAAATCAGTCTCCATTCCGAGACTAGAATTATTAGCATGTTGTTTAGGTGTTAGATTAATGAATTCTATAAAAGGAGACTTCTGTGACAGCCAAGTTCAAACTTTCTATTGGTCTGACTCCATGAACGCATTGTTCTGGATAAAAAATCAAGAACCATGGGGAGTATTTGTGCTGAATCGTACCAGAGAAATAAGATCTTTGAGTCATCCCAACGACTGGAGATACGTCCCGGGTAACTTAAATCCAGCTGACCTTCCATCAAGAGGTTGCAATGCTGATGCTTTACTCAAATCCCTTTGGTGGGAGGGTCCGGGATTTTTGAAGACACCAACGAGTCAATGGCCGAGACAAGAAATCTCACCCGAAATACAGATTGTCAATTCAGAAAAAAAAAGGTCGATCATTTCTGCTCTGAGTACTGAAACTACTGAGAAGTTTTATGAGAGATACTCGTCTTACGTGAAATTATTAAGAGTTACGGCATGGATATACAGATTCATCTCGAATCTTCGAAATCATTCCAAACGAAATTCTGGGGATCTTACAAATAAAGAACTTAAACATGCTGAATTAATCCTGTTAAAGATGGTTCAAAGGGAAGACTTTCCTAAAGGAATAGATGATCATTTACGAAAACTTCATCCCACCGTTGACAAAGATGGCCTTCTAAGGGTAAAGTCTCTTATACTTAGAAGTAAAGATAATACAGACTTTCGTTTGCCTATCATTTTACCAGGAAATCATTACATCGTGCAGAAATTGATAGAATGGAAACATAACGAATTAAACCACGCAGGAGTACAAATATTAATGAACCATCTCCGAGAAAAATATTGGATTCTCAGGTGCAGAAAGTCCATACGGCAAGTTACCTTACGTTGTATAAGATGCAAACGCTTCACCGTAAATTCTGTTCAGCCTGAAATCACCGCCTTGCCGGAAGACAGGATCAGAGATGCTGCTATCTTTGAAATTACCGGGGTTGATTTAGCCGGACCTTTGTACTTGAAAAATGGTAAAAAATGTTGGATTGTGCTGTACACCTGCGCTGTTTACAGAGCGGTACATCTTGAATTATTAACATCATTATCCTCTGAAGCATTTTTGCAAACCCTGCGAAGATTTGTTGCGAGAAGTGGTCGACCTTCTGTAATATACAGCGATCGAGGCACAAATTTTTCAGGAGCTTCGAAGCTATTTACTGATCCTATACTTGCAAAAGTACGGAAGGAAGCCCTAGTACAGAACATAATATGGAAGTTTATCCCCCCAGCTTCACCATGGTGGGGTGGCTGGTGGGAACGCTTAATAGGCTGTACAAAGCAAATTTTGAGAAGAGTATTAGGACGAGCAGCTCTAGATTTTGAAGAACTTTACGCAATTATATGTGATATCGAATGTTTGATGAATTCCAGACCATTAACTACTATTTCTGAGGATCCCGATGATTTAATTCCATTGACTCCGAGCATGTTTTTGCAAGGAATTAAAGAAACTGGTCTTCCTGACCTAGATAACTTCGAAAATGTGAATTTAAAAAGAAGACTTCGATATTTGTTAAAATTGAAGAAAGATTTACGGAAAAGATTCAGAATTGAATATCTAGGACAATTAAAAAATTCAAAGGGTATCGCTAAGACTGACAAAAAAATTGCTGTAGGAGACATAGTTCTCGTCGGTCATGATAATCAAAAAAGAATCAACTGGCCATTAGCCAGAGTTGTGGAAACTTATCCTGGTAAAGACGGAATAGTTCGAGTGGCGAAAATCAAGACAGAAAATGGGTTTTTGATACGCCCAGTTCAAAGACTTTATCCGTTAGAGATCTCTTCTGATGAATCTAGTGATTTTCGTGCAAAGTATGCTGCAAATGGAACTTTGATACCTACTCGTTCTACACCGAAAAGATGCCCTGATCCCTCTGAACTGTCTAGAACTGTTTCAAAGAATGTCAAGAAATCTGTTGCGATACCTGACGAAAAACAACGATTTACCAGGAGGGGAAGATCCATTAGAGCTCCAGATAGACTGAATTTATAAATGACTGATAGAACTTTTATTTACCTTTTTTTTTTTTTTTTTTCTCTCTGTTCCTTTTCACTTTTGCTTGATGTAATGTTTATTAATATGTCTTTTTTCTCTTTTTTAGTTTGATTTTGTACAAGATTGCCAAAATCAAAGGTGGCAGGATGACCCATTCTTGCCGTCAGGGGGCGGGCTGTTCTTCCACTGGAGATCGTCTGCCTATTTTTATGTTTATTGATTGGCAACATGTTTTTTTCTGATGATAAAAAGTTTAGGTTTTTCTGTTGTAAAAAAGAAGGAATGTGAATCCGTGAGGATATGAAAGAGCGTTCTGACGCTCGACAGCTAATATTAAATGCTCGGCAGCCAATACTAAATATTGTGATAGTTGCAGATATTTATAAAACAATTATGTATTATAAATGTAAATAGTGCGTCTAATTAAACGTTTGTGTCGTGAAATTTAAGCTGTGTTTATTTCGACTACTTTGTGATTACTTATAATAAGCCGGCGAAAAAGAACAAGACCTGTCGGGTAAGAAATATTTTATCCTCTTTCTTATGAAATTTATAAAACCTGACGGGACACAACTATTAAAAGCAAGAAAACTGTTTATTTGCTGTTGTAAATCATTTTTTCTATCTAACATTATTTAAAACCCAATCAGAAAATCTTTTACAACTCTGGCAGATGCAACAAACACATAGCCTCAGTCAATAAAAGCAATTGAATAGCTAAATACTAACTTTTAGACAAAAAATAGAGATAAATACTATATTTACACTTAACCACAATTTCTGGCTCAAAATTTTGATCAAACTGCAATCTAACATAAAATTCTAACAGAAACCTAAGCTAAACTGATAAAAAAAAAAAAAAAAGACATGCAAATTTTTGAGAAACATTGTAATTAAACTCGGTCTCAAACAGAGAAATACTTTAAAGCTTGCCAAACAATGAAAAAAACATAAAACTTTCCTAGACTAAGAGTATTTTGCTTCTCTAGAATTCACCCAAATCTGTACAAAAAGGAAGGCTATGATTTATTAACAGGCTTTTTTTTTTTTTTTTTTTTTTTTTTTTTTGAAAAAGGTACAAATAATTTTCCTAAGTCTAAAAAATTAAAATCTGAATGATTGTTTACAAAAATTATAAGCAGTAAGAGCAATTACAACAGGCAAAGCTTTAAGAGAAACATCATCCACTCGCAAATCCCAGTTTTTGGAACACCTCACAAAAACTAATATCACTACTTTGCAAATTTTCATAACCCCTCTTGCCCCCACATTCAGATGTCCGCTGTTAAGGATCCTTATCTAAAGATCTTTAAAAAGATGCATTTTCATTGGTCAATCAAAATGTAAACAATCTTTATTTCCGACTTTCCTTAAAATAGAAATTCAGATGTCCGTTTAAAGATCTTTAACTTTAAGGATCCTTAAATTCTTAAGGATAGCTCTACACCTCTCCTTAAACTTAAAGATCGGCAGCCATCTTGTTTTTCTGTGTGTGATGATTTTGCATTATTTTTATCATTTTTTTTTTCGAATAAAGTAAGTAATAAAGTATTTTTCTCAAGTCCTTACTTATACTGTCCTTGTGTATGAGATATTATAGATGCATTTGTACTGCCTTAATAAAACAATTTTGATTTTTTTCGTATGCACTGCGAACGCGAACAAGGCTTATCTCGCATGGCTTATCTATAGTTAAAAGTAAATAGTTGTCATTCCGTTCAAAAACGATTTCATTTTTCATTTCTTTCAATGGGCTACCGGTACCGTATAATAGGATGAAACCGTATGGTTATTTAAATAGTCAATTTCATAATAACAGGCTTATTATTATAAGATATCGCTTCAGTTAAGATACTGATGCAATAACATTATTGTTTACGTTTAATCGGTTTCATGAAAGTTTGAAATATAGAAAGTATTCATTTGACTGTAGGTACCGTTTACTTAATATTATTAAGGAGCATTGTTATTTAAATAGTCATTTCCATAATAACATGCTCATTATTATAAGATATTGCTTCAGTTAAGATCCTGATGCAAAAATATTATTATAGTTTACGTTTAATCTGTTTCATGGAAGTATAAAATATAGAAAGTATTCATTTGACTGTAGCTACTATTTACTTATTATTAAATAGCATGGTTATTTAAATAGTCAATTTCATAATATGCTCATTATTATAAGGTATTGCTTCAGTTAAGATCCTATGATACAATAATATTATTATTGTTTACGTTTAATCTTCCATCTTTTGTAATGTATAAATTTAATGTGTGACTGATTTTATTGAGTGATATTTCTGCAGTGAATAACCACATGAACAGGTTTTTTTTTTTTTTTTTTTTTGAGAAAAGATAAAAAGACCTGAAAACATTTTAATTTTTAACTATCATGATAATGGTAGTAATTTTATATTTGTTAAAAGAAGTATACTTTCCCACACCATGCAGATTTTCACTTAAAATTTTTGAATTTATATATACAAATATTCAAAATTTTGTTATGTTCATATTGAACAAGAATGTAAATAAATACTATTTTCATCTGTTTGATATGTTTCTGATTCCAAAATAAGTGAAGTGAGGGTTATTAAATTACAGATACGAAAATTTTATCTTTTATGAAAACACTTATTCATAAGATTTATTATAAATTTGTAAGATATACGTGAATATATTTTTATGTAGTTATCTATGATAAATATTTTTATTACCTATACTATGAATTTCATGACTGTAAAAATTATTAAGCATAATTTAATTTGTATAGTTAATAATAAAAATTTATACTAACACTCATTTAAGACATTCTCAGAAGAAATAAATAGAATTTTTAAAAATAATATTCATTAAATCACATATGACGGTATGGAAAAGAAACTGATTATTAGAATAGAAGAAGATGCTACCTGAGCCAGAGGAAGTCGAGAATATCATCAGTCACGCTAGCTGGTAGAATTTTGCAAGGTATTAAATTTTATTACTTTATGCCTTGCAAGATGACTACTTGCTGGCTTTAAAATGAAGAATGTGCTGTCCTTAAAACAGAGATGGTAATCAAGAGCTAATTAAGGTATGTACTCCATTCGGCATTTTTAAAATATGTAATTAATTATATAAGTTTCATCACATAAGTTGTGCTTTTTATTTTTAGTATTCATAGATATATTTAGGGACCTGTGTGCATACTTAAAGTCTCTTTATTACCTAGTATACTTTCTATTTTAAATTTTGTAATTACTGTGTATGTATGAATATCTGAATAACTTTCATACGTGGAGGAAGCGTTATTCAACTTGGACATTCATTCTAGCTAGTATAATTTTGGAAGGCATGTAATGTTTTACTACCATGCCATCCAAGATGACTACTTGCTGGCATTTAAAAGAAGAATGTTTAGAATTCGATGTTGATGAAAATCAAAATAAAGGTGTGTATTCTGCATTTTTATATAATTATAAAAGCTGGCTCACATGTTCTGAATTATTCTTTTTATTTTTGCTTTGCATATTTAAAATATAACTTACTCTGTGTATTAGTTATTTTAATTTAAAATTCATGTGTGTATATATACTATATATATTTAACAGGTGTGTTATGTATTGCAATTACATAAGAATATAATTGTCAAAGGAAAAAAATATATATATATATATATTTATTCATGATTTTGTTTTGTTGTCGATTGTGAAGAATTTCTTCTCAGTACAAACCTAATGCTACATCCAAACAAAAATACTAAATAAAAGATAAAGAATTTAAAATATTCGGTAAAACCTTTTAATAAAGAAAAAAATATATATATACGCATATGTATGTACTACATTATTATTATTATTTCTAAAGCTATTTTTCATAAAAGGTTAAAAGTGAGTATTTTAACATATTTTTACTTTCTCTTACCCATAGGGTCGAGAAAGTATTGTTTTAGGGTCAAATTTTCAAACGTGAGTTTTTGTTATATTTACATGTTCTGAGGTGCCCTGAATACGAAAATCGTGTTTTTAGCGAATGGTTTGTGTGTCTGTTATCAGCATATCTCAAGAACAAATAGTAGCAGAAATTCCAAACTCAGTATTCTAAATGTGCATCATATAGGGATGCTGCAGTAAGCTTTTTGTTGAGATGAAGCAAATGGTTCATGTACAGGGACACTCAAAAGTATTCAAATACATTATGTCTATGGGGGAAATTGCAGGTAAGTAGAGTTTAACATCTATAGACTGCACTAAACCAAATGAAACAAATATATATTTTTGTTATTAAGATATTCAACTGAGAAAATTTTTTTGTGTATGTAGGAGCGGGGAGAAGCCCCCCCCCCCTTGAGGGGAGTAAATTTTCATGATGGGTATCTTTCAAAAGAGCTCGCCAATACCTTTAAAACGAATGGTTGAACCATCGATCTGCGATAATCTATAATAATAAAAGGAAAGGTTTGTCTGTCTGTCTGTTCTTCTATACGTTCAGCCCCTATTGAACACATAAGTACAAGAATTGACATACGGATGCTGTGGAGCCTTTCCAAGGTCCTCCTGAAAACAGAATTTAAAAACTTTAATTGGTTGTGGAGATATTAATTAAAATGTCGACTCATGTCTAATCAAAAGAAAAAGTGGGAAATAAATTAGAAATATTAGTCTGATCGTTAAAAATTTAGTATCAAATGAAGGAGCAATTTTTCTGAATCTTAGAGTGCAAGCGGCTTATCGGTACAACAATTAGATTTTTAAAAATTGACTAAAGTATGAATTTTTTGTGGCAACATCATTTCAAATGTCAGACTAGTGTCTGAGAGGAAAAAGGAAATGATTGTAACCAATTAAGATGTCATGTGTTTTATAGTGGGGGGGGGGGGGGGAATTGCAATTTTCAAATATTTATTCACGTTACATTTGAAATAATATTCGACCTAGACAGCGTATTATAAAGCTACTGTTCAGTTTTCTTGAAAATGTGTGTATAAACAAAAAAATTACATTTTTATTGGGAAATATATTTATCACGACTCATGTGACCAAAACACAATGTAAGATTAAGTTTTGTTTTAAATTTTCAGTATTTTAAATTGAGATATACCGTTGAAATTTCATAATATTTAATTTTAACGCCCGATAATTCAATTGTGAATATTTTTTGAAGTGTAGAATTATTAGGAAGGGCTTGAGAAGGGGAAGGGGCAAAAAAAGAAAAATGAGTTACAGCGTTTGAAATTGGTATTATTAGGTTTTAAGGCAAGATAAATCGATTGCGGATATTTTTAAGTGTAAAATTATTAGAAGGGACGGAAAGGGGGGGGAGGCAAAAATGTATAAACATGAGTTTAACTCGTTCTGATCCGGAACAAAATTCGAGTTTTTGTTGTTTGGCTGGTGCTGCCATCTTTCATCAGCTTATGGAGCTAGAAGTCATACTTCCTCCCTATGAGGCTCTCCTAATAACGGAAGATGAAACCCTCATGCCTTAAAATAAGTCCGGTAGTGCTCGGAATTTCCGAGTGGCACACGACAACAACAGCAGGAACGGTTGTTTCAGAAAAAATGACGGAAAATCCAGAATGCTTTTATTCTTTTATATTTTGCAGAGTTTCGAATTCTGATATTCCGTTCACATTTCATGCTACGGATTTTTAACAGTATTTAGCCCAGAATTACGTAAGTTTTGAAGAAAACCACGAAAAAGCCAGACATAAATCGTTTTATCATTTTTGTATCTCAGCTTCTAATTCGCATAATTTCAAAAGTAATATGTCATTTTAAAACTTATTTGAATTGAATTTCAAGAGTAGACGCCACAAATCTCTGTTGCCTTAAATTAATCGACTACCATATGTAATGGAATTTGAGATTTCACATGACTTACATGTTTTAAGGTGTCCTGATTAGGTTTTCTTTTGTATCTCAGCTACTAATTAAAATAATTTCATAAGTAATACATCATTTGAAAGCTTTGTTTATTTGGAATCGAACAGTAGATTACAGAAATTTCTTCCGCCAGATGGCGCTGTAATATTTTAAAATTTCAATATTTCAGATTCTAATTATGATTACATTTTTTTAAATACATCATTCAAAAAATATTTTAAAGTACATTTATATTATCGAAAGTGGAATTCGAGATTTCACCCCATTTACACGTTTTGAGGTTTTCTGATTAGGTTTTATTTTGCATCTCAGCTAATTGAGTTACACCGTTCAAAATTGGTATATGTATGTTAATTAGGAGAGGCTGAAAGTGTGGGGAAGAAATAGTCATGCACCATGCGCATATCCCCTAACTTGTGCGCGCTCAGCACGCATGGGTCTGCGCTGCCAAAGGCAGTGGGGAACCCGGTGTGAGGTTTTTTTTTTTTTAGGGGAACGAAGGGTCAGGGAAGGAATACACGCAAGCAGCACATGTATTCCTTAACTTGTGCACGGGACTGCGCTGCCGAAGGCAGTGGGGACCGGGAGCGACTTTTTACCCAATCAAAATTATTTTTTTTTAATTTCTTTTCTTAACACTAAAAGTTACTGTTAGTGATTCATTACTTTTAGTGATTCATTTGAAAATACTGACCCGCTAGTACACAATAACCAATAAATGCACCTAAATCATGGTTCATGATTTAAAAAATCTTACATATAATACGAAGTGCAGAAAATGCATGAAAAATCTATACTGTAGCAATGACTATCATGTCTCCCTTTCCCGTCTTCTTAATATAATTAAAAAAAAAAAAATACACTGAAAAAATTAAGTTTTAAACCTTAAAAAAACATTTAAAACACTAAAATCTTATTTACAGATACTATGATGATGGTTTCAAAAAAGAAACAGAAGCGAAAATAAAAGCCACCTAAAACAATTAATTATCCTCAGCCAAATGGCAGATTTTTGATTAATTTAATTAAAAATTGCCTCTGTTACGAAATCAAAACCAATAAGCTCCCGCTAAGCGGCTAAACTAATGAGATGGAAGTGCCGATAGGGTTACACAAGGAGAAGGAAGGAGAACAAATTCTCGCGACCGCCCGATTGGTTTGCCAGGTACAGTGCGTTACCGCCAGTTTGGGGGCACTGGATTCTGGGATGAAACCAAAAAGACATTATTGATGATTTTGTTTGTTTTCAACATATTTAGTTAATTTTTTTGGTTTGCCAAAAAAAGATAATATCTTATATATGCAGTAAAAGAGACTCCAGATATAACACAGAATTTTGCCATTGTGGCGAGTTTTTGAAAATATGAACAAAACAACAATGAACTAGATTTTTTCCAGAGCTTTTAAAATGTTTAATAACAGGTATTTGTGTGGTATTTATATCCAATGCTTAAAATATTTTTGTTAATATCTATGGAATTTCATGATTTTTGAAGAAAACTATTTTTTAAAATTGTCTTTTGTGTTGAATTTGTCCTTTAAGCAAACCGGAAAAGTCCTATCCCACACCATGTTAAATTCATTAACTTTATATACCTTTCTCTAAGAAGTAGTGAAAAATAGTCATAAATTTTTCATGGCAGTCAGAATAGCATGTTTTAGATACTTTAATAATAGACCATTCTTTTTCTTGTGAAACTAAAAAATTATTAATAATTACTTATTGAAAATCACTTTTGAATTAACATTTTTGGTAAAATTTCACTACCTAAAATAAATAATTCTTAAGAAATCATCAAACCCCTGGTTAAGATACAATATAACCTAATATAAGTGTCAGTAAAAATCTGTTCTAAAGTTTCATAGATATTTAAAAAATAGGAACATGAAGCTGAAAAATCCTGTGTTTGATAAAAACTCATTTAATGATTTAATTGACAATAGTAAGTTATGAAGTGTACTTAGAAAAAAAAAAAAAAAAAAAATAACATTCATTTTATATACATAAACATGTGTGATACATCATTGGAAAGATAATAAGTTTAAACTATTAAATGATATAAAAACAAATATATATATATCTCTTCCCCTTTGAATTGTTTTGGGTACGGGTTTGTTTTGTTTGTTGGAAAAGATAAAACCATGTTTTAGAAACATTTTTTTGTTTTAACAAGAAAAACGCAGACGCATATAAACAATTTGCATAATAAACTATCATACATCAGTTCTCGCTACTAAGTATATTTTTAGAGTCTTTTCTCCAATAAATTTTCAATAATATGCAAATGCATATTTTATCCCCAAAATATCCTACATTTATAATTAAAACAAAACATATATAAAATAATTTATTTAAGTATTATTTAACGAAGTTGTTTTAAAATCAAGGTAATCTGAATATATTATAAATTATCTATAATTTCAGATAAATAGATGTTTGTAACAAAATGTATCAACAGAAAAAATATTAAAATTTTTCTTCTGAAATCTAAATTTACGATCTGTAAATTGTAAATAATAACAACAAACTTATTCAAATTCGAGATTTATTCGTATTATTCGATATGTGTATGATGCGATTCTGTATTCTGATTGGCTTATCAGTCGTATAATCGATATTAGAGCCCGAAGATAAACAGGCCGATTCACAGTACGTACGAGTGGAGAAATGGCAGTGACAACGCCCATCTCTGACGTCATTTTGACGTCAGCGTTTCCGGTGAGTGAGAAATAGCAATTCTGGGGCTCATTTTCTCTACTCCATCGTTGTGTTAAATGTCTCGTTTGTTTGCACCGTGAACTCGGCTGCTTCTATGACGGCGAGAACCGAGAAGCAGCGATGGACAAGTGTGCGTTGACGGAGAACGGTTGTTGTTGACTCTCCAGAAAAGAAATTTGCGACAGATTTACAATTATTTTGGGAAGTTATACTGCGTTTTTTAAGAAAATAATCATTTAATATTATTTTTTTATTTATTTTAACTTTTAACTTTATAGTTTTCAACATGATTTTTAATGAAAATGATTAAAATAAAGTGAAATTTCATTTTTTAGACTGAATGGGTATTGTTTTATGAATGTGGATATTTAAAATTTTGTCATATTCATAGGCAGTATCAATTCAGTCCTTTATCTTTACACTGGATACTACATTAAGAAAAATGCCTCTTTTGGGATGAAAATATGTGTATCACTAAGCTGTAAATAAGTAAGGAGAATTAAATATTTTTGCATTAAGTAACCATGTATTAAATATTTTGCAAAACTCATATTTACAAAATTTATTGCTTTAAAATTCAAATTTCAATAAATTAAAAGAAGGAGAAAAAAAAAAAAAAAAAAAAAAAAAAACAGGTGGTTTGCATGATTTATAAAACACTTTGCATCTGTATCCATTTGTTACACTTTTAAACCTCCAACTTCTCATCCTTGTTTCAATACAACCAAAAAAAAAAAAAAAAAAATGCTCTTTAAAATTTTTCTACTTATTTTTTAAAATGTACTTGATTAATTTAATATAAACATGTAAATCAATCATTAATGCTGATTACACCTTATTCATTAGAAAACGTGGTTTTGTGCCTCTGAATTATACATAAATTTCATTATGTTTTGTGATATATAAAGATAATATATTATACTTTCAAGAAATATTTACATAGACAATTATCTAGAGAAAAACACAATTATAGCTAACTTTCAAATGGCTTAAAAATGCTAAAATGTCAATTTGGTGATTTTTGGTTACAATTTTGAAAACATGTTAAATGATGTATTATACTGCACCTGTCCATAAATTTATACATATTTCAGATTTAAGAAATAAAAAGACTTTATCAATTTTCAATTAATCAAAGAGAAAATTGTGTTTTAAAATAGATTTTGTACACAAAACTTGAAACACACTTTTTGTTATGAAACACTATGTTGCATAACAAAATCTTGAGATTGTTGTGAAAGGTCACATTTGGCGATAAATCGCTTGTTTTATAATGATAAGAGATCCCATATTTTGGTTACAATGCATCTTTCGAGAATATTGAAATTTTCAAAGAAAGGCATGAATGATGTTTGATATGTTATGTATATTGAATGTTATGTTTGTTATTTATGAATGTTATGTTTATGTTTTATGAATGATGTTTATTTGATGGATATTCTTGAAATATTCCAACAAACTATTATTTACATGACAGAAGTTGTGAAAAAACTATGAATAAACAATTTTCAACTACTGTCATCTTAAAAAAATCAACCAAGTCATAAACACCTTTTAACTTTTTTGGAAAGTTTAAATAAATAAACAGCAGTATGCTTAAACAATTTTTAAGTTTACCATCATAACAAGATATTTTTTTTTTTTTTTTTTTTTTATGATACAAGATATTAAATAAAAACATATACATACTACTTTCATACAAGCAATGAATGTAAGAGATAAACAGACATGCAAATTGTTTTGTAAATCATGCAAACCAAATTTTCAAAATTATGTTGTATCTCAATTTCATGTTAGATTATTTTGTTTTTATAGAAATTTCTCATTTTGAATGTTTAATTTGCCTTATAATGTTTTAACAACAACTCTCTAAATATCATTGTTATAGGTTTTAATAGATATTTTTTATAATAGGTCATTTATTTTGCATCCCAAATAGTTGTTTTCAGCGCTTTTCAATATTAAGTAGTTTCATCCACGTAGGTGCTAATATTTAGCAATTTATCACTTTCTGGGGAGAAAAAAATGCGATAAATATCTAAGTATTGGCACCTGTCTTAGAGAGTTGTTGTTAAAACATTATAAGACAAATTAAACATTCAAAATGAGAAATTTCTATAAAAACAAAATAATCTAACATGAAATTGAGATACAGTTGCTACAATAATCTTTTGACAAACTTGTACACAGCGGTAATGTTAGTACTAGAAGAAATTTCATTTTGGTCAATGGAAGTTGGAACATTTATTTATTAGTTATCTTGATACTGCATCACACGACTATTGTTTTTAGACAGTGATTTTAGCATTGTGGAAATTTGCATTACTCCCCTTGAATCAAACAATTTTTAAGTTTTGTTAAATTTCAATTCTCTATACAAAACTACACCGCTCAATTGATCACTACAAAAGTTGGTATCAAAATCTAGTAATGCTTATTTTTCAGTTCAAACAATATTAAATAAAAAGCACTAGTTTAACTTCAAAATTATTAAAAAGTTAAAACAAGTTGATTCCTCCCACTTTCAAAATAATGCATCCAATTTTTTCTTACGTGAAAGGAAATATATATATATATATATATTCGGTTTAAGAAAATTAATATTTCTCGCCAAGATTATACTAATGCAATTGTGACAGCTATTTTAATTTATCCTCAAAATGGCAACAAAAATTTAAGTCACTAAGATTATCCTATACTAAAATTGTCATATAACATTTTAAGAAATGGATATAGTAACTATTTAGAAGGAGCAAAACACTGTTATGAGTTATTTCATGCTTTTGTATAGAAGAATAGACTTTGAAAAAGGTCCTTCATACTGAACTAAACTCCATCTTGTACAGAATTTCATATTTATTACTCAAAAAATAAAAATAGGTTTGTTTATACATGTATATTTACTCTTTTCCCTCTTTAAGTACAGATTTTTGTTAATTTGAATTCCAAATGATTAAAGTGTGTATGAGACTTTAAATTTCAAATTAAATTAATGTGTTTAGTTTCTATCAATACATAATAAGGCTGCAAAGCTAACTATTTATTTATTTTTAAATAAACTTCCATTCTATTTTAAATGCTTCCCTTGTGAAAAACATTTAATGTCGAAATGATCAAGGCCATTAATTTCATAAATAAACCTGGTGATCAATCTATTTAAATATTATTTTGATTGTTTTTTAACTTAATAGTTATTTTATGTATGTAGAATTAAATATTTTGACACACATGTAATGCATTATTCAGTCATCTGAAAATAATCATTAAAATCTCATATGAATAAAAAAAAAACTGGATCCAAGAAAAATACTAAACTATGATTCACTTTATTAAGCTGCAAATAGGTAAGAAAAATTACTGATATATTTTTGTATTATTAATCAATACAAAACACCCTTAATGTGTTAAAAGTTTGTGAAGCAGCTACTTTATGGCTATAAGAAATTCAATTATAGTTCTTAAAAATGTCATATTTTGTGTGATGCTTTGGTATTAAAAAAGTAAAGCACCATAGTAGAATAATAAGATAAACTTAGATAAATTAGTGACTTTTATTTCTATTTTGATAACTTATACAAGATTTTGCTTAAAGGAATTTTTATGACTATGTTAAGAGAAATATGGTTTCACTCGGTGCTTTCAGCATTGCTAAATATATGATATTGAATACTTTTAGTAAATAATAAAGAATTATATTTGTGATATTTGAAATAAACTCTTTTCTTTAATTTAAATAGTGAAAAAACTTAATAATTTTCATCTGATTAAAGAGAAAAAATATTTTAAAACAGAATTTTCCTATTTAGTATTTTGAACTGTAAAGATATTACTATAAAGAGTTGCATTTGACGAAAAATTGTTGGCTTGTCATGTATATAGTAATATGTAGAGTTGTCTATAAAAATGTTATAAATATGGGTATAGAATGATTTCATCTAGCGTCCACACCAAGTATTATATGTATATATATATACATATATTGTGTTTATTGGCAATAGGTTTTATGTCTATTCAAAATAGATTTTATGCTCTTTAACAAATATCTCTTGAAAATAAATAAGTGAAGATGTGATTGCACACTTTTAAAAATGCTAGATATATGACAAAAAGTTACTATGTTTGGCAATAATGAAGCTGAATATTTAGACATTGGCTAACAAATTACTCTGTTTGGAAATATTGAAGTCATCGAAAAACTTGGCAAAAGTAAATATTCATCTGAAACACAATTTAGAGGAACAGAGGAAAAAGCAACTTTTTTAATGTTATAAAAGCTTTAAAATGAATTGAAAAACTGATGTAAAAAAAGACACAGAATTAAAAACTTTGTAAGCAAACACTCTAAATAAAAAAAAATTCATAGCAATTTATAACAAAAATCTATATCAATACTAAAAAAATATATATATATATCAAATTTTCAACTGAAATTTAATAATGAAGCAAGAATATATAAATCACTCTCCTTACCTATTTACATCTTGTAATTATATTTTTATACTCCACATAAGATGTTAAGAAGAAATGCTTTAATCCAATTTGCAAATGACCGAATAATTAAAGTTTATGTATATGACAAAATATTCATTATTCACATACATAAAACAATAATA
This sequence comes from Salticus scenicus, assembly GCA_963930645.1. Lineage (NCBI taxonomy): Eukaryota > Metazoa > Arthropoda > Arachnida > Araneae > Salticidae > Salticus > Salticus scenicus. The sequence continues at coordinate 160,579,205 of OZ005658.1, forward strand.
TTTCAGTCCGAAATTAAGAACTTATTTAATTCATAGTTAAAATTTTGTTGGAAAAACTTGACGTAATCAGATATGTTAAAATGTAAATTAGAGCAATCACGGACTGTCATGTCTACAATTGAATTTCTACAACTACGCAGTAAGCACAACGTGCACGTGCTTTTGATTACAAACAATATTCCGATGAAACCTTTCCTATTGGTTATATCGCTACGTTTTCTATCATAATCGGTAAAACTGACGTCATTTTAGGGACGCCTTCTCGCTTGCTTTATCGATCAGCTGGCGCAACTCGTGTCCGAGTGAAAACGGGCCCCGGAATAGCAATTTCTCCTACTACCGAGAACAGCGATGGAGTAGAGATTCGGCTTTCGGCTACGTCACGTCTCACTCGCTTGTCTACTCGGCCGCGCTGTGAATTGGGCTGTTTCAGGCCGATTCACAGTACGTACGAGTGGAGAAATGGCAGTGACAACGCCCATCTCTGACGTCATTTTGACGTCAGCGTTTCCGGTGAGTGAGAAATAGCAATTCTGGGGCTCATTTTCTCTACTCCATCGTTGTGTTAAATGTCTCGTTTGTTTGCACCGTGAACTCGGCTGCTTCTATGCCGGCGAGAACCGAGAAGCAGCGATGGACAAGTGTGCGTTGACGGAGAACGGTTGTTGTTGACTCTCCAGAAAAGAAATTTGCGACAGATTTACAATTATTTTGGGAAGTTATACTGCGTTTTTTAAGAAAATAATCATTTAATATTATTTATTTTAACTTTATAGTTTTCAACATGATTTTTAATGAAAATGATTAAAATAAAGTGAAATTTCATTTTTTAGACTGAATGGGTATTGTTTTATGAATGTGGATATTTAAAATTTTGTCATATTCATAGGCAGTATCAATTCAGTCCTTTATCTTTACACTGGATACTACATTAAGAAAAATGCCTCTTTTGGGATGAAAATATGTGTATCACTAAGCTGTAAATAAGTAAGGAGAATTAAATATTTTTGCATTAAGTAACCATGTATTAAATATTTTGCAAAACTCATATTTACAAAATTTATTGCTTTAAAATTCAAATTTCAATAAATTAAAAGAAGGAGAAAAAAAAAAAAAAAAACAGGTGGTTTGCATGATTTATAAAACACTTTGCATCTGTATCCATTTGTTACACTTTTAAACCTCCAACTTCTCATCCTTGTTTCAATACAACAACAAAAAAAAAAAAAAAAAAAAAAAATGCTCTTTAAAATTTTTTGACTTATTTTTTAAAATGTACTTGATTAATTTAATATAAACATGTAAATCAATCATTAATGCTGATTACACCTTATTCATTAGAAAACGTGGTTTTGTGCCTCTGAATTATATATAAATTTCATTATGTTTTGTGATATATAAAGATAATATATTATACTTTCAAGAAATATTTACATAGACAATTATCTAGAGAAAAACACAATTATAGCTAACTTTCAAATGGCTTAAAAATGCTAAAATGTCAATTTGGTGATTTTTGGTTACAATTTTGAAAACTTGTTAAATGATGTATTATACTGCACCTGTCCATGAATTTATACATATTTCAGATTTAAGAAATAAAAAGACTTTATCAATTTTCAATTAATCAAAGAGAAAATTGTGTTTTAAAATAGATTTTGTACACAAAACTTGAAACACACTTTTTGTTATGAAACACTATGTTGCATAACAAAATCTTGAGATTGTTGTGAAAGGTCACATTTGGCGATAAATCGCTTGTTTTATAATGATAAGAGATCCCATATTTTGGTTACAATGCATCTTTCGAGAATATTGAAATTTTCAAAGAAAGGCATGAATGATGTTTGATATGTTATGTATATTGAATGTTATGTTTGTTATTTATGAATGTTATGTTTATGTTTTATGAATGATGTTTATTTGATGGATATTCTTGAAATATTCCAACAAACTATTATTTACATGACAAAAGTTGTGAGAAAGCTATGAATAAACAATTTTCAACTACTGTCATCTTAAAAAAATCAACCAAGTCATAAACACCTTTTAACTTTTTTGGAAAGTTAAATAAATAAACAGCAATATGCTTAAACAATTTTTAAGTTTACCATCATAACAAGATAATTTTTTTATTTTTTTTTTAATGATACAAGATATTAAATAAAAACATATACATACTACTTTCATACAAGCAATGAATGTAAGAGATAAACAGACATGCAAATTGTTTTGTAAATCATGCAAACCAAATTTTCAAAATTATGTTGTATCTCAATTTCATGTTAGATTATTTTGTTTTTATAGAAATTTCTCATTTTGAATGTTTAATTTGCCTTATAATGTTTTAACAACAACTGTCTAAATATCATTGTTATAGGTTTTAATAGATATTTTTTATAATAGGTCATTTATTTTGCATCCCAAATAGTTGTTTTCAGCGCTTTTCAATATTAAGTAGTTTCATCCACGTAGGTGCTAATATTTAGCAATTTATCACTTTCTGGGGAGAAAAAAATGCGATAAATATCTAAGTATTGGCACCTGTCTTAGAGAGTTGTTGTTAAAACATTATAAGGCAAATTAAACATTCAAAATGAGAAATTTCTATAAAAACAAAATAATCTAACATGAAATTGAGATACAGTTGCTACAATAATCTTTTGACAAACTTGTACACAGCGGTAATGTTAGTACTAGAAGAAATTTCATTTTGGTCAATGGAAGTTGGAACATTTATTTATTAGTTATCTTGATACTGCATTACACGACTATTGTTTTTAGACAGTGATTTTAGCATTGTGGAAATTTGCATTACTCCCCTTGAATCAAACAATTTTTAAGTTTGTTAAATTTCAATTCTCTATACAAAACTACACCGCTCAATTGATCACTACAAAAGTTGGTATCAAAATCTAATAATGCTTATTTTTCAGTTCAAACAATATTAAATAAAAAGCACTAGTTTAACTTCAAAATTATTAAAAAGTTAAAACAAGTTGATTCCTCCCACTTTCAAAATAATGCATCCAATTTTTTCTTACGTGAAAGGAAATATATATATATATATATATATATATTCGGTTTAAGAAAATTAATATTTCTCGCCAAGATTATACTAATGCAATTGTGACAGCTATTTTAATTTATCCTCAAAATGGCAACAAAAATTTAAGTCACTAAGATTATCCTATACTAAAATTGTAATATAACATTTTAAGAAATGGATATAGTAACTATTTAGAAGGAGCAAAACACTTATGAGTTATTTCATGCTTTTGTATAGAAGAATAGACTTTGAAAAAGGTCCTTCATACTGAACTAAACTCCATCTTGTACAGAATTTCATATTTATTACTCAAAAAATAAAAATAGGTTTGTTTATACATGTATATTTACTTTTTTCCCTCTTTAAGTACAGATTTTTGTTAATTTGAATTCCAAATGATTAAAGTGTGTATGAGACTTTAAATTTCAAATTAAATTAATGTGTTTAGTTTCTATCAATACATAATAAGGCTGCAAAGCTAACTATTTATTTATTTTTAAATAAACTTCCATTCTATTTTAAATGCTTCCCTTGTGAAAAACATTTAATGTCGAAATGATCAAGGCCATTAATTTCATAAATAAACCTGGTGATTAATCTATTTAAATATTATTTTGATTGTTTTTTAACTTAATAGTTATTTTATGTATGTAGAATTAAATATTTTGACACACATGTAATGCATTATTCAGTCATCTGAAAATAATCATTAAAATCTCATATGAATAAAAAAAAACTGGATCCAAGAAAAATACTAAACTATGATTCACTTTATTAAGCTGCAAATAGGTAAGAAAAATTACTGATATATTTTTGTATTATTAATCAATACAAAACACCCTTAATGTTTTAAAAGTTTGTGAAGCAGCTACTTTATGGCTAGAAGAAATTCAATTATAGGTCTTAAAAATGTCATATTTTGTGTGATGCTTTGGTATTAAAAAAGTAAAGCACCATAGTAGAATAATAAGATAAACTTAGATAAATTAGTGACTTTTATTTCTATTTTGATAACTTATACAAGATTTTGCTTAAAGGAATTTTTATGACTATGTTAAGAGAAATATGGTTTCACTCGGTGCTTTCAGCATTGCTAAATATATGATATTGAATACTTTTAGTAAATAATAAAGAATTATATTTGTGATATTTGAAATAAATTCTTTTCTTTAATTTAAATAGTGAAAAAACTTAATAATTTTCATCTGATTAAAGAGAAAAAATATTTTAAAACAGAATTTTTCTATTTAGTATTTTGAACTGTAAAGATATTACTATAAAGAGTTGCATTTGACGAAAAATTGTTGGCTTGTCATGTATATAGTAATATGTAGAGTTGTCTATAAAAATGTTATAAATATGGGTATAGAATGATTTCATCTAGCGTCCATACCAAGTATTATATGTATATGTATACATATATTGTGTTTATTGGCAATAGGTTTTATGTCTATTCAAAATAGATTTTATGCTCTTTAACAAATATCTCTTGAAAATAAATAAGTGAAGATGTGATTGCACACTTTTAAAAGTGCTAGATATATGACAAAAAGTTACTATGTTTGGCAATAATGAAGCTGAATATTTAGACATTGGCTAACAAATTACTCTGTTTGGAAATATTGAAGTCATCGAAAAACTTGGCAAAAGTAAATATTCATCTGAAACACAATTTAGAGGAACAGAGGAAAAAGCAACTTTTTTAATGTTATAAAAGCTTTAAAATGAATTGAAAAACTGATGTAAAAAAAGACGCAGAATTAAAAACTTTGTAAGCAAACACTCTAAATAAAAAAAAAAATTCATAGCAATTTATAACAAAAATCTTTATATCAATACTAAAAAAAATATATATATATCAAATTTTCAACTGAAATTTAATAATGAAGCAAGAATATATAAATCACTCTCCTTACCTATTTACATCTTGTAATTATATTTTTATACTCCACATAAGATGTTAAGAAGAAATGCTTTAATCCAATTTGCAAATGACTGAATAATTAAAGTTTATGTATATGACAAAATATTCATTATTCACATACATAAAACAATAATATTTCAGTCTGAAATTAAGAACTTATTTAATTCATAGTTAAAATTTTGTTGGAAAAACTTGACGTAATCAGATAGGTGAAAATGTAAATTAGTAGAGCAATCACGGACTGTCATGTCTACAATTGAATTTCTACAACTACGCAGTAAGCTCAACGTGCACGTGCTTTTGATTACAAACAATATTCCGATGAAACCTTTCCTATTGGTTATATCGCTACGTTTTCTATCATAATCGGTAAAACTGACGTCATTTTAGGGACGCCTTCTCGCTTGCTTCATCGATCAGCTGGCACAATTCGTGTCCGAGTGAAAACGGGCCCCGGAATAGCAATTTCTCCTACTACCGAGAACAGCGATGGAGTAGAGATTCGGCTTTCGGCTACGTCACGTCTCACTCGCTTGTCTACTCGGCCGCGCTGTGAATTGGGCTGAAAATCGGAAGTAAAGAAAGCCGAGATAGCCCGAAATCGTGACGTAGCCGTTAAGGATCTTTATTCTCGACCGGTCTGAATTGCATTTTAAGGAAAAATCTTTAACTTTGAGTTAAAGATCTTTAGTTAAGGATCCTTAACAGCGGGCATCTGAATGTGGGGGTAAAACACAAGGTACCTTAATTCTTAATAAATCTACGATAATTCTTAAAAAAATCAATCATATTACAAAACTATTTCCAACTCAGAGATTAACCGAACAAAACACAAACAGGACTGCGTTGTCAAGAAGACACAGCGAGCAAGCACAAATCCTGGCCTATACTCTTGTATCATTAACTATAACAGAATTTTAAAAAATCTGCGAGCAAAATGGAGTATTAACAGGCCAGTCACAACTCCTCCCATACATGCCACAAATACAAACTGAAATATGTAAACAAACCAGAAGAGATTCCCAAGATTACTAAAATTCTAATGGAATTTGCGAAAAATGTTGCAAATCATTTTCCTACAAGAAACAGACTGGATTTACATTTTAACACCTAAGTCTTCTGAAAAATTTACCTAAAATGTATCAAAACAGTAGACTGGAATCTAAAAAAACTTTAAAAACAGATTGCCATCGAAAATTTTAATTTTAAACTCACATAACTTCAGAAATTTTTACTTAAAAGAGCACTGAATTACTCACACTTAACTAATTAATTTATCAATTCTCAACTTCAAACCTTTTATTTACATAATACAGCCAGATTTACTCATGAAAAAACAAAAAACTAAAAGCTAACATTAGAAAGTGCATTAATTTGTGTACAAAAAAACATTTTCAAGCTCATAAATCCATTTTTGACCCTAGGTCGCTTAAAAAAACATCAACATTCCTACATTCTTTCCCGTGAACTGATCACAAACTATAGAAAAACATTTATAACATTATCTAAACAAACTCTAAATCAACATCTACACAGCCTGATTTTCTGAGATCAACCACAACTTTTATAACACTACCACAACACAGACTGAATGAACAGCATTTTACTCGCAAAATAGTAAAATTAAACTTCTTTCATGAAATTTTTAGAGCAGGACATTGAATGAAGCAAATCATTATTTTAAAAGAAATTTTTTTTGAGAATCATCAATTAACTAGAAAAATTACCTTCCTACTCACTAACACAGCCTAATACAGGAATTTTGCCTGAAAATCCTTTGGAGCATTTATTGCAAATCACATTGTGTCACACTCACACTGATCTTAGCAAATAAATTGAATTTAAGGGGTAATTTTTAATTTTAAACAACTATTTACTAGCAAGTCTATTGAGGTAGTAAACAAGTTTGAAACTAAATATTAAAAAAAAAAAAAGGAATGTAATTGCATGACACAAAAATCCAATTTTTTTTTTTTGAAAATTCAATCTAACTTTTAAAAATTTTCACTCCATAGTGATAAACATGTCAGAACTGACCTACAACATAAGAATTTAGATAAATTTGATGTGAGATACAGAAATAAGTTCAAAATAAACAAACTACAATCAAATATTGTCTTACGAGCAAAGCGAATCTTATCACTGTATCCACTCCAACGCACAAAAAATTTCAAACAATAAATTTTTGAGCCAAGCAACACATATTAAAGAATTTTGACTAATATATCACCAATGTTAACCTAATTTAGATTGAAATAAGAAAACTGTGAAACAAGGTATTAACTCTGAGTGACACGAGGCAGGGATTTGCTCGCCTAACCCAAAATTTCACAAACTCCCCCACAAATTTTGCACAATGTTAAAATTTAAAAAGAAAAACAACACTACTGCTGACAGAGACATAACACAGACACTTTTACGTTATTCCTTTTTTGATAAAGAATATCTATTATGCTATCCGCGTATCAAAGGACTGTAAATGCAAAATCAGAAAAAAAGGGTTTATTCAAAACAGGGTTGTCATTTCGTCCACTTTTTCATCAAAAGTCCGGGACGCTGGACAAAAGTGGAAAAAACCTGGACAAAACTGGAAAAAACCACATGAAACTGGACAAAATAAAATCCACTGAACTGTGCATGTTCAGTGCATAAAATTATTCCGTTAAAACAATAAATTGCAATTTTAACTTTAAATTACAATTTTAGCCATAGAAATATTTTATTAAAAATTAATAATTTGATTAATGAAAAGCATAATTTTATTTTAATCACGATAAAAAAAAATATAAAAAAAATCATGAAGAAAATGCTAATTGCATTAGTTTACAGTTTGTAGATGTAACAAAGTAAATCTGTTGTGGTGGACTATTATAACATTATCATACTGGATATGAAGAGAAAAAAAAGTTATTTAACACTATATCTAAATTCTTAAAAACAAAATAAATAGACACGGCTGTTTAGCTGGAAAAAGATTTTGTGCCCAATGTTGAGTTATCTTCAGTACATAGTGTTGACAATTAAAAATGAAGAATAACTTAATCCCCTCCCAACACCCCTACCCCCTTCGAAAGAGACTATTTTCAATATTAAAGTTTAAAATAATTTAAGTTGTTTCTTTGCTATTTTGTACTTAAAACCCGAATAAACTACTACGTCAGAAACGCCAAAGAGAAATATCTGTTTTTGAAAAATATCTATCCGTTTCTGACGTAGTAGTTTATTCGGGTTTTAATATACCAACGCCAAGTCTCCTGTTATTATTTTTACTTAACTTGGAAATATCTTATTTGACATTTCTATGCTAGGTTAAAAAAAAAAAAAACTCATAAATGTAGACAAAATGTTTTTATGTCCACAAGTCCTTTCAAAACAAAGCTTTCATTTCTATATAACATTTTATTTGCAATACCAACATGTCACTTTTCAATCCAACAATTTAAAAAATCAAATTTACATGCTTAATTATTTAATAATTTTATATTCTTATTTATACTCTTATTAAAATATATTTTATACTCTTATTAAAAAAATATTACTTGGTAATGGAAATTCCAGATGAAAAAAAATACAAAATTAAATTTTACTTCCACATAGAAAAGTTATTTATTTTTCACAAAAGTAATGTCTTTAATAATATAAATGTGACATATATGTGTATGACTGTATATATATTTAATCAATTTGATAAATATGCAGAAACTTAAAGAAAAATAATAAAAAAGTTGAGTGACTCCAGTCGACTTTCTGAACATTAAAGTAATTCACTGTTGTTTAAATAAAATAACACAAGAGAAGTCATTAAATAAACAAACGAGAAAATTATAATAAGTGTTTGATTATTTGCTCCCAAATAATATATTGTTTAATGGAATGGAATGCATGCAAATTCTTTTGTGTGTATCTGTAAAAGAACCAATAGTGTTAGAATCACCAAAATGTATACAGTTTGTGTGACATATACTTATAATTTGTATATGAATTGAAAGCTCAATCAATGAAGCTTCAGACGCCATCACATTTTAAATAAATTCAGACTATAGGCCATAATATTACAGAATTTTTCGTTATTTCCCTGTAAAAAAACTATAAATGCTAGATTCACCAAAATAAATCTATACGATTCAGTCGACAGTGACTGATAACATGCGTATAAAAGTTTCAGCTGAACTGAATAAGGAATTCAGATGCTATCACACTTTAAATTATTTGAGCCCATAGACTATAATGATAAAGAATTTATTTTTGTGTCCTGGTTAAAAATAAATAAATAAATAAAACTGTGCTAGATACTCCAAGATATATACAGTTTGTGCTACGATAACCTATAACATATGCACCAACTTTTAGCTCATTTGGACAAAGCATTTTGACAATATTGTGTTCACTCTACTCAAATATACATACATTATCATAAAATAGCAAAAATGAACTCATAGAGCCTCAAAACATGTAGATACACCAACATCACAAGTCAAATTTTTGTCATGATTGCAATACTTTCCTTACCTATGTATTTTCAGAAAGTAAAAAATTCCATGAAAGATATGTGAATCATTGATTTCATCATGCTTAATAACAAAATTTTTAAAGGTGTTTATGACTATGAGGGAGGAGATGACAAAGTAGTTGAAAGCAGTGTGTGTGTGGGGGGGGGGGGGAATTAAAATTTTAACTATAAACTATCACTTTTGCATCCAATCCACCCTTAGAAATCGATAAATTTGTTTATTAAATATTGTTAACTTTGCATGTCTATTTTGAAATATTTAAATTGATTTTATTCACATACACAGGGTTCAGGAATTTATTAAAAAATATGGTCGCCAACAAAAAAATTCTGGTAGCCCCTAAATAAATATTCTCCAACGTTTTCTTTCTTTCTTTTTTTTTTTTTTTTTTTTTTTTTTTGTTCCATTTCAAAATTTACTTGAATATAGAAATTAGGATTCTATATACCAATTATTATACCAACTAAAAACCAATTATTTATTGGGCTTGAATGATTTTTTTTTTTTTTTTTTTTTAACGCCAGGAAACACCTGTTTAAATTTAACATCATGAAAATGGTTTTATTATCAATACACCATCGGCAATGATACATCATTACACAGATACAACAATTCAGCACCAGGTCGATAGCATGCACAGACAGGAGCAGTGTAAACCAATTCCCTAAAACGGTGCAATAATTTAACACTGAGTTGTGAAACATGCACGGAGATGTGTAAATTCCCTAATTCAACACAGTGTCTCAAAAAGTGGTGAGAGAAGCAGGAATCAAAACAGCGAAAGTAGAATTGGAGCCCAATTTTGGGACCAATTCTTTCACCAAAATATATATTTAAAAAAAAAAAAAAGTTTCCTTAAAGTTGAAAACATTATTACTAGTTAAAAAAAATATTGGTCGCCAATGGCAACCAGGTGACCGTATTTCACGAGCTCTCAGATACACATAATGATAAAGAATTGTTTTATATATATGGAAAGAATAAAGGTAATTTTTAATTTAGTACTCGCAAATAATTAATAGTGGACAAAAGTGGACGAAACGGTATTTTGTCCGGGACGGTTTTAACCAGGTTTTTTCCAGTGGTTTTTTCCACTATGGAAAAAACCGTTCAACCCTGATTCAAAAGGGAAAAACATCACAGAATTCAAACTTTTAGCATCGGACAATTTTTACATTCGAACACAAAACCAAAAAAACCTCTGCTGCCACTCAAAAGTAAATAAATGAACTGTAAAAAGCACCATGGCCTTGACATCCTCCCACCTTAAGTTGGCGGAAGGCAACTTAACTATATAACAAAACAAATAATAAAATTAAAATTTCAAAATACAATAAAACAACACATTTCTACTTGATATTTCAAGGACTTTCACAACAATTTTAAAGTTCAGAAGATAAATAAAGTTTCATAAGTCCAATTTTAGAGGATGTTTAACCACTCTCCCACTTCTTGTTTTTAGGCTGGGATTGCGGTGCCTCGTTCTTAAGTCTTATCTTAAATGTTACGAACTTTCGTAGATGGGCGGGGTTAAGAACGATCTTAACTTGGTATTGCGGTGCCTCAAGCGTAAGTCCTCCGCGTGTCCTCGTAAGAGAAAGCCAGCCAGCCAATGGGAGACGCAGAGCGAGCTATGTTGTGATTGCGCGCGCATCCAGTTACGATTCGACTTAAGATAGCTCTCAGGTTGTCGTAAGATAGTGAGGCGCTGCAATACGACTTGCGTTTTGTTTACATCTTAAGACAGAGTTTGTGCGTAAGATAGTGTTGAGCGAGGCACCGCAATCCCAGCCATAAAGTAACAGATGCTGTCTCATTGTTTTGAGTTCTACGAAAACCTTCATTGTTCATAATTTTATGTTTTGTTTCCCTGCAGCGGTCTTTGAACCACGATGAGGAAACTTCAAGTGGGAAAATTCTTTGTATTGGCCGTAATAATTCACCTTTAGATGTGTGCACACGTACTAGTTGAGTAACAGAATCTTTCCCAGGTAACAATTCAATAATTAAACCTAAAAGCTGTTGTGTATAAACTGTAACCAGGAACTTCTGGAATAACGCGGTTGCCATATTGTTAACGGCAACCGCCAACTAAACAAAAGAGACTGTTTTGGTTTCGAAATGCAGCTACTACGCAGCTAGCGATGATGACTTTTAATTACTTGTTTAATCTCTTAATTTGTATATAATTATTGTAAATAATGTGTGTTACTGAAATAAGTGTGTACCGTAGTTAGTAAAGATAAAGAAATGCCAAAATATAGTACTTCTTCCAGTATGCATCACACACAAAGTAATGACAGCTGGCGACGATATTAATAATGGATTAGGGCGTGGGCTAAGCCGAAGTCATCTCAAGGTAAAAAAGATTATTATTTTTCTTTGATCGGAAGTAATGGAGGAGCAAATTAAAGCGTTGCTTGAACAAAATCAAGAACTATTAAAGGCACTGCAGAAGAAAGATTCTTCGGTGCAACATAAAGTAGCGGTACAGTTTGAGAAATTTAATGATGAAACGGAAAATTTCGATTGCTTCCTGGAACGCTTCGAGACATATCTTGATGTCCAACAGGTTCCAGAAGAATTAAGAGCTAAAGTTTTTATTTCATCTTTAAGCCCAAAATTATACCAGTTATTGAAAAATCTGTTAGCTCCTGACATTCCTTCCGACCAGACCTTGAATAAGTTGAAAGATGTTTTAAAAACGCATCTAAATCCGAAACCCTTAATAATCCCTTCACGCCATAAGTTTCTTAACCGTAAACAACATGAGGGGGAAACTATAAATAATTATATGGCTGAATTAAGAGCCCTTGCCTTGCATTGTGATTATGATACTAATATGTTAAATATTATGCTGAGAGACGTTTTTGTGAGTGGATTGCGGGATAAAACTATTCTCGATAGATTGTTCGAAGAGGATAATATAGATCTCGACAAAACATTACAGATAGCGTTAGCGATGGAGAAGGCTTGTAAAGGGACAAATGATATTATGGGCAGGGGAATAAATGCTTTGCATGCTGGGAAGAAGGGTAAACAGAAGTATCAGAAACAAACTTTTGCGGAAAGGCAGAAAAAATCGGAATGTACGAGATGCTCTGGCACGGACCATAATAGCAATAATTGTAAATTTATTACAAGTAAATGCAATTATTGTTCTAAAATCGGCCATATCCAAAGAGCGTGTTTTGCTGCAAAGAAATCGGCTGCTAAACCGGTCAAACAAAAACAGGTAAATTTGAATAATGTTATTGAGAACAAAAATCAAGTACCTTTATTTGAACTACAGGCTGAGGGATATACATTACGGGAGGAAGAGCCAAGGCAACCCCCGATAATGGTAAATCTAAAAATTGAGAATAAAAACTGCCAAATGGAATTGGATACTGGTGGGGCCGTGGGTGTGATGAGCATTAGGAATTTTAGGAAAATCTCTAATAAGGAAATTCGGCCTACTAATATTGTCTTCAAGACGTATAAGGGGGACTCTTTAATGCCAATGGGGTATGTCACCGTGAAGGTTGAATATAAATATCAATGTTTGCTGTTAAATTTATACATAGTGAAAGAGAATTTGGATACGATCCTTGGCCGTGAATGGCTCCATAAAATAAAACTAGATTGGAACGCTATAAAAACTGTCAGAGCAGTAAGTAACATAAATTTAAACAAACTTTTAACACAATATAAGGAATTATTTGATGACAAATTAGGAGAGATCAACAATTATGAGGTTAAGCTGGAACTGAAGCAGGGGGTTAAACCAATATTTCGCAGATTCAGAACGGTACCGTTTGCTCTAAAAGAAAGAGTTGAAAAAGAAATTGATAGGTTGGAGAAGGAAGGAATCATTGAGAGGGTGGAAAGTTCAGAGTGGGCTACGCCCGTGGTTCCGGTAGTTAAATCAGACGGCAATATTAGATTATGTGCTGATTTTTCTGTAACGCTTAACCCTAATTTGGTTGTTCCGCAGCACACCTTACCGAAACTGGAAGAAATTTTTTCAAGCTTAAATGGGGGTAAACAGTTTTCAAAACTTGATTTCAAACATGCATACTTACAAATGAAGGTACACCCCGAAAGCCAAAATCTTTTAACCATTAACACGCATAAGGGGCTGTATATTTGCAAAAGACTAATGTACGGCTTAAACGGAACACCTGCAATTTGGCAACGCTATGTAGACGGGCTCTTCCAGGGAATGGAAGGTGTTAAGGTGTTTATGGATGATGCACGGATTACGGGGTCTGACGAAATGTCACACTTAAGGGCCCTGGAGGAATTTTTCAAAAAATGTAAAGAACATGGTTTGAAATTGAATTTAAATAAAAGTCAATTTTTTCAAAAAGAGATAAATTTTTTGGGACACACAATAGATGCAAATGGGTTGCACAAAACTGATGATAAGATTTCAGCAATTTTAAATGCCCCTGTTCCGAAAGATGTACAGGAGGTAAAGAGTTTTTTGGGGCTGGTAAATTTCTACGGGAAATTTTGTAAAAACTTAGCCACCATGTCAAATCCCCTTAATGAACTTACAAAAAAAGATGTAAAATTTAAATGGTCGAGGAATTGTCAGGAAGCTTTCGAGAAAATCAAAAAGGAGATTTGCTCTCCCAGAGTTTTAGTGCATTATGATCCACACCTACCGATAACTTTAGCTACTGATGCTTCACCAGTTGGTGTAGGTAGTGTATTGTCTCATCTGTACCCTGACGGAACTGAACGACCCATAGCATTCGCTTCAAGAACTTTTTCACGAACTGAACAACAATACTCCCAAATAGATAAAGAAGCCCTAGCCATCGTATGGGCCGTACAGAAATTTTATCTATATTTAAAATGTCGCAGATTCACTTTGATTACAGACCACAAACCTCTAGTAGCTATCTTTGGTTCTAAACGGGGATTACCTGTTTTGGCAGCTACTAGGCATTTGCATTATGCCCTAATTTTGCAATCTTTTGAATTTGACATCAAGTATAGGGATACTAAAAATCATGGAAATGCAGACTGTCTTTCGCACTTACCGAAGAAGTCTGAAGAATTGGATGTCAAAGATGATATTTACATTAATCAGATGGGGCAAATAGAAACCTTACCTATAACATCCAGAGAATTACGACAAGCTACGTCGAAAGACCAAGAGCTGGGGCCGCTTCTAAATGCTCTTAGAGAGGGCAAGGATTTGCAGGGTAGGGAAGCAAAATACACAATTGAAGATGGGTGTATTATGTATGGTCAAAGGGTATGCATCCCGAAGGTATATGGAACTGGAACTGGTGCAAGCGTTGATGGCCTACCTAGTGACATTCACTTTACGGCCAGTCTATGCATTGATGTCTAGCTATATGTATGAGCCCAGAAAAATAAAGTTTAGCTGCAGATAAGATCTGCGTGTACAGTAAAAAGAACTGTTAAAATAAAGGTCTAAAAGTGATAAAAGTTCTCAGATCCCGAATGCCGGAAAGACTGTCCCAAAAAACGAAGGCGCTTTTAAGCGACCATACATTATCTATTCTTTTATTTATTTTTTTTTTTTTTTCTATAAATCAATCTATATATATATTATTAAGATATAGAACCTGGAAAAGGTAAATAGAAGATGCACTGCAATGTAGGGGTCACACCTAGCGAAACGCCAGATGCTAATCCGACGCCGCTGTACATGGGAAAAGCAATTAGAAATTACATTGAGTGACTAGTGAAGTCAGTTTAAATATAATTAAAAGTGTGTTAGGGGTCTAGAATAAGAGAAAAGCGAGGACGCTTCCTATTGGAAGGAGACGAAATCTCATAGTCAGGTATTTCAGCGATAATTTCATTGGGTAGGTTGTTGATGGAGTCAAAGAAATTTTTGGAGAGATGAGTAACACGTTCTTTAAAAGAAACAGTACGAAGGTCTTTTCTGATTGTTGTATTGCGAAGATATCTATTGCCGTTACGGATGCGACGAAGGGCTTTATTATGAGTGCGCGAAAGAAATTCCATAGAGGAGTCGCAGGCGCACCCCCAAATGGGACAAGCGTAAGTCATAATAGGCAGAACACATGCTTTGTATAAGATAAGTTTGTTACATATACTAAGGGTTTTACCCCTGAATAAAGGATCGAGTGCTTTAAGGACGCCAGAAGTTTTACCTCTGGTGCGAAGGATATGATTTTTAAAAGTTAGCCTACGGTCTAGATGAACTCCCAGGTATTTTGTCTCGTCCTGCCATGGAAGGGCAGTGTTGTTCATAATAACCCGATTAGGATAAATTAATTTTCTAGAGAAGAAAACCGCAGAAGTCTTATTTTCATTAATAAGAACGCGCCATAGAGCAAACCAGCTCATGAGCTTGTCAAGGTGTTCTTGTAAACGCTTATGCAAGGTGTAGGTGAAGTGACTTGATGTGTAAAGGACGGTGTCGTCCGCGTAGAGGGCTAAGTTGGTATGTGGGTGTCTTGGAATGTCATTAAAGTATATATTAAAGAGTGTGGGGCCGATGACAGAGCCTTGAAGGATGCCAGCGGTGATGTGTTTGTCGTAAGAAATGGAGTTATTCACACGGACGACAAATGTGCGATTGCTAAGGTAGCTGTGTATAAGATGTATAAGGTAGACAGGAAAATTGAGCTTAATTAATTTGTATATAAGGCCTTCATGCCATACCTTGTCAAAGGCCTTAGCAATGTCAAGGAATATAGCAGCTGCAGGAATTTTTGCATTGAAGTTTTCACAGAGAAATTCAACAACACGAAGCAGCTGGTGTTGAGTTGAATGTTTGGGTCTAAAACCAAATTGTTCAGGCATAAGCAGGTTATTGTTAAAGAGGTGTTTGTTGAGCTGGGCTCTAATGACGCGTTCCACAACTTTGCTAAGAGCAGGGAGGAGTGAGATGGGTCTAAAGTTGATGGGGTTGGAAAGATCACTGCCAGTTTTAGGAATTGGGGAAATCACGGAGGTTTTCCATATTTTGGGAAAATATTGATACTTAAGAATATTGTTTGTAATATAAGTTAAGTGGTGAATAAAATTAATAGGGAGGTTTTTGATGGCAACATTGGAGATCTTGTCGATCCCAGGGGCCTTGCGGTTTTTCAGATTTTTAATGATGTGTAAAATTTCATAAGATTGGACATTTAAGTCAGGTGGAGGGGCAGGATTAGATAGAAATGAGTTAACTTCATCATTAACATGGTCAAGATGAGACAAATTAGCCTGGAAGTCATTCGGAGAAAATTGGATCTCATAAGATGAGGCGAGTGCGTTAGCTTTGTCAACATCGGTATAGGAAGTACAATTGTTAAAGAAAAGTGGTGGAATATTGGTATGATTGTTGTTGAGTCGTTTTTTGATCTGCCAAAGAGAGTTATCCTCGGGAGATAAGTTTGAAAGGAAATTAAACCAGCTAGTTTGTTTATCTTTTATAATACCTTGTTTGATACGGTTATTAAGATTATTAATAGTGTGCTTAAGAGAGGGATCACGAGTATGTTGGTATAGCCTACGAAGTCTATTACGGTTTTTGATAAGGTTATGTAGATAATTAGGAAGAAGAAAACGCTTATTGTTTTTAAAGTAATGGAAAGTGGCCTGCTGCTGGGCATTATCAATATGTTTATGAAGGGTAGAAACTGCAACATCTATGCCTTCAGGATTATTTATAGTATTGTTGTTAATAGGTATGTTACTGAGGTAGTCATAATATTTTTTCCAATTAATTGCAATAGATGGGGTGGGGGAGATAGGATTAATTAGGTCTATTTTGAAAGAAACAGGTAAGTGATCAGAACTAAGATCATTAATTGTGTTAGTGGTAATTTGGTAAGGAAGATTTTTAGTGACAGCAAAATCGATTATAGAGGGTCTAGCATTAGTATACGGGAAGTGTGTTGGTGTTTTAGGTACATGTAAACTAAGGTGTTGGCTATGGATAAAATTATGAAGTGATTTGCCACGACTAGTGGTACTGGCACAATTCCACCTAGTGTTATGTGCATTGAAGTCACCAGCGACAAAGCAGTGTTGATGTTGAGTGAAAATTTGAGTAATTTCATTAATTGGGTATTGTCTACAGTGTTTAATGTAAGCAGATGCTAAGAAGAGATTAAAATTAGGGAATTGAATGACAATACCCGTATAGTCAATGTCATTAAAATTGTGGAGTGTATATGGATAGTGAGGTATGTGGTTTTTAATATAGATCGCAGTACCACCATAATTGGAGTTGAGTCTGGGAGTATGATAAAGTTTAAAACCCGGTATACTAATGCTACATGTTGGATTACGCAACTCCTGAACAAGAAGAATATCGAAAGATGGGTTAGTAGAGACGAAATGTCTCAATTCATTAATCCTGTGTTGGATAGAGTTGCAGTTCCAGGAAAGAACAAGTAGTGAGTTATAAACAGGGCTGTTAACCATCATGGGTGGAGGGAAGTTCGTTAGCAAAATTGTCGAATTCTTTTATTATAACAACTATTTTGTCAAGTGGGTTGGTGTATTTTTTTATTTCTTTGGCTATTTTTTTAATGAATGAAATGAATTTAGTAAATTGCAGAATTTCTTTTAAGTCTTTTAGTGTTGAAAAAATCTCGTCAAGCTCACTGGTAATGTTACCAGGGGCTTTTGAAATGGACTTAGTAACATTATTATTTTGTTCTTGTTCAGTAGTGTTGACTGAGTTAGAAACAGAATTAGCAGCTGATATAGTGTCAGCTGTGTTATTGGTTGCTGGAGCAACAGTGTTATTTTCTTTATTGTTATCAGCATTATTATTAGTGCTGTTGTTATTAGAGTTTTCATTATCCTGGGTCTTAGTTTTAGAGTTATCCTTACTTTGAGTTTTAGTATAGTTAAAGTCTTTAAGTATCTCCGCGAGTTGATAACTCTCCTTGAGATGTTTTTCGTTCTGTTTGGGCTCTTCCTGTTTAGATTTGTTGGAGGCAGTTTTTTTCTTTAAGTTTATGGGGTTTTTATTACATCCCCTAAAGGTGGCAGGGTGGTCTTCCCCACAGTTGGCACACTTTGGTGTGAAGTTGCCTTTAAGAGGGCAGTCTTTAGTCATGTGTTCTTTAGCACATTTTACACATTTGGGGGTGAGCCCGCAGGTCTCGGAGGCGTGTCCGTAGTTCTGGCAGCGATAACACTGCTTAACAGGGTTTGATCTAAATCTTTCGATAGTTACCGAGATAAATGATAAGTTGGTTATTTCGTAAATTTTGTCAAAATCCTTCCTGGGAAGTATATTACACATGTAGAGAGGCATTGGATTCCCAGTCTTTTTATTTTTAAGCATAGCAGCACGTGTGCATATAAAATTATAATCAGAGAAGCCTTCAATGATGGTATTTTGGTCCGTGTAGCACGGCATGCCACGTACACAAACCTTTTTAGGGCGTTGATCAATTGGGTTCAATGTGGTAAATTTAAGTTTTTTATCAGTTAAATAGCTCTGAATTTGCCTAAAATCGTTGTTAGTTTTGCAGTGGACTTTTAATAATTGCCCAGAAAGTTTTATTAAGGGTTTCTCTACGCATTTTGTAGAGATCTCTTTGGCTAGTATGTTCCAATTAGTGTTTAATTCAATGAAAAAAGGGTTAGGTTTGAGAGTTTTAGAATTATTGGCTGTGTTACCGGCGCCAGAAACATCCATATTGTCTTCGTCTAATTGGTTGGAGTTCTGACTATGGGATTCGGTCTCCAGTGGAGCAAATGAGTTACTAGTAGTAATTTCATGATTATCGGTATTTGATGGTGTTTTCCTTTTCCTTTTATTAGAATTAATTACGCTGAAATCAGCACTATTAAGATGGGTTAGAATATCGCTATGAGATGATTTTTTGATATCTAAACAAAATTTCTCAAAAAATTTAAGTTTAGTAACAGTTTCAAGATTGGGCTCAACAATAGCAGAGAAAGCATCAAAGCAAAATAGACTCACCGCTTTTTCCAGTTCCGATGTATCATCAGATTGTAGCATCTCTTGGTGTATTCCATATATGCAATTGTCAATATATTGGAGGTATTCTTCCAGTATGTGAGTAAGTTCATTGTGTTCAATAGTCTTATGTTGAAAAAGTCTTTGAAAATCTGGTTTTAATGCTCCAGAGGCAATTCGTGAAGTAATAACTTCGGCAGAGATTATGTGTCCGTTAATATCGAACATGGTATTACTAAATTTAGTTGTATCTGCCATATTTTGGCAAAAATGATCGATAAAAGACACTTAAAATGATGTTAATCGTGAAAAAAGTCGAATTTGGCCGAAAAAAGTCCACGACCAATCCAAAATAGCCTCGCTGAGCGAGTAGGCGTGGCCTACTGGGCCCAGATCCAAGGGAACGAAAGTTAGTGTAGCGAAACTCAAATAGTTGGCAACGGAGGCAGTATAACCAGAAAACAAAATGGCGGACGTGTGAGAAAACTACATCATCTGCCAGAAAAGAGAAAACGGAAGTTACATACAGTAGAAGAGACGATGGGCGGACGTGTGAGGAAGCTACATCATCATCATAAGCCAGTCAGATTCCACGGAAAGTAACGATGTTAATGAAAGTAGGCGGGACATTGCTCCATGAGGCGAAACGTACGTCTTACCACGCAATCCGTCTCCCGAAGGTATATCAAAAACAAGTGTTAGCAGAACTACATGAGGGGCACCTTGGTATTGTAAAGATGAAGGCTATCGCCAGATCATTCGTATACTGGAAGAATATTGATAGAGATATCGAGGATGCTGCGAAAAATTGTACAGAGTGTGCCAAATATAAAGCTGATCCATCTAGGGTAAAAGTCCATCACTGGGAGTACCCTAGTTCGCCATGGGAAAGGGTTCATATAAATTTCGCTGGGCCTATCTTTGAACACATGTTCCTTCTTATTGTCGATGCACATTCTAAGTGGTTAGAAGTTTATCCAATGAAAACAACTACCGCCCATAAGACCATAGATTGCCTTCGAGATTGTTTCAGCCGATTTGGCTTACCTGTAGTACTTGTAAGCGATAACGGACCTCAGTTCACTTCACACGAATTTGAAATGTTCATGTTAAACAATGGCATTAAGCACAAAACATCTGCACCATTTAAGCCATCGAGCAATGGTCAAGCTGAGCGTTACGTATACACTTTGAAACAATCATTACGTGCAATGCAACACTATGCTGGAAGCATAAGTCAAAAATTAAGCACGTTCTTGCTTCATTATCGAAAGGCACCTAACGTCACCACAATGCATAGTCCAGCCATGCTATTCCTGAAACGGGACATAAGAACCCGAATTAATTTGTTGTTGCCTGATTTGAAATCCAGAGTGCAAGAAAATATTAGAAAAGGTGTTTATGAGTTCAGGGACAGGAAATTCAATGTGGGTGACAAAGTGGCTGTTCGAGATTATAGAGCAGCAAATTCCAAATGGAAATTTGGTCAAGTAATCAGCCAAGATGGTGCGCTACATTATACTATTGATGTTCAAGGGACATTAGTACGAAGACATGTAAATCAAATCCGTCCAGTTGGTGATCAGGTACAAAACGTTGATTATTCAGTGCGTAGTCATCATTGGACTCCATCTGAGAGTTTCCCGGTTGCTGAGGATTCTACTACGACGATTCTAAATGATGAATCCAATATTCAAGAAACACCTATGGAAACTGCAACCAGATCATCTGCACCCACTGAAAATGTTCCGGCTGAAGACTCATCAGTGGAAACACCAGCAGTAAAAGACAGTGAGCTTACTACGACGAGTGTGAGTTCACCAAAAGTGCCACAAAATCCAGGAGCCACACTACGGCGTTCTGGAAGGATTCGTAGACCCCCCCCCCAAAGACTTGATCTCTAAGGGGAGAGGAGGTGTTGTGTATAAACTGTAACCAGGAACTTCTGGAATAACGCGGTTGCCATATTGTTAACGGCAACCGCCAACTAAACAAAAGAGACTGTTTTGGTTTCGAAATGCAGCTACTACGCAGCTAGCGATGATGACTTTTAATTACTTGTTTAATCTCTTAATTTGTATATAATTATTGTAAATAATGTGTGTTACTGAAATAAGTGTGTACCGTAGTTAGTAAAGATAAAGAAATGCCAAAATATAGTACTTCTTCCAGTATGCATCACACACAAAGTAATGACAAAAGCCAGTCAGTGCATTTTGAATTATCACTACCAATGAGAACAACTTCTCCAAGTTGAATTTCTCGCCCTTGTTTCTTGTGATCATTTCTTTGAATCAAAAGACCCAGATATTCAGATTTAAATCTTTTCCGTATGTCTGTGATCAGTTGTTGACGATATTTTATTCTCTTGTTAAGAACAAGTTCATCTACTTGATCAAAGTCAGGAATGCCACTTTGCCGAAAATCCTGTAAAAATGTGTTAGGCGACAAAGGTATAAGTTCAGAATCCTTTTCTGACATATAGGAAAGTGGTCTGGCATTTATAACCGACTCTGCATCACATAAGACAGTGACCATTTCTTCATAAGATAAAAGAGCTTTGCCCAGAATTCGTCTTAGAATCTGTTTCATGACACCTACTAATCTTTCCCAGAACCCTCCCCGCCAAGAAGCGGTAGGAGGATTAAAAAACCATTGTACTTTTGTATACTGCTAAACCGTGCAATATCATTCCAATTAACTAATTTCAAATAATTTGATGCGCCAACAAAATTACTCCCATTGTCACAATAAACAATTGATGGTCTTCCTCTTCTTGGGATAAATCTTCGAAAACTTTGAAGAAAGACTTCCGTCGTCAAAGATGAAAGAAGTTCAAAATGTACCGCTCTAAATACAGCAAAGTGTACAGTCGGTAACGAAAGTGTCCGAACACTAGCAAAAATTCCTATGTAAAAAAAGTACACTTCATACGGTTTTGTTAAATAAATCCTTGTCGAATCATGTTCTTGAACTGACTAAGAACAGGATTCGACAAGGATTTAGTTAACAAAACCGTATAAAGTGTATTGTTTTTACATGAGAATTTTTGCTAGTGTTCGGACACTTTTGTTACCGACTGTAGATGCAAATCGATGCTTTACTTTCACCCTTTAAATATAATGGCCCTGCCAAATCAAAACCAATAATCTGAAAGACTGCAGCGTCTCTGACTCTATTTTCTGGCAGTGATGCAATAGGGGTGATCACACTTCTTTTTGCATGTCTCAAACAAATAACACATTTGGACAATATCGACCGAACAGTTTTTCTTGCATTTAAAACCCAATAATGTTCACGCAAAATATTTAACAATGTTTGTGATCGTGCATGTGAATTCTTTTTATGTTCACTAATTACGAGCCTCTCGACGACTTGGTGACGTGATGGTAAAATGATAGGGTTTTTAAAATCTTCTGAATCTTTTCAATACGTTATTTTCGTTTTCACTCTAAAAATCCCTTCTCCATCTTGGTACGATATTAAAGAATTCAGTTTTTTTTTATTGACGTCAGAAGCAAAATATTCGTCTTGTATCATCTTGATTATCTTTAGTTCTGCACATTTTATTTCTCTATATGATAACTCACCAATGATTCGTGAAGTTGAATTTCTACAGTTGAAAACGAATCTTCATTCAGGCAACCATTCTTAGCATTTTATCATAACTCGAAAAATAAAAATTGTACCAATCTGAAATATTTTCTATTCAAATTCTCTTCTTCTTCATAATTTTTATTGCTGCATTTATCATTTTCAGTTTGATTCAAAAAACAAATGATAGGCAAGCTATTGGACGTTGGGCTCGTTTTTCTTCTTTCTTTTAATATAGCTTGTTCATCGAAAATGGGTTTGGTGACAGGCCATTTATCTTTAGTTTCTCGAAGCCAAGTAGGTCCTTCCCACTATTTACTGTCTGAGAGTTGTTGGGCAGAGCACCCCCTTGAAGGCAAGTCGGCTGGATTTTGAGCTCCAGGAAGATGTTTCCAAAGGGTAGAATCAGTTAATTTTCTTATCTCTTGTACTCTATTATTGACAAAAACAGCCCAATTTTCTTCACGCTGAATCCAGCTCAATACAGTAGTTGAATCTGTCCAGAAATGTTGTTCAATATCTTCCCACTGGAGTGCACTGAGAAGGAAACTCTTTGAAGTGGTAATCGCCGATTTTCTTGAAAAAAAATTCTAGCATAAGATTTAATCATCAATGGCATATTCCTAAAATATTAGCGGCTGAGTCGCAATAGATAAGCTATAAAAAATTATTAAAAATGAAAGCATGTCTGCAATATTTCCAAAAAAGCGCCTGTTTGGCGACTGCATTCTTCGGAATTTCATTGCAATGAAGATTCAATAGATGTAGATGTTCTTCTTTCTGTTTGATAGCCAAACGAACTCCATTCGCGAGTGTAATGACCGATAGATGGCGTTCTTCTTTTGGGGGGGGGGGGGTGGTGGAAGCGATAGTACTGCTTCTTTCTTGTTTACATTGCACTGTTGCGAGCGATCAAAACATGTGTTTCTAAAATAAAATCTTAATTAATTTTATTATTTATTAGCAAATATGAACGAGAAATTAAAGATTTCGACTATTTTTGATTTTCTGGGTGCCAAAGCAGCAAATAATTGTATGAAAAAACCGAATCAATCTTGGCTTCTAAGCGATTAATTACGTGTGGTAAAAAGAATGCTAATGCTAGCTGTGATACAGAAATAGAAGTGATCAGATCTTGCATGCAGACTTCTTCATCAAAAGGAAATCCACACAGCATTTCAGGATTATTTTATAAAGAGAAAGAAGAATGTGAAATAAAAAAACATCTCTTCATGCAAGGCTGGAGCAAGTCAACTTTGTAAGCATTGTATTGCTGTGTTACTATACTGCAATGAGTAAGTGAAATGTATATATACAAGTAACTTTAAAATCATCGTAAGATCTTCCCGTATTGTTACAAATTGAGAATTTTTTACCTTCCCCCCAAATATGATCATTAAATTTTATTGATTAAAATAATTTTTATTTTTCACGTGTTACTGATTTGAAACAAGATTTTATGCGATTAGCATTTTTTTTTTTTTAATGTGCTATGTTTATGAAATGCAACTTTATGATTTTTCATATGGTATTTGTAATAACACTGTTGTACTTATCGAAATATATATATATATATATATAATGAAAATACACTAAAACGACATTTCAGATATAATTCTGTTCAGGTAATTTACATGAAATCATCTTTCAATATCCCAGTTCCGGTTTTTCTGACAGTCATGTAAAATTGATATTTTATTTTATGAATTCCTGAACAACCCTGAATAACCATACTTGAAAAAGATAAACTATATTTTTGTATACCCCAACTGTTATTTAATGTATATTAGTTTGCTTTATAGATCTGCAAGTAATGCTAATAAAGGCAAATAGCCTGGTGAGCATCCTTTGTGTGTAGTTTTTTGTTTCTAAGACACCCACTAAAGGTTGCTCTCCCTGGCTTGGTTTTTAATTTGCAAATGAGCATCATATTTACTTAGTCTGAGAAGTTGACTTGCAAGAATCAATAAAGTCCATTGTCCATTCCAATTGATGCTGCAGTGAAGCAAGATCTGATTTGGATGAGGCACTGCATTCTTCACTTATAGTAGCTGATGCACCTAATTGTTCTGAGTAAGCACAGAACCATTCATTTTTTTAAGAAGTTGAACATATATAAATATATTAATTTTATTTATTGTGTGTATTAATTAATTTTGATTGAATGGGTAATTAATTATTTTAAAACTTAATCTTGTTCATTAATCATTACATTTTAAAGTTTCTTCACAGTTTTGTGGGATGAATAGGCTTTTAAGTTCAAGAAAGTTTGCTGATTATGAAAATCAGCCACTTATTAAAATCACTTTGACTCAGAAACGTATTCTTTTTTTTTTTTTTAACAGCAAGTCCTGTATATATTTTTTAGTTTAAAAAATGAAAAGTATTAAATATATAGTTTTTTCAATATTTTGGCACAATTTTAATCAACTAATTTGCTGTTTAATATTTTATAGTTTTTTTTTATTATTATTCTTAATATGGCATACACAAATTTTTAATTTCTACACGGATTTTTTTTTTTTTTTTTTTTTTTTTTTTCAAATTAAATTTTTAAAACGTTGGCATGTCTGATACTGCACTGTACCATACTATAGATAAAACATAATTCTTTATATTAACATATTTTTCTTTCCGAACACTATAGTGAGGAAAGTATTGTAATCATTTTAAAAATCAGAGTTTGAGATTTTGGTGTTTCTACATGTTTTAAGGTGCCCTGAATTCAGGTTTACTTTTTTTACGATGTGTGAGAACATGATAGTATCTAAATGCTTTGTTTGAATGAGCTGAAAGTTGGTATCTATGTTATAAGTCACCATAATACAAACTTCAGTGATTTTGGTAAATATCAAGCAGGGATGGAACACGGGCGCAGAATTCATACCACTATCAATGTAAGAAAATTTTCTACCTCTTAAATCAACGATATTATTGGTAGAGAAATTTCTTAAACAGATTCCGGTATGAATTCTGCGCCCGTGTTCCATCCCTGATCAAGCCCTTATAATTTTTTTATACAGGAACACAAAGAATAACTATTTATTACTGTGGCTTATAACCTCATATTAAAAATGTGATATTATCTAAACAGCTCATCCAGTCAGCTGAAAAATTGTGTACATAATACCAAGGTTGCTGATTTTTTTTTTTTTTTTTTTTTTTTTAATCAAGATTTATTTGATTTTGATGATTTTTATCATGTATACATACATTATTGTACAGTCAGCCAAAAAAAAAACGCCACCCCCCAACCTAATTTCGCCGTAAATTATCGTAGAAACATGTGGTTGGTACCAATCGATTTGTAATAACGTCTAGTTTATAATGATATAGTTAGATTTTACTTAAGGGGTCGTCTGCATATTAAAACTGGCATAAACTTCATCTTTTTCAATGGTAACCCCCCTTTTTTATAATTTATTTGAATTCTTTGGACAAAATCATCGCGGAAAATGGTATAGTTTATATATTTTGCTCAATTCTTCACAAAGTTATAAGCTGTCAAACTATGAGGGCGCTAATGTTAAATGAATGTGACAAACATTAATTCATATCTTCCAAAATAATTATGATATTCAAATTCTGTTTTTTTTATATGATAGAATGAAGTGACCGAAACATATTCCATGCATATTTTTGATAAAAAATGTTTTTTTGAAATATGAAAATTATTAATAATTTCATATTTGAAAAAATTATGAAATGACCTATGTTAATTTTTGCATAAATAGAACGGGCATCGTCAAAAACATAGGTTTCCAAATTTACAACTCGTTCTTAACATTATTTTTTGAGTTACAGTGATATTTTATTTTTTAGTGTTGTTAGGGGGCCGTCACTTATAATAATTTGTATCCTTTGTGAGTAAATATCTGTATATGTTTTGACGAAAAACTATTTTAATTTACCTAAATGTTATTCTAATTGTTTTCTAAGCAACATTTCGATGTTTATGATACAAATTGGATCATTTTTATAAAATTATCGCAATGCAAGCGAGAGACTGTGAAAAAATTTCCAAAAGAAATGAAGCCCCGCCTTTATATTGCGGAAACATTAGTAAAAAAACTAGTTTCTGTATTCGTATATGACTCTCTATGTGACGCTGGTATGCATAAATGTCAATGGCATTTACTACATCGAATGCTGAAGACAAAATTTAAATGATTTAATTGGAAGTATGTAAAATAATTTTGTTTTATAATGTGTTGTAGAAAAAATGTGTAAAGGCGTGGCTTCCGTCGCAAAGAGGTTTATATTCGATTCTGAAATGTTAAGTCTTTGTTCTTAAATATTACATAACGTTTCCCAGTTTCTCACTGCTAAAATTCTATTTTGTCCCTTTTGTCTTTTGTTTTTAACTCGAATATTCTACGATTCGTACACCTCAAGTTAAGTATCATGACGGTAAAAAAAACGCAGTAAGACGAGGACTATTATTTTAAAAAAGAGCTGTGAACAAGACTTTTTTTTTTCCTTTTTTTAAATTAATATAATTGACTTTTATTAATTTTTATCAGATTTTTTAAAACAAATTTTCTGTTTTAATCTTGTTGTGACATTTTTGCATTCGATTACTCTACCGTTTATGCCATTTAAATTTTATGGCATGACGTAACATAATAAAATATAAAATTTTTATTAAATGTTTTTTTAATACTGAATAATAAAGTGGTTTTTTTTTTTTTTTTTTTTTTTTTTTTTAAGTTCTTAATATGTATTATTGAAACAAAGAGCAATATTATTTATGTTCTATTATTCTAATCACGGCGTAAAACTGGCGTCACATTTATCACGGAAAAAGAATTTAAAACAAAGTAACATGTCTTATTACTTTTAAAGATATAGATTTTGCGCATTTAAAATTAAGAATTCAAGTACAGTAGACGACTGCAGAACGGGGAATACTCGTTCTAGGCAATAGGAAACCGTTTTTTTCTATATCCATATTTCTTTTCATATGGATATACATAATAATTATACTCTTTCTAGTGAAAGTATTTGTATTCATACTATTTTGTTTGTTTATATATGAATATAAGGAATATTCTTAACAAATATCGTAACACACAAATTGTGAAAGAAACGCCCACTGAAGGAGTTAAAGATTTCAAAATGACGTGAAACTACGTCAGTGGTCGCGAAAATGTTAAATATCCTGTCGCAGATTTTAGTTTAAATCTTGTTATCTATATTTTTGTATATTATCTATTGTTGGTTTGCACGCCTAAAATTAAATATAAAGCTTTATAGTAACACTTTCATGGGAGGCTTACTGTATAAAATAAAAATATACCCAACAAGAAGTAGATAATAATTGTTAGTTAATAGATTTTAATTGTTTATATATATACATATTTTATTATATATGTATTTTAACTTAAATTTTTGTCTCTTAAATAAAACAGTTTTTGCTTTTAAGAAGTAGATAATTCTTTTTCTTAAATATTAAACACTTTTCTTTTTTTTTTTTTTTTTTTTAACCGTTATTAATATTATTATCATTATTACTATTGTTCTTTTACCTTGGTATCTAGATTTTTGTAATTAAACATTGTATGGTTCATATGATTCAAGCTATAAGTGTTGTATTTAACTATTCAATGTTTAATAAATTGAAACCAATAAAAATCTTTTAATTCATAAGCTAACTGAGAAAGTTCTGCGAATTTGAATCGTTTTTTATTTTATGAATAACATTTCTGAACTTTTTTTCCGGTGTGAAATTTAATAAATAATGCATATTGTGTGGTAGATCACGATTTATTTTTTCTAAATGTATAGACGGTCCCCTAACTTATTTTCACGTGTAACTCTGTTTAGAATTGATTTAAAGTATATAAATAGGTATGTTTTCCGAACTGCCTTGATCTCAGAAATCTGAATATGGGGTCAAAAATGGGGGTTACCGTTGAAAAAATGAAGTTTATACGTGTTTTAATATGTAGATGACCCCTTAAGCAAACTCTGACTACACCATTAAAAACTAGACGTTATTACAGATCGATAGGTACCAGCCGCATGTTTCTACGATAATTTACGGCAAAATTAGGTGGGGGGGTGGCGTTTTTTTTTTGGCTGACTGTACATCATTTGTATTTTATTATGTGTATGTGTATTTTATTATGTGTATTCATTATATCCACACTGTTAATCATTTTACTTAAATTACTTTTATTTACTTAATCATTTTACTTAACTTTACTTTGTATTTTATTATGTGTATTTGTATTTTATTATGTGTATTCATTATATCCACACTGTTAATCATTTTACTTAAATTATAAAAATGTAAATAATATTCTATTCCATAGAAAAAATCTATGTAGACATTTATTACCAATGTTTTTATTCAACATAGTATCTTTATAACAAGTTAGGTAATTTAATAACAATCATAAATGCAGTAGTATGAGCCACTCAACTTAAGACTTTGGCTTTGTAACTACAGTAACGTATTGAAATAAAGTAAACTCTTACCCATGGTATTGAACACATAATTTTGGAAAAGGATAATTTAATAGGAAAAATCACATATAACTGAAGCAATGTATTAAGAGAAAGAAATTTTTACTCATAGTTTCTAATGAAAAAATAAATAAGGTATTAAGGGGGGGGGGGGGGGAGAGATTGTAAAAAATTCTTACTGTGATTTAAAAAATGTATTTTAATCAAGAATATTTTTCACACTTTACCCATTAACAAAATTCATATTTTCATTACCATCTTAATACTTTCACTTATTCTTTTACCTTTTTTACATTTAGTGGATACAATTCATTAAAGAAGCAGTGATAGCAGCCTCGAACTGTATTTATCTGATTGCTCAGTGACAGAAAATTTTGTAGATGTCTGCGACAGGTTTTTTAAATTTCATAATCTGTCTGCGAAATTTGCATGTAGTCAGGGGTGAAAATGGCTTACACTAAAAAAGCCTGAAAGATGATAGCAGCAATCTGGGGGGAGGGGGAGGCTTAACAACAGTGGTGATCTCTTGCAACAATAAACAATACGATTTTACTACAGAACAATATAGTATAAATATAAACAATTATAAAATAATAAGATTAACTCATTCAATTAAATACACTGATGGAAAAAAAATCCCAACACCAAGAAAAAATTATTGTACAGTAATGAAATTTCAGCAATACATTTGTCTAGGTAGCATATTTAATTGATTAAAGTTTCAAGATCACAGATAGAGCCATTGGCGAGAAGAGCCATTTCAAATGTGAAATGTTGGTACATTAGTAACCGGTGTAACCGCCAGAATTTTGAATGCAAACGTGCATGCATTGTGTCGTACAGGTGTCGGATATCAGTTTGTGGGATGGAGTTCCATGCCTGTTGCACTTGGGCGGTCAATGCAGGGACAGTTAATGCTGGTTGTGGATAACGCTGGAGTTGTCGTCCAATGATGTCCCATACGTGCTCGACTGGAGAAAGATCTGGTGATCTAGCAGGCCAAGGCAACATGTCGACACTTTGTAGAGCATGTTGGGTTACAACAGCGGTATGGGGGTGGGCGTTATCCTGTTGGAAAACACCCCCTTGAATGCTGTTCATGAATGGCAGCACAACAGGTTGTATCACTAGACTGACGTACAAATTTGCAGTCAGGGAGCGTGGGATAACCACGAGAGTGCTCCTGCTGTCATACGAAATTGCTCCCCAAACCATAACTCCAGGAGTAGGCCCTGTGTGTCTAGACCGCAGACAGGTCGCAGGCAGACGTTCACCTGGCCTCCTTCTAACCAACACACGGCTATCACTGCGACCAAGGCAGAACCGGCTTTCATCAGAAAACACAACAGATCTCCACTCCGTCCTCCAATGAGCTCTAGCTTGACACCACTCACGTCGGAAACGGCAGTGGTTTGGAGTCAGTGGAATGCACGCTACAGGGCGTCTGGCTCGAAGCTGTCCTTGAAGTAACCGATTTGTAATAGTTCGTTGTGTCACTGTGGTGCCAACTGCAGCTCGAATTTTAGTTGCAGACGCAGTACGATTAGCCACAGCCATACGCCGTACATGGCGGTCTTCCCTCTCAGTAGTGCCACGTGGCCGCCCGGAACCCGGTCTTCTTGAGGCGGTACCTTCCCTTGACCACTGCTGTCAACACTCATGCACAGTCGATACATTCCTGCCAAGTCTTTCTGCAATATTGCGGAAAGAAAACCCACCTTCTCGTAGCCCTACTACACGACCTCGTTCAAACTCAGTGGGCTGTTGATAATGGCTTCTACGTCTTCTTAGAGGCATCCTTGACTAACATTGACCCACTACGTCAAATCTCAACTGTAAATAACGATCACGAACCTTACAGCGCTTATTTAAAGCAAACCTCATTTGCATGTTCATTTGCAAACCTCATTGTTCCTACCAGAGAGTGTCTAAGACGTCATACATCAGTAACGCATTGTTGTGGATGAAAAATGTCCATAAATTGCAGACAATTTTTTATGACTGCAGACAAAAACTGTCTGAAAGTGGCGGCCAATTTTTTTTTTTTATTAGTACAGACAAAGTGTGCCCGAAAGTTGCGGACTAATTTTCTTTATTAGTACAGAGAAAGACTGTCTGCAAGCGGTTTTTCTGTGTCCGCGACTATGTCGCCATGTCAAGGAGTTTCTGCCACTGGGACTGATTATATGTAGTTACATTAAAAGGTTATGATGTTTTAAAAACCTTTTAAACAGTACAATGTAAAATATGCTATTATTTTAAAAATATCATACGAGCCAATGTTAAATGACATAAACTGGTATGAGAGCTAAATAAATAAGGAAATGTTCTCTTTCAAAATATGAACCGCAAGGTGGACAAAGGCGAACTAGAATATATATATAATATTAATCAATGAATTATACACTCCAATTAAATATTTACAATTCATGCACCATTCATAAAGCTGTGCTTGTATAAATAATTAACCCATTAACGCCCAGCGTCCTCATTTGAGGACAGCTAATAAAATGGCGCGTATATTTTTGGGAGTTTCTTGGAATGATTTCTGCTTTTTAGAGACAGTTTATAGCATCGCAGAGATTTTTATGTGTCTACTATTATTATTTCACTAGTTGCCTTCGGCGACCAGCTGGTTCACAATCCTTGAAAAATCCGACTTTACAAAACTCCCGCTTGGTGGCGCATTTTTCCTGTTTCAGATCTTACAACAGCTTATTACATATAGTGAAAATAGGTTTATTGAAAAATTTAATCGCAGTAAATTCCCGCTTGGTAGCGCCCTCTTCCAGTTTCAATATCTGAAACAGCCTGTTCACTCACCAGGTTATGATTTTTCAAATTTCTGACTTTAGCAAAGTCCCGTTCGGTGGTGCCTTATCCCCATTTTAGAACTTACAACACCTTCCATACCCATTAGAATTTAAAATTTTACAGTACCATCTGGCAGTAGAGAATTCTGTAATCTACTGTTCGATTCTAAATCAACAAAGCTTTCAAATATGCATTACTTATGAAATTATTTTAATTAGCAGCCGAGATACAAAAGAAAACCTAATCAGGACACCTCAAAATGTATAAATAAGGTGAAATCTCGAATTCCACTTTCGATAATATAAAAGAACTTTAAAATATCTTTTGAATGATGTATTAATTAAAAATAATTTAATCATAATTTGAAATACGTGTATTAGAATACAATTTAATTTGCAATTAAAATGTAAATTTTTACTTTCTCTTACCCATAAGGTAGAGAGAGAAAGTATTGTTTTTGGGTCAAATTTTCAAATGCGAGATTTTATTATATTTACATGTTCTGAGGTCCCCTGATTACGAAAATCATGTTTTTAGCAAATGGTCTCTGTGTGTGTGTCTGTCTGTTATCAGCATATCTCAAAAACAAATTATGGCAGAGTTCAAACTTGGTATTCTAAATGTGTATCATAAAGGGTTGAAACAGTAAGCTTTTTGTTAAGATCAAGCAAATGGTTCGTGTACAGGGACAATCAAGAAAATTCTAATACATTACGTATATGGGGGAAATTTCAGGTAAGTAGAGTTTAACATCTATAGACTGCCCTAAACCAAATGAAACGAATATATATTTTTTATAATAGAGATAGTCAACTGGGAAAAAAAATTGTGTATGTAGGAGCCTCGCCTAACCCCCTGGGGGGGGTCCCACCTCGAGGGGAGTAAAACTTCATTATGGGTATCTTTCAAAAGAGCTCACCAATACCTTTAAAACGAATGGTTGAACCATCGATCTGCGATAATTTAAAACAAACTTATCGATTTTTTTTTACTTTTAACGAAAAAAAAAAAAAAAAACAGAAAAAAAAATCGTATTATAATTTTTTTTTTTTTTTTTTTTTTAATATTGAGAATAAAATGGACTTTTTTTTTTATATTTGGTGTTACACTACTTCTATAATATGGAAACTGTCTGCATTATCATAAAAGATCATTTTTTTTAATAATAATTTTAATAAATTATTTTTTAAAAACTGAATTATTTTTTAATAACCAAATTAAATTCTATATAAATGTAGGTGCATTAATGAAATGGGGGGTTGGGGGGGGGGGGCGGTAGCCCCCTCACACAGAACTAATTATCATATAAAACTCTCCCGAAGCCTAATTTGAATTGTTTAACATAGGTTTACATAACATCGTTGTTATCTTACCTCTTAATCTCCAACCTGTATTTATAGTATTAAATTTCAGGTAAGAGAAAGCCGTGTGAGTGGCACACCAGATTATTTGTTTACATATATATATATTTATTTAAATATAAATGTATTCATGTTTTAAATTTTGTGTGTGTTTTTTATTATTTAAATATAATAAAGAAATAAAACTTAATTTTTATCCTGTTGTGATTCCAATAAAAAATTTAAATATTATGCAAGAGTACAATATTTTGGCAACTAAGAAAAAATAATTCGGTGCCGCTGATGCCTGACTTTCACATTCTAATTTTTAACCCTGCTTATAATGCATCTGTGTTCTACACCATTGAGTTCAGTGTCAATTGAAGAGAAACTTTTCCAGTTTCATAAAGTGATTCTAAATTAAGAAAGGCATCGTGCAGAAGTGTTTTTTGGGCGATATTTAATCTAGTATGCTCCTTCTATTTGGTGCATAGTACCAAATAGAGTACTTTTCTTAACCTGGCACTTTTAATTACTTTGTTAAGATGACAAATTTTTAACTGAACGAAATATCTTTGGAGTATTCAGCACACATTAACACCTTTCATTACGTGGCGAACACCGTGAGAATTAAAATTGAGAAAAACTTTGACACCAGCAATAATATTTTTTCTTTTATTATATGGAGATATATTTTCATACCACTTAGGGTATCTCTGTTATCCAAGATAAGAAGAGAGAGAGAGAATTTTTCACCCTTACTCAAACATAAAGTGAGATTTCTAAAACAAAATTGCAAGAACAGAAAAATACTTAAATTCTATTCTAGAATTTAAGTATTTTTCTGTTCTTGCAATTTTTTCGCTAGTTTACATTATTCTAATGTAAATTGCTAATGATGTCCAAATTTTCAGCTCACTGGTATAACTCAGTATAGTTGTATTTAATTACTTAAATATGTCAATTGTTTTCGCTACTTATCACTGAAATAGTATTACACTGCAAATTCATGAAACTTTCTTTTTAAATGGTCAATAAAAAATTATTTACCTAATTCCAGTTTTTTTTTTTTTTTTTTTTTTTTTATCGCGTTTCATTGTAGAAATATAAATTTTTACAGCTGATCAGCAAAATATGAATTTTCTTATAAAGGTTTTTTTTTTTTTTTTAATCGTTAAAATGTCTGATTTTTGTGAAAAGTTAAGGGATTTTCATTTTTATGAATAA
Organism: Salticus scenicus; assembly: GCA_963930645.1. Taxonomy (NCBI): domain Eukaryota; kingdom Metazoa; phylum Arthropoda; class Arachnida; order Araneae; family Salticidae; genus Salticus; species Salticus scenicus. The sequence goes on from OZ005658.1 coordinate 160,614,063, forward strand.
CATGTTTTCTGATCAAAATTTTCAATTGATTGGCCCAAAAAGAGTGCATGAATTTCTAACAATGTTTAAAATAAAGAAATATGGAAAATTCCACTTTAGTGGGTATCCTGCCACCATTTAAAAAACAAAACAAACAACAACAAAAAAAAGTATAATATTTATGCAGTTAATGACAGAAAAGCTAATTTTGGTTTTATGCATTTTTTTTTCTCCCAAAAAACAATCCTTTATCTAGATTTTTTTTTTTTGTGTATTAACTGAAGTATATACAGTTAGCAGCGAAATGATTGAAGCACATATCCATACTTTTTATATTTTTATTTAGTCTGATCGCTAGTTTTTATCATAAACTTACTTTTTTATAAACTGTATAGGACTAAGATCATGACTCGACAAATATTTACTTAATAAAACAATATTAGGTGCACTTCTTTTAAATAGAAATTATTGCTAGCACTTTAAAATTTTTGCTGCTGACTGTATTACATACTTTAAGTCACAAATAAAACAAACGATTTTTAAAAATGTGAAAATTTTCATCAAGATACAATTGAGCTTGATTTTATTAGGGTTTCTTCAAAGAAAACTGCTTAAGGTTTTATGGTTGGATCAAAAACACTTGTACAAATAATGGTTTTACTTATTAAATACAATAAAGAGTCAAAAGTTCATCTTCAAAAAAATTTTATTACAATAATTTACAAAAGAAGTTTTTACAAGGAAATCTTTTCTAGCTGTGCCTTAACTATTTTTATAATATTAAGACAACAGTTAATAAAGTCAGTCTTCCAAGATAAGTCTTATTAGTAATTAATAAATAAATAAAATTACATGCATATGTATGTAAAAAGTATGACATTAAAAAGGGGGGGGGGGGACAGATACAAATGCTTACAAAAATAATTTCACATTTGAAATATTGTAAATATGAAAAAAAGATAATTTTATTTTTAAATGAAACAAGGAGAAACATATGAAGATGACATACATGTAGCTAAAAGGTTTAGGCATCTCTTCTAATAGCAGATTTACAATTCCGTAAATACGACAATAAGTACTTTTTATGTTATAACACTGCTCTCCGTTGAACTGCTATAAAAAGACCCATTCTGTTCGCATGATAAACGGTCATGTCTTCTTTCAACCCAAAATAATTGTTGTCAGTTCTTGCATTTTATGGTGCTTATTTAAAGTTTTGTGCTTATTACTTTTAAATAACAGTTCTGCTCTCGAAACTCTGCTCAGATTCGGAACAGCAAACCTTTACTTCCATTGTTTCTTCATCAGAATAATCTATTAATTTGCTTCCAGATGAAACAGCTTTTTTTCTGGAAAGAAAAATTTCTTGTTGTCAAATATTAAATAGAAGATATTATGAAAATAAATAATTATATGATTAAAAAAAAAAAAAACTTTTTATGTACCATGTTTTTAAGTTTTCTAATGAATCATTAATAGAATACATGAGGATAAAAAAAATATATATATATATATATAAGCAATATTTCAGCATGCGGACCCAGTTCAGCGAACTAATAATAATAATGAAAAAAAAAAAAGGAATGCTTTTAGAAATAAAATATTACTCATTTTAGAAAAACGTATCATGAACTACATTGGACCTTATTAATGTGTATAAAATTTTTAAACTGATAATGACATCAATTTTTGTGATATGCATAATTTAACTTTTTATAATTTTTTAACGTTCACGTTTAATTAAATGTATTTATTTTTATGTCAAAAGAAAATGAACTCATAAATTTTTTTGGCAACAATTAAATTATAACTAATATTTCAATGGCTAATTTTACCATATTTTTATTAACTTCTATCTATTCTTGTTTGTTTGTGTGTTTGTCCGGCACAAATTTTGCAATCTATTTTTAACTAATTCTCCATTAGCTAAACATTTGAAACTTTCACAGTAGCTCAGAACCCGGTGACAACACAATACTTCGAAGTCAGATTTTCGAATAGTTTTCTTTTAATTAATTAAAATATGAAAATAATAAGCTCCTAATAGCAATAAAAATAGCCATTGAAATATTAGCTATAATTTAATTGTTGCCAAAAAAAAATTATGAGTTCATTTTCTTTCGACATAAAAATAAATACATTTAATTCAACATGAACGTTAAAAAATTATAAAAAGTTAAATTATGCATCACACAAAAATTGACGTCATTTTATTTTCAAAACCTTTTTTTTTTTTTTTTTTTTTTTTTTTTTCAGTGTTATTATTAGTTTACTGAACTGAGTCCGCGTGTTTAAATATTGCTTATATATTATTTTTTATCCTCGCGTATTTTATTAATGATTCATCAGAAAATTTAAAAACATGGTATATAAAAAGTTTTTTTCTTATAATTATTATTGCTATTAGAAGCTTATTTTCATATTTTAATTAATTAAAGGAAAACTATTTGAAATATTGTGTTATCACCGGGTTCTGAGCTATGCTACAAGTTTCAAATGTCTAGCTAGTGGGGAAGTTAGTTAAAAATAGGTTGTAAGATTTGTACCGGACAAGCAAACAAGAATAGAAGTTAATAAAAACATGATAATAAAGCACATGCAACATATTGACGCATTATGATTAGTTTTTTTTTTTTTTTTTTTTACTTGACATTAAAAATTATGTTTTAAAAGCCTATTTGCACTGTATAGAAACACTTATTAACTATATATTTGTCGCCTCGTTTAATCTTCATTGCTCTTTGTCGTAAGCACGTGACAAATAGACAAATGGATGAACAAAAGACAAATATATGCTATATTAATTCATAATTAATCCAAAGCATTATTGGAAAGTGTTAAAACTGCTTAACACGTCTATAAATTCAATTTCTAATTGCAGCCCTTATATGCCTCAATATTTTAGTGCAACCTTGTAAATCTGGTTTAACATACCATATTCCATACATATATATATTGTCACGTAGATGTCGGGAAGAGCCAAAGGGAACACTCGAAGTGAAGTAACAAACGTAGTTTATTAGCAGAACAAACTTATAATACCAGCTACACTCGTCTGAGAACATCCACAAACTGAGGAACAAGTCGCTTATATACTATATTCGAATATACCAGAATACAAGATTAACATAAATTAGAATATTCTAGAAACTGCTAGAATAGGAAATTAAATATGCAAAGATAATTATAAGAATTTAGAGTCTTTAAATTTACTTGCCCCCGGCTGGAATCGAACTGAAGCCGTCCGGGTGACAGTCCAGAGACATACCTCTACGCCACGCCGGCTGTAAAGAAAGCTGACTTTGTGGCATTGCCCTCCTTTCAAAGAACAGCGTCTCGCTGTTTTAGGACTTCTGGGTTGAAGCTCTAGTCCTCCAACGCGTTATGGGTACCTTGTACGTACCGTTCGTTTTAGAAGGAACAACAACATCCTGTTTTTTGTGTTCTGAATCGGCTTGTCCGGATCATGGTAGGGTTTCATACGTAGTACATGGACAACGTCTCTTGGTTTTCTTCTTCGCGAGTCAGGATCAAAATCTTGCACCTCATAGGTGACGTCTGATAAACGACGTAAATCCTGATATGGTCCAAAATACCTTCTTAAAAGCTTTTCAGAGGGGCCGACTTTCCGGACTGGAGTATACACCCATACGAGATCTCCAGGAGCATAAGAAACCACTCGGTGTCTGGAGTCGTAACGTCGACGGTCTTTATCTTGGGCTTTCAGAGTTCACACTCGGGCTAGCTGCCTTGATTCTTCAGCTCTCGCAATCATCTTGGCGAGGTGATCGTCGTCGACATCATCAGGGCAAAATGGTAACATTGTGTCCAGCGTAGTTTCAGCCTCACGTCCGTGAAGTAAATAAAAAGGCGTGAAACCCGTCGTTTTCTGTTTAGCGGTGTTGTAAGCAAAGGTTACAAATGGTAGAATTTCATCCCAATTCTTCTGTTCTGTATCCACGTACATGGACAACATGTCAGTCAGAGTTTTATTAAAATGCTCCGTCAGTCCATTTGTTTGAAGGTGATATGCTGTCGTCATCCGATGATCGATATTACACAATTCGACAAGAGCTGAAACAAGTTTGGATTGGAAGACAGCTCCACGGTCTGTGATAATTACTCGGGTAGCTCCATGCCTTAAGAGAATTTCTTCGAGCAAGAACTTCGCTACTTCTTCGTCTTCAGCGGTCGGTAAGCCTTTCGTTGCTGCATATCTCGTTAAGTAATCCGTGCAGACTATGATCCATTTGTTCCCACGAGTAGACTTTGGAAATCTTCCTAGACGATCGACCCCAATGAGATGGAAAGGTGCTATAGCTGGAGGAATGGAAACTAAGCGTCCAGGAGGTCGTTGAGGAACTGATTTTCTCCTTTGGCATTCTCGACAGTGCATCACATATCGGACAACATTTCTGTACATCCCAGGCCAATAAAACCTTTTGCTGATTCTGTCATAAGTTTTTACAAAACCAAAATGTCCTGCGGTGGGAGCGTCGTGGAAATGTCTCAGTATGTCCCCTTGTAGATGTTTAGGAATGACTGGCAGCCACGTTTTTCCATCAGGGTCAAAATTCTTTCTACATAGTACTCCGTCAATTAATTCAAAATCTCTTTTATCCGCGTTGGAGCGGTTATTCGAAAGAATAATTTTTGCGAGATCTGGGTCTTTCTTCTGTTCAATCGCAAGGTTCATACTCGTAGTCACAGCTAGAAATTTGTTTGTCGTCTCAGTTTCTTCGTCCACTGGATTTCTCGAGAGCGCGTCAGCGTCCCTGTGCTTCTTACCGTTTTTATATGTCACTGAAAAATCATGTTCTTGAAGTCAAAGGGCCCATCTTGCCAGTCTTCCTGAAGGATCTTTTAGACTCATAAGCCAGCATAGTGAATGATGATCTGTAACAACAGTAAAATGTTTTCCGAATAGATAGGGCCGGAATTTATTGATAGCCCATACAATGGCAAGGCATTCCCGTTCTGTGGTGTAATAATTCTTTTCGGCTTTTGCCAAGGTTCTTGAGGCGTAAGCTATAACTGTTTCGGCATTGTTCTGAATTTGGACGAGGACTGCCCCAATACCATACCCACTGGCATCTGTATGAATTTCTGTAGGGGCGCTTTCGTCGTACATTCGTAATACTGGATCAGAAGTGAGGGCTGACTTCAGACTTTTGAAGGATTCGGCCTCTTCAGGACCCCAATGAAACTTCGCATCACCTTTTAGAAGCAACTGCAAGGGTTCTGCGAGATAACAAAAGCCCTTAATAAATCTTCGGAAGTATGAGCAAAGTTCAAGAAAGCTTCGTATATCATGTACATTCTTCGGAGTTGGAAAATTGCTTACGGCTTTCACTTTGTCGGGATCTGGACGGACGCCATTACTGGAAACAAGATGACCCAGTATTTTCACTTCTTTGGCCGCAAATAGACACTTCTTGGGGTTGAGTACAAGACCAGCTTCCTGAAGACATTTCAAAACAAGCCTTAGTCGGGTGAGATGGTCTTCAAAGGTTTCTGAAAATACTAGGATGTCGTCTACATAGCAAAGACACACTGTCCATTTTAAATGGCGTAGCAAATTGTCCATCATTCTTTCGAAGGTCGCAGGGGCATTGCAGAGTCCAAACGGCATGACCTTGAACTCATATAAGCCTTCGGGGGTTATGAATGCCGTCTTCTCCCGATCCGCCTCGTCTACTTCTATCTGCCAGTAGCCAGAACAGAGGTCCATGGAAGAAAAGAACTTGGCGCCTTTCAAACAGTCTAGCGTATCGTCGATACGAGGTAGAGGATAGACATCTTTTTTCGTGATCTTATTGAGCTTCCGGTAATCAACTCAAAAACGCCAGCTTCCATCTTTTTTCCTAACGAGCACCACGGATGATGACCAGGGACTTGCAGATGGCTAGATGATACCTTTATCAAGCATTTTCTGAACTTCCTCACGAATTACGTCTCTTTCGGTCGATGATACTCGGTAGGCTCGTTGGCTGATTGGAGTATGATCACCTGTATTAATCCTGTGTTTCACATTCGTCCGTGAAGCTGTCGACTTGTCAGTCTTCTCGAAAATTCCGGAAAACTCTCGAAGCAGTTCGGCTAGCTTGGCTTTTTGTTCGTTGCTCAACTCGGGAGACAACATCCGGGAGCAATCCATCTGGGATTTTGACGTGTCTCGTGTATCCAGGCCATCCGTTGTGTCGGCAATCGCACATAAATGTCCTTCATTCAGGGGTTCGGCTAGGCCTAAGCACATTCCTTTCGGAATGACTTGGTTCCTGGACTGGAGGTTGGCGACCCAGATTTCACTTTGCCCGTTATGGTATAAGGATAGCATGGACGGTATAGCGAAATTCTTCTCGAAGAGCAGATGTTTATTGCCATCTATGACGACATTTACGTCTCTTCGTACTTGGCATCCTGAAACTGCTATTTTAGTTAAAGATTGGGGCTTTAGAGTGTAGTCTCTTGTGGCGTACAACCTCCAGGCATCCATCGATGCGAGGTCTTGGCAAATGTCCTCTATAAATACTTCACTCTGTCCACAGTCTATCACGGCTTTGGAAGCTTCTAAAAAGTCCCATCCAAAGATTATATCATGACTACAATACGACAAAACAATGAATTCAAATGGCAACTCTGCTATTTATGCGAATACGTAAAACACATTTTCCCATCGGCCGGACAAAATTTCCATCGGCGACTTTGAGCATAACGTTCTTGTCTTCAGAAAACAGAACCTTCTTTAGAGATCGACGATACTTATCGGAGACGACAGAAATTGAGGCTCCAGAATCCACTAGGGCTCGTATCGGCTTTTTATCCACGTTTATGTCTAGTTGGTTACCAGTCATCTTTGAAGTCGACGGAGGATTTTCACTACATGCGGCCTCACCTCTTTGGAAGGTCGCTCCGTTTAGTTTTCCTCACTATTGCGGCTTGGAGATCGACTTGATCGACGATATGGCGACAGTGATCTGAAACGGCGTGTTGGAGATCGGCCTCTAGTTGGACTAGGAGATGAACGGCGAGTGAAGATTGGTCGGCGAAGTTCATCTTCTGCGTCAATTTCTTAAGGGTTCTGTCGACGACGTCGATAGCTGTCGAAAATAGCTTTTCTTTCTCTGCAATAACGCACAACATGTCCAGGACGTCCACAGTAGAAGCAGACTGGTCTGTTGTCAGCTGTTCGCCAGAGGTCAGTTTTTTCTCGGCTGCGTGGGTGATCTCTGGACAGGAACTCTGGATTCTCTGGTTACAGTGGCATATGTTGGTCGTCGGGGTGTTTTGGCAGGTGTTGATGAAACGGGGGCTAAGACCCTTTGAACTTCATCTTGGACTATTTCTTCTAGGAATTGCGAACATGGCTCTGAAGGTTCTTTTGTCCGGTTGATCAGTCGATGGACTTCCTCCTGTATAATTTGGCGGATAAGCGAGACTAAATCTGGTTCCTCTTCCATGGCTGCCACTGGTACGACGTTTGGAAGCCTCTCAAATCTTCGTCGTCCAACCCTCTTCTGCTTCATGTCCTCAATGTAGTTGCACCATTTAATAAAATCCGTTGTGGTGTTGATTTATTTCGTTAACAGGGTTTGATAAATGTCCTCCGCAATGCCTTTCATTAGGTGATACACTTTTTCGTCTTCGGTCATTGAAGGATTAATTTCCTGGCACAGACCTAAGACACTCTGTATATAGGACTGCGTACTCTCTCCAAACCGCTGGGCTCTGTACTTCAATTGCTCCTCCGCCTTTCTGGTATACTTTTGTCGGTCGCCGAAGAGTCCGCTTAATTCTTTCTTGAACACCTCCCAGGAATTCAGAGTATCTTCATTGTTTACGTACCACTGTTTTGCCGTACCATCTAGGAAGAAATAAACATTGGCTAAGCTCATCATGTCATCCCATTTGTTAAATTTAGCCACTCGATCGTATTCTTTAAGCCATTTCAGAGAATCTTCTCCAGGCACTCCTCGGAAGGTCGATGGGCTCCTTTGCTGCTGGTAGGTAGGAGTCAATACGATGGGCTTGGTCTCTTCTGACAATTTGGTCCCTTCCGGCATTTTTGTTTTCTGTTTGCTGTCAGGAAAATAAAGTCCGTATTCGGGAGATTGTCCTCTTAAACGGCGACTTCTGCGAAGATCACCACTGTTATCCACGTTTGCAAGGTTTAGTACCCGGCGCCTCCACCAAAAAATGTCACGTAGATGTCGTGAAGAGCCAAAGGGAACACTCGAAGTGAAGTAACAAACTTAGTTTATTAGCAGAACAAACTTATAATACCAGCTACACTCGGCTGAGAACATCCACAAACTGAGGAACAAGTCGCTTATATACAATATTCGAATATTCCAGAATACAAGATTAACATAAATTAGAATATTCTAGAAACTGCTAGAATAGGAAATTAAATATGCAAAGATAATTATAAGAATTTAGAAATAATTTTTAGGGTCTTTAAATTTACTTGCCCCCGGCTGGAATCGAACTGAAGCCGTCCGGGTGACAGTCCAGAGACATACCTCTACGCCACGCCAGCTGTAAAGAAAGCTGACTTTGTGACAATATATTTAACGTATTAACAATAAATATAGATTTCATTATTTTGCAGTAGAAAGTTATTTAAATATGATTTAATAACTTTCATATTTAAATAACTTTCTAATCTAATTTTATGTGGCTCTGTAAATCTTAATGCTAATTATATTAGACAAAGCACTTTTTGTGCATAGTAATAAATATCAATTTCACTAATATTTATGCAAATTAAAGGTATTAAGATGTCAGTTTTAAGGAATTCCATTAATATTTACAAGAGTTAAAGTGTGGACAGACAGAATAACTTTTAAAGTTATAAACCCTTTTCAATTTTTTTAATGGTGTTAAAAAACAGCATAAAACAAAAGCATTATCCGAAAGCAATTTAATGGGATAAAATACAGAATGATATATTTTCGAGACTGTCACTTTTTGTACATACAATCAGGCTCTTCAGAATAAAATCACAACTTAAGATAAAATTGCAGTGAATGACTCAAATCAACTTTTCCAAATACATATACTGAAAACTTAAATTTCTTTGGACAGCCTCTTGTTCAGGGCTGTGGCTTGGGGGTAGGGGTAACCGAGCAGTTAACCAGGAAGGTTAATAATTACAAAATGCAGCTGAAATTAAAGTCTAATAAAATTAGCTGCCAGATAAAAGTTAAAGATTTAAGGCAATTATATATATTCTTCATTGGATCAATAAAAGATTAATTTTTAAGAATTTAAAAAAATATTAAAATAAATTTTTAAAAATTAAGTTTAAAATTCCTACTAAAATCTGAGGAATGTCATCCCTGACCTTACCATCTGATCTAAGTGATCAGCTAATTTTATAAACCAGATAATGGATAAGTATGACTTAAAGTAGAAATTTATTGAATAAATATTAGATGTGGAACTGAAAAAATCGTTTTACGCCATAGAGGAGAGAGACAGGTATTGAATTCATTTAATGCATTTTACATTTCTGACAACACTATCACTATCTCTTGGAGTAGAATGAATTTTATTAAATACATAGTACAAAGAAATTTGTTAGTAGAAAGAAGTCAAACAAATATTGATATTATGCTTGCAATTGTGGGTGAATATTTAATTTTGAAAATACTTTTGTGACACACAAACACAACAAAGAAAATAAGCAGAAGAAATATAAGCAATAATGAAAAACATGAAACAGTTAACTGCATGAAAATAATTACCTACTTATTTCTTCATATCGTGCCAATCTTTTTCCAGATTCGATTCGTTTTCTTTGCATATTTTCAGATGAATAAGTTGAACTTTTAGGCAGACGGAGACTTGGTAGAGCTGATGATTTCAATTGTGATCATACATTTTTCTGCTCAAAACAGAAAAACAGCCAGCTTAAAAGATTGCTTTAGATTCTTTCAACAATACATGTAAAGTAAAGTCCTTTTCCCCAAAACTGCATTTCAACTATTTTCATATTAAATTCATTTTAAATGACTACTATGTTATGCTTGTTGAATTCATTAGAAAATTTAATATTATTGTTAATAATAAGCTTATGTTAATATTCTGAACAGAAATATTTGTAATACTATTACAATCTAAATGTAACATAAAATTAGCCCGTATATTTTTAAGCATGTATTAAGTTTAAATAACTGCAAGCTAATACTAGTTAAACGTTATAATTAACATTTATAATTATATATTTTCAATATAAGTTAATGCCAGTAATTATAATTTTTTAAGGATTTGTCAGAAAAGTTGAGCAACATTAGGGGAGACCCGTGTACCTAGGGCCGCTTTTTTTCAATGCCCTAAAACAGAACCCTTGACCTGTTTAAAATTATCAAACTGATATGTACATATCTTTAGGACTAATTGCTTCCAATTGGGATCAATATAAATACCTAAAATAATAAATTCCGACAAATAGAAGGTTTTTAAAAAAACTTCACTAGTGGCCCTAGGTACAACACCCTCATTGTACCTGGGGCCGAGCCTCATTGTACCTAGGGCCATTTTCTCATATTTAGATTTCACTTTGTAATGAATAGAAAATAAGCATATAAACATGTATTTTATAAAAGAAACAATATCAAGTAATATATTTATTTATCGTATAATAATTATCATGCTGTTGCCTTAATTTAAAACACGAAATTTTTCACTTTGTTTTTTCTTTGGGATATTCTAACAGAAAGTTTTTTTTCTTCAATTTCTTTTTTTTTTTTTTTTTTGGAGTGTCTCTTGGATTTCTAGATCACTCTGGTTTTCAGTCACATCTTTTCTTTGATGTGGGAGGTTTTGCTTAGGTTCGTAGCATGACATACGAAAAGATGTTAGATGTTGAAAACCTTCAACAGGACACGAAACAGAGACATCCAGTTCTATCATGTTAGTTCCTGGAAAATCTTTTTTTTTTTTTTTTTTTTTTTTTTTTTTTTAATTTATGGAGGGATCTTGTCTTTCAGTCACATTTGAACTTAAATATTCATCCTCAGTGAATGTGTTTTGATTCACTGGCCATATGCCGGATACATGAAAGCCTGATAGAATGTTTACAGGAGTCAAGGCCGACGGATAGGACTTGCCAACATTTTCAGCAACGTCATATATAGTGATTGGTTTACCAGGGTTTGCCATCATCCAATTACTACAGGCTGTACTGTAAGGCTCCTGTACTGTGTTTCTTAACACTTTCGCGACCGCTGACGTAGATACACGTCATTTGAAAATATGAAACTCCACCAGTGGGCGTTTCTTTTGCAATTTGTATGTTATTTGTTTCTAAAAATTATACTCAGTATTCATATTTGTACAATCAGTATACTATGGATGCAAATACTTTGATTAGAGAGAGTATGATTATAATGCATATCCATTTGTAATAAAAATGTGAATATGGAAAATTTTGTTTTGAAAAATTGTAAATTATGAGAAAAACGCCCACAGGCGGACCTTACTGTCAAAAAGACAAAAACACGCGTTTACGAAAGTGTTGAAAGGTCCAAACACACTGGCCCTAGGTACAAGGCAGTCATGTGGCCCTAGGTACAAGTTTTGGTAACTTCATTCAAAATGCCTTCCACTAAAAAATCCACATACAGAGAGGACTAATTAAATATGTCATTTATTACTCAATATAACAAGCAAAATTATACACTAGAAATGAAATAAAAATATTTGACTTGCCTTTTTAAAATAGCAAAAGAGATGAGCTGCGAAATTTTACTTCAAACCATGTGAATTCGTTTTCTACATGTAACTTGTCAAAACTTTCTCCTCAAAAGTTCCAAAGTAGTTGTAAAAGTAGCAATTAGTGTTATTACTCGCCCAATTGAGTATTAAAACTTAAAACTAAATATTATTCAAATAAAGTGGGGTGGCCCTAGGTACATGATGGCCCTAGGTACACGGGTCTCCCCTATAGCATAAATATATTATGGCAATAAGCATTTATTATAGAAAAAATTATAACAGCTGTATAAGGATTAAAATGAAAGAAATATAGATGCTGATACAGTAATAGACTCTTTAACAAAAAGTACAATCAGCTATACATAAATAAATCTGGTTGAAGCGTAGAAACAAACTGTCAGCTTTGAAATTAGTTTTTAAGAAATACAGTAGAATTAAATAGGGCGTTCGTAAATACTGCTGAATATACTAAATTTCGTTACTGACACTTATCATATTCATCAATTTTGCATTTCAATTACTTTTTGCAAATACCTCTGTTTTCAGAATAAGCTCAGATAAAAATAAAAGCTCTACTTACGTGGGAAAGTGTAAGCATTTAAATCTAAATGCTTGGAACATAAACATCCTTGGTATAACTTCTTTTCCGATTTTCAAAAGTCTAATCCATTCTTTCCTCCGGTTAACCATGAGACTGCAGCCATTTGGTGATTATTTTTTGATTAGTCTTTTGGGATTTGGAATTTTGAAAAACCTGACATTGGGAGCTTTAGAACTTCTGTTATTACACTGGGGCACACAGCAATATATATTATCTCTTTTTTTTAAAAATAATTTTAGGGCTTTTAGGCTCCACTAATGCAATAGCATCCACGTACAACGAAACTTCAACGAACCCAACATGTCTTGTTTACAGTACTATGCGAGTTTCAGCTTTTATACACTAGAGGGCGTTGATTTCATTTCACTCGCGAATAGTTGTTCCTTTGATAAATATTTTAAAACTTTAAAATAGGATACCTCATGAAATATTGGGCATTTAAAGTAAATACAGGTATCATCTTAAATAGAAAAAGATGTTGGAAAAGATTAATATATTGTTACGAAATTGTAAATAATTGTGTTTATTTTTGTATAAATTCTTTCAAAGAGGCTTAGTAAGTTGATAAAGTGCTAATTTTGTGCATTTCTAGTCGTTTTAGCGTTGAAATAGCCTTATTTTCCCTTAAAAACGCATTAAAAGGCCCCAGTAATGCACGTAATGGATTTGGCGCCAAATTTGGCTAAGCTCATCATGTCATCCCATTTGTTAAATTTAGCCACTCGATCGTATTCTTTAAGCCATTTCAGAGGATCTTCTCCAGGCACTCCTCGGAAGGTCGATGGGCTCCTTTGCTGCTGGTAGGTAGGAGTCAATACGATGGGCTTGGTCTCTTCTGACAATTTGGTCCCTTCCGGCATTTTTGTTTTCTGTTTGCTGTCAGGAAAATAAAGTCCGTATTCGGGAGATTGTCCTCTTAAACGGCGACTTCTGCGAAGATCACCACTGTTATCCACGTTTGCAAGGTTTAGTACCCGGCGCCTCCACCAAAAAATGTCACGTAGATGTCGTGAAGAGCCAAAGGGAACACTCGAAGTGAAGTAACAAACTTAGTTTATTAGCAGAACAAACTTATAATACCAGCTACACTCGGCTGAGAACATCCACAAACTGAGGAACAAGTCGCTTATATACAATATTCGAATATTCCAGAATACAAGATTAACATAAATTAGAATATTCTAGAAACTGCTAGAATAGGAAATTAAATATGCAAAGATAATTATAAGAATTTAGAAATAATTTTTAGGGTCTTTAAATTTACTTGCCCCCGGCTGGAATCGAACTGAAGCCGTCCGGGTGACAGTCCAGAGACATACCTCTACGCCACGCCAGCTGTAAAGAAAGCTGACTTTGTGACAATATATTTAACGTATTAACAATAAATATAGATTTCATTATTTTGCAGTAGAAAGTTATTTAAATATGATTTAATAACTTTCATATTTAAATAACTTTCTAATCTAATTTTATGTGGCTCTGTAAATCTTAATGCTAATTATATTAGACAAAGCACTTTTTGTGCATAGTAATAAATATCAATTTCACTAATATTTATGCAAATTAAAGGTATTAAGATGTCAGTTTTAAGGAATTCCATTAATATTTACAAGAGTTAAAGTGTGGACAGACAGAATAACTTTTAAAGTTATAAACCCTTTTCAATTTTTTTAATGGTGTTAAAAAACAGCATAAAACAAAAGCATTATCCGAAAGCAATTTAATGGGATAAAATACAGAATGATATATTTTCGAGACTGTCACTTTTTGTACATACAATCAGGCTCTTCAGAATAAAATCACAACTTAAGATAAAATTGCAGTGAATGACTCAAATCAACTTTTCCAAATACATATACTGAAAACTTAAATTTCTTTGGACAGCCTCTTGTTCAGGGCTGTGGCTTGGGGGTAGGGGTAACCGAGCAGTTAACCAGGAAGGTTAATAATTACAAAATGCAGCTGAAATTAAAGTCTAATAAAATTAGCTGCCAGATAAAAGTTAAAGATTTAAGGCAATTATATATATTCTTCATTGGATCAATAAAAGATTAATTTTTAAGAATTTAAAAAAATATTAAAATAAATTTTTAAAAATTAAGTTTAAAATTCCTACTAAAATCTGAGGAATGTCATCCCTGACCTTACCATCTGATCTAAGTGATCAGCTAATTTTATAAACCAGATAATGGATAAGTATGACTTAAAGTAGAAATTTATTGAATAAATATTAGATGTGGAACTGAAAAAATCGTTTTACGCCATAGAGGAGAGAGACAGGTATTGAATTCATTTAATGCATTTTACATTTCTGACAACACTATCACTATCTCTTGGAGTAGAATGAATTTTATTAAATACATAGTACAAAGAAATTTGTTAGTAGAAAGAAGTCAAACAAATATTGATATTATGCTTGCAATTGTGGGTGAATATTTAATTTTGAAAATACTTTTGTGACACACAAACACAACAAAGAAAATAAGCAGAAGAAATATAAGCAATAATGAAAAACATGAAACAGTTAACTGCATGAAAATAATTACCTACTTATTTCTTCATATCGTGCCAATCTTTTTCCAGATTCGATTCGTTTTCTTTGCATATTTTCAGATGAATAAGTTGAACTTTTAGGCAGACGGAGACTTGGTAGAGCTGATGATTTCAATTGTGATCATACATTTTTCTGCTCAAAACAGAAAAACAGCCAGCTTAAAAGATTGCTTTAGATTCTTTCAACAATACATGTAAAGTAAAGTCCTTTTCCCCAAAACTGCATTTCAACTATTTTCATATTAAATTCATTTTAAATGACTACTATGTTATGCTTGTTGAATTCATTAGAAAATTTAATATTATTGTTAATAATAAGCTTATGTTAATATTCTGAACAGAAATATTTGTAATACTATTACAATCTAAATGTAACATAAAATTAGCCCGTATATTTTTAAGCATGTATTAAGTTTAAATAACTGCAAGCTAATACTAGTTAAACGTTATAATTAACATTTATAATTATATATTTTCAATATAAGTTAATGCCAGTAATTATAATTTTTTAAGGATTTGTCAGAAAAGTTGAGCAACATTAGGGGAGACCCGTGTACCTAGGGCCGCTTTTTTTCAATGCCCTAAAACAGAACCCTTGACCTGTTTAAAATTATCAAACTGATATGTACATATCTTTAGGACTAATTGCTTCCAATTGGGATCAATATAAATACCTAAAATAATAAATTCCGACAAATAGAAGGTTTTTAAAAAAACTTCACTAGTGGCCCTAGGTACAACACCCTCATTGTACCTGGGGCCGAGCCTCATTGTACCTAGGGCCATTTTCTCATATTTAGATTTCACTTTGTAATGAATAGAAAATAAGCATATAAACATGTATTTTATAAAAGAAACAATATCAAGTAATATATTTATTTATCGTATAATAATTATCATGCTGTTGCCTTAATTTAAAACACGAAATTTTTCACTTTGTTTTTTCTTTGGGATATTCTAACAGAAAGTTTTTTTTCTTCAATTTCTTTTTTTTTTTTTTTGGAGTGTCTCTTGGATTTCTAGATCACTCTGGTTTTCAGTCACATCTTTTCTTTGATGTGGGAGGTTTTGCTTAGGTTCGTAGCATGACATACGAAAAGATGTTAGATGTTGAAAACCTTCAACAGGACACGAAACAGAGACATCCAGTTCTATCATGTTAGTTCCTGGAAAATCTTTTTTTTTTTTTTTTTTTTTTTTTTTTTAATTTATGGAGGGATCTTGTCTTTCAGTCACATTTGAACTTAAATATTCATCCTCAGTGAATGTGTTTTGATTCACTGGCCATATGCCGGATACATGAAAGCCTGATAGAATGTTTACAGGAGTCAAGGCCGACGGATAGGACTTGCCAACATTTTCAGCAACGTCATATATAGTGATTGGTTTACCAGGGTTTGCCATCATCCAATTACTACAGGCTGTACTGTAAGGCTCCTGTACTGTGTTTCTTAACACTTTCGCGACCGCTGACGTAGATACACGTCATTTGAAAATATGAAACTCCACCAGTGGGCGTTTCTTTTGCAATTTGTATGTTATTTGTTTCTAAAAATTATACTCAGTATTCATATTTGTACAATCAGTATACTATGGATGCAAATACTTTGATTAGAGAGAGTATGATTATAATGCATATCCATTTGTAATAAAAATGTGAATATGGAAAATTTTGTTTTGAAAAATTGTAAATTATGAGAAAAACGCCCACAGGCGGACCTTACTGTCAAAAAGACAAAAACACGCGTTTACGAAAGTGTTGAAAGGTCCAAACACACTGGCCCTAGGTACAAGGCAGTCATGTGGCCCTAGGTACAAGTTTTGGTAACTTCATTCAAAATGCCTTCCACTAAAAAATCCACATACAGAGAGGACTAATTAAATATCTCATTTATTACTCAATATAACAAGCAAAATTATACACTAGAAATGAAATAAAAATATTTGACTTGCCTTTTTAAAATAGCAAAAGAGATGAGCTGCGAAATTTTACTTCAAACCATGTGAATTCGTTTTCTACATGTAACTTGTCAAAACTTTCTCCTCAAAAGTTCCAAAGTAGTTGTAAAAGTAGCAATTAGTGTTATTACTCGCCCAATTGAGTATTAAAACTTAAAACTAAATATTATTCAAATAAAGTGGGGTGGCCCTAGGTACATGATGGCCCTAGGTACACGGGTCTCCCCTATAGCATAAATATATTATGGCAATAAGCATTTATTATAGAAAAAATTATAACAGCTGTATAAGGATTAAAATGAAAGAAATATAGATGCTGATACAGTAATAGACTCTTTAACAAAAAGTACAATCAGCTATACATAAATAAATCTGGTTGAAGCGTAGAAACAAACTGTCAGCTTTGAAATTAGTTTTTAAGAAATACAGTAGAATTAAATAGGGCGTTCGTAAATACTGCTGAATATACTAAATTTCGTTACTGACACTTATCATATTCATCAATTTTGCATTTCAATTACTTTTTGCAAATACCTCTGTTTTCAGAATAAGCTCAGATAAAAATAAAAGCTCTAATTACGTGGGAAAGTGTAAGCATTTAAATCTAAATGCTTGGAACATAAACATCCTTGGTATAACTTCTTTTCCGATTTTCAAAAGTCTAATCCATTCTTTCCTCCGGTTAACCATGAGACTGCAGCCATTTGGTGATTATTTTTTGATTAGTCTTTTGGGATTTGGAATTTTGAAAAACCTGACATTGGGAGCTTTAGAACTTCTGTTATTACACTGGGGCACACAGCAATATATATTATCTCTTTTTTTAAAAAATAATTTTAGGGCTTTTAGGCTCCACTAATGCAATAGCATCCACGTACAACGAAACTTCAACGAACCCAACATGTCTTGTTTACAGTACTATGCGAGTTTCAGCTTTTATACACTAGAGGGCGTTGATTTCATTTCACTCGCGAATAGTTGTTCCTTTGATAAATATTTTAAAACTTTAAAATAGGATACCTCATGAAATATTGGGCATTTAAAGTAAATACAGGTATCATCTTAAATAGAAAAAGATGTTGGAAAAGATTAATATATTGTTACGAAATTGTAAATAATTGTGTTTATTTTTGTATAAATTCTTTCAAAGAGGCTTAGTAAGTTGATAAAGTGCTAATTTTGTGCATTTCTAGTCGTTTTAGCGTTGAAATAGCCTTATTTTCCCTTAAAAACGCATTAAAAGGCCCCAGTAATGCACGTAATGGATTTGGCGCCAAATTTGGCGACTTTTTCCCACCTTGGCGATTTTTTTGGCGACCTTGGCGAGAAAATCCTTATATGGGATATACCAAATATGGAAGCTGTAAGTTGATTGGTTGACCACTTTCTAGAGTTTTCTCGAAAAATCCGGGCTCCATGGAACAGCATATAAGGAGCGCTTCCTCGCCAAGGGCAGTCAGAGTTCAGTTCAGTCTTCAGCCAGCTTCGCTAGTGCTTGTATTGCTCTTGAGCCTCTTTGAGAGAGACTTGCTTCAAGTGTTATTGCTATACAGTTTGTACTGTGGATTTGCTATTGACAGCTGTTGTTTAAGCTGTGTTTACTGTTTGAATTGAAGCTGATACTTGGTTTATAGACCTGTATTTTTCTGGAACTTTCTGTGAATAAATTACTGAATTTTTCTACGTTTGGCCTTTCATTCTCAGACAACTCACGAACCCCCAAGTACGCAACATTTCTGGTGTCAGGAGTGGGGTTTGTCTGTGAATGGTGATAACGAGGGCTATGGAGCAAGAGATGAAAAAGCTTCTAGAAAGTCTCACTGCTCAGATGAATGAATTAAGATCTGGATTGATAGAGAAAATGGAAACAGGACAGGAAAAGATGGAAACCGGATTGATCGAAAGAATGAAGGAAGGACAAAGTGAGATGAAAGAAAGTATGGAAGCATCGCAAAGAGAGATGAAAGAAAGTATGGAAGCATCGCAAAGAGAGATGAAAGATAGCCTCGGTAAAGAAATGAAGGAAGGACAAAAAGAATTGGAAGCCAGTTTGACCGAAGAGATTAAATCTAATCAAGATGA
The DNA here is from genome assembly GCA_963930645.1 of Salticus scenicus. Taxonomy (NCBI): domain Eukaryota; kingdom Metazoa; phylum Arthropoda; class Arachnida; order Araneae; family Salticidae; genus Salticus; species Salticus scenicus. The sequence goes on from OZ005658.1 coordinate 160,632,958, forward strand.
GATGAAGAGAGAGCTTTCAACGGTGAAAGAATCAATAGAGGGTAAACTAACTGTGATGAAAAATAGAATGGATGAAATAGAAGAGAAAGTTATAAAGATAGAAGGAAATTTTGAAGAGAAAGTTTTGAAAATAGAAGAGAGTTTTGAAGAGAAAGCTATGAAGATAGAAGAAAATTTTGAAGAGAAAGTTTTGAAAGTGGAAAAGAATTTTGAAGAGAGATTTATGAAGATAGAAGAGAATTTTGAGGAGAAATTTAAAGAAAACTTTGATCAAGAGCTGAAAGGAAAGGTTTCAGAGATAGAAAGCAAGTTTAAGAGAATGGAGGAAGATCTTGAGAGAAAAATGAAAGAAGAGTGGAAAGGAGAAGTAATAGGGAATGAACTGCAGAGTAAGATTCGGAATCTAGAAGAAAAGTTAGAATCCATGCCTCAGGAAAATGAAAAGAAAGAGAGAAGAATCCAGAATCAGGAATTTATTAAGCTATCTACCTACGACGGCAGTTCCTCCTGGCATGTATATAAGACGCAGTTTTCCATCGTAGCTGAAGCTAACGGCTGGGACTCTACCGCCAAGTCTGTCCACTTAGCAGCAGCATTACGGGGAGATGCAGCCGAGATACTGAGAAATGTTTCTAAAGAAGAAAGGAACGACTTCGAGGCCCTGACTAGAGCACTGGAGCTACGGTTCGGAGAGAAGTGTTCTAAGGACTATAGTCGCCTCCAGCTGAAGTCTCGTTACCAGAAAACGGGCGAAAGTTTGCAAGAGCTGGCAGCGGACATTCAGAGACTGTCACACCTAGCATTCTCAGACTGTCATGCTGACACTCGAAACGACTTAGCTCTTCAGTACTTTATCGATGCTGTTCGTGATCCAGAAATTCAAAAAGCGCTGAGACTCTCCAACATCAGAGACGTAGAATCAGCGTTAGGCTATGCACTTAGGATAGAGGCAGCCCAACAAGCCTCCCGTAAAGACCGCCATACCATAAGAGCAGTCTCATTAAACGATACGCCTGCTGGTGAAAATGAAATGAAGAGAAGCATCGAAGAGATCTTAAAGAGATTGCGCAGCCTGGAGAATAATAAGGAAATAAAGGACCGGAAGATAAAGTGCTGGGGCTGTGGAGGGGATGGTCATGTGAAGAGGAACTGCCCTGTACGACCAACTGTAGGAAATCACCCGGCTTCACCATCACTGCAGGGAAACTAAGAGGAGGCCATCTCGCGGGGCGGAGGTTGCCTCAAATTAAAGAGCCCCAATTTACAGTATTTCATGTTTCATCGATGAGTGGCGGCGATAATGGACTTCACGTCTATGGCCAAGTCAACAACGCCACCTGCCGGATGATTCTGGACACGGGAGCCAACGTGACCATCATTAGAACGGATTTGGCTCAAGAACTAAAAGAGAAGATCATCTGGACGCCGCCCTGTGTTAAACTCCAGACTGTGACCGGAGACGAAATCAAAATATATGGAAAAATGAACTTGATCATCACTTTTGGGAACGCCAGTTACCATCATATGGCATATGTGGCAGATATAAGAGATCCTGTAATCATTGGAATTGATTTCCTGAGAAAATTTAACTTTAAATTAGACTTCAAGAATAATGAACTGCATTCGAATTCGGAAGACATAGCTGTGTTCAACACTGAAAATCAAGACATTCAGCCAATATGCCAGATAACAGCCAAGTCGGAAATTTCCATCCCTCCACATACAGAGACAATAGTTTCAGGAACACCTCCTACCAAGCAGTACTTCCGCTATGGACTGATTGAATACCCGAATACAGACAATAGCCCAAGAGGAGTTCTGGTAGCTTCATCTCTAGTTGATCTCTCAAAGAGTACTATTCCTGTGAGAGTCGCAAACATCAGCGATAAGGTCCGGACAGTGAAGAAGGATGAGGTGTTAGCAACCTGCACTCCTGTCACATGCATCAACCGCCCCACGCAATCAAACGAATCCAAGTCTTCAGAACAATTAATAACGGAATTACTAAAGAATGCAGAGTTAGGAAAGGAACAGAGATGTGCTGCGGAGAAGCTACTCCAAGAATTTAAAGACCTGTTTTCTCGAACACCTGAAGACGTCGGGAGAACGAACATCACCCAGCACAGAATTGATACAGGAAATCATCCTCCAATCAAACAACATCCAAGAAGACTTCCATTTGCTAAACAGGAAGAGGTCACTGAACTTCTAAGTGAAATGCAGCACAATGATGTCATCGAGCCATCAACGAGTCCTTGGGCCTCCCCCATAGTACTGGTGCGAAAAAAAGGATGGTTCAACAAGATTTTGCGTGGATTATCGTCGTTTGAATGACATCACGAAGAAAGACAGTTACCCTCTTCCCAGGATTGACGACACATTAGACACACTTGCTGGCAATAAATGGTTCTCGACTTTGGATCTGAAGAGCGGTTACTGGCAAGTAGAATTACATCCTGATGATCGTGAGAAGACTGCATTCACCACGGGACAGGGACTGTGGCAATTTAAAGTTATGCCATTCGGATTATGTAATGCTCCTGCCACCTTCGAACGCCTGATGGAGACAGTGCTAAAAGGACTTTCCTATGAAGCCTGTCTGGTGTATTTGGATGATATTATCATTGTGGGGCGCACCTTTGAAGACCATCTACGAAACATCCGAAAGGTGCTGGAGAAACTCAGAATGGCTAACCTCAAATTGAATCCAGGCAAATGTAACTTGTTCCGTCGTGAAGTGAGCTACCTCGGCCATATCATCTCTGCCGAAGGTGTGAGAACTGATCCTGAGAAGATCTCTGCAGTCGAGAACTGGAGTCGCCCTGAAAATATACACCAACTACGAAGTTTCCTGGGGTTATGCACTTACTACAGGAAGTTTGTCAAGGGTTTCTCAAATATTGCCAGACCACTCCACAAGCTGACGGAAGCCAAACAGAAGTTCCTGTGGACAGATGAATGTGAAAAAGCGTTCAAGCGACTTAAAGAGGCCTTAACATCATCGCCTATCTTGACGTATCCACAGCCCGACAGACAGTTTATACTTGATACAGATGCCAGCCATGAGAGTGTCGGTGCTGTTCTGTCGCAGGAAATTGATGGACAAGAACATGTCATTGCCTATTGGAGTAAATGCCTGTCTAAACCGGAGCGAAATTACTGTACCACCAGGAAAGAGCTACTCGCCATCGTAAAAGCCGTAGAACATTTCCATCATTACCTCTATGGCAGAAGATTCCTGCTCCGGACTGACCATGCATCTTTAACGTGGTTGCTCCAGTTCAAGAACCCGGAAGGACAGATTGCCAGGTGGATACAACGCCTGCAGGAATATGACTTCGAGATACGTCATCGTAAAGGGACTCTACATGGTAATGCAGATGCCTTGTCACGGAAGCCCTGCTCGGAAAGCTGCAAGTACTGCTCTAGAGCCGAACAGAAATACCTGCCGATAAATCCGGTTGCCTGCCAAGTTACTGTCTCAACATCATCAGATCAAGATCCCGATCCATGGAGTGACGAAGAACTTAGAAAAGCCCAGTTGGAAGATCCTGACATAAAGCCAATATTACAGCTGAAGGAGACGACCAGCAACAGACCTATCTGGCAGGACATTTCCAGATTTAGTCCCATTACGAAAAGTTATTGGGCACTTTGGGACTCTCTTCATATCAGAAACGGCGTATTATACAGAAAGTGGGAATCTGATGATGGGAAAAGCTTCAGATGGCAGATTTTATTGCCAAGATCAAAAATTCCGGCTGTTTTAGAACAACTGCATAGTAGCTCTACCGGAGGCCATTTTGGGGTTATGAAGACTCTGCAGAAAGTTCGGGAACGCTTCTACTGGTGCAAGGCAAAGGAGGATGTGGAGAAATGGTGTAAATCCTGTGATGCTTGTGCGGCACGTAAAGGCCCGCAGAAACGAAGTCGAGGAAGACTGCAACGGTATAACGTGGGAGCACCATTTGAACGGATTGCAATCGACATCCTGGGTCCTTTGCCACGGACCTCCAGTGGAAATAAATACATTCTCGTCGTGATGGACTATTTCACCAAGTGGCCTGAGGCATATCCCATTCCCAATCAAGAGGCATGCACAGTCGCAGAGGTCCTAGTGCAGCAATGGGTGTCAAGGTACGGCACGCCCCTACAACTTCATACCGACCAAGGTAGGAACTTTACCTCTGATGTTTTCAAAGGACTGTGTCAACTGCTCGGCATAGACAAAACCCGGACAACACCCTTACATCCCCAGTCGGACGGCATGGTCGAGAGGTTCAATCGTACCATCCTAAATAACCTCTCTCTGCTAGTATCAAGGAACCAGCAAGATTGGGACTTGAAGTTGCCATTGTTCCTGCTGGCTTATCGAAGTGCTGTCCATGAAACCACAGGCTTTACTCCAGCCCAGATGCTGTTTGGACGTAAACTTCGTCTCCCCTGTGATCTCCTGTTTGGTTGTCCACCCGATGCGCCTTCATCGCCCGAGGAGTACATCCAAGATCTCCAGGCACGATTTGAGGACGTACACAACTTTGCTCGGGAGCGGATTAACATGGCAACGGAGAAAATGAAGACAAGGTACGATCTAAAGGCTACACAACATGAGTTCCAGGAAGGAGAGAAGGTCTGGTTGTGGAATCCTGTTCGTCGAAAAGGACTCTCTCCCAAGTTACAGTGCAACTGGGACGGACCATACACAGTCTTAAAAAGGCTGAATGATGTAGTGGTGCGGATCACTAAAACACCATCGTCAAAACCGAAGGTGGTGCACTATAATAGGCTAGCCAAGTACCACAAGTAACGGTAAAATTAAAATTTTAAATGTAAATACTGGTAAAATTTGCGCATGCGCACTGTAAATATTTGTACATATTTGTGAATTTTGTAAATATTTCCCACTTAATTTATATTTCTATGTTATCGTTATGTGCAACTTAGTTTTTGTGTTTTAGATTGTGTAAATTTGTTTAGTTTCGCCTCTTGACCAAGGGTTGCACTGCCCGGGACGTGCAGTCCTTGGGAGGGGGGCAGTGTTACGAAATTGTAAATAATTGTGTTTATTTTTGTATAAATTCTTTCAAAGAGGCTTAGTAAGTTGATAAAGTGCTAATTTTGTGCATTTCTAGTCGTTTTAGCGTTGAAATAGCCTTATTTTCCCTTAAAAACGCATTAAAAGGCCCCAGTAATGCACGTAATGGATTTGGCGCCAAATTTGGCGACTTTTTCCCACCTTGGCGATTTTTTTAGCGACCTTGGCGAGAAAATCCTTATATGGGATATACCAAATATGGAAGCTGTAAGTTGATTGGTTGACCACTTTCTAGAGTTTTCTCGAAAAATCCGGGCTCCATGGAACAGCATATAAGGAGCGCTTCCTCGCCAAGGGCAGTCAGAGTTCAGTTCAGTCTTCAGCCAGCTTCGCTAGTGCTTGTATTGCTCTTGAGCCTCTTTGAGAGAGACTTGCTTCAAGTGTTATTGCTATACAGTTTGTACTGTGGATTTGTTATTGACAGCTGTTGTTTAAGCTGTGTTTACTGTTTGAATTGAAGCTGATACTTGGTTTATAGACCTGTATTTTTCTGGAACTTTCTGTGAATAAATTACTGAATTTTTCTACGTTTGGCCTTTCATTCTCAGACAACTCACGAACCCCCAAGTACGCAACAATATTTTAACGAAGTAATGAGAAGATTTTAAGTATGTTAAAATTTTAATAGTAAATTCAAGTTAATCATGAGGGAAAGCATTGAAGATTAAGATAAGAAAATTGCAAGATTTTAATATCGTTTTTTTAGCAATAAATATAAGTCAAAATTTAATGTAAAATGCATGTATAAGTCACAAATTTAATCAGGAACGGTAAATTGATAACATAACTGATTTAAATAAGTTTTAAATTAAGTTTTAAAATTTAATTTTAAATATAACAGACTTTTAAATAAGTTTTAAAATATTCAAATGGATACTTTTTATTTAGAACATTATATGTATAGATCACGAATTTCTTAAAGAAAACGAAGTGATGCAGATTACAATAATGCAAAAAAAAATGAAAAAGCAAGGTTATGTCATAAGTAAATTTTTAACACACGTGTCACGTGAAATAAATTGTAGCATATGCATAAAGTATCTGATATAAGTTATTAATATGTTGCAGCGGAATAAATTTCATATCTGTCATCCTTCGCGGAAAAAAAAAATATCGCCGAATTATATGACGAACATATTTAATTCCTTTCAAAAATCATGGTTATTTTAACAACTTATATTGAGAGAGTAATGAATAATATGAAACGATATTTCGCACAATACATATTACGAAAATATACATCTGGCTTGTACATTTTCGTGCTACGTTTTTGATAGCCAAATACAAAAAAAAAAAAAAAAAAAAAAACTCCAAGGACGACATAGTTTTGAAATTTAAAAATAAATTTTTGTCAATTTGACAGCAAAATAACTCCATCTAACGTATGCACATGATAACTAATGCATGTCTATAATAATTAATAATAATAATGGCCATCTTCAGTCAGGAACAAATCCGGTTAGACTTCTTCAAAACAGAGACTCTTGGTAGCCCTTTTTTTCCCTAGAAATGCTATGTATTTTACCATGTTTTTATTAACTTCGATTCTTGTGTGTTTATCAGCGACAAATCTTGCAATCGATTTTTAACTAACTTCCCGACTAGCTAGACATTTGAAACTTTCGCAGTAGCTCAGAACCCGGTGACAACACAATACTTCGAAGTCAGATTTTCGAATTTTCGAATAGTTTTCTTTTAATTAATTAAAATGTGAAAATGATAAGCTCCTAATAGCAATAAAAATAGCCATTAAAATATTAACAATAATTTAATTGTTGACATAAAAATTTACGAGTTCATTTTCTTTCGACCTAAAAATTTAATACATTTAATTAAACGTGAGCGTTAAAAAATTGTTAAAAGTTAAATTATGCATTTGGCAAAAATTGACGTCGTTATCATTTTAAAGATTTTGTACACAATGATAAAGTGCTAATGTAGTTCATGATGCAAATATATGTTGTTCGGAAAGGATTAATATTTTATTTTTAAAACCAACTTTTTTTTAAATTCAAATTTCCGGTAACTCTTTAACAAATCACATTAGAACGTCCATCTTTGGAATATCAATAATAAGATTTTTCTCGCCAAAAGTCGCCAAAAAAGTCGCTAAGGGCAAAAAGTTGTCAAATTTGGCGCCAAATCCATTACCTACCTATTGGAGCTTTTTAATGCGTTTTAAAGAGAAGTTTAAGCTATTTAAAAACATGGTATATAAAATTTTTTTTTATCTTATAATTATTTATTTTTTAAATTAATCTGCATAAATGTTACATCATTAGAAAGATCTTTCAAAACTGAACGTTTTTTGTGCTTACACTTTCCCCTTAATCTCAATATGTAAAAGGATTTCAACGTAAGTTTATAACTACCATTGCAATTCTTATACCCATGGAGGATAAAATTAAAATGTAATCATAGAATAATAATAAAGGAAGAAGGAGCATAAGTGTTTCTACATAAGCTGTTGTGTTGCCACAACAAACAGCGATAAATGCGCTGAGGAAGGGTGCCTTACTTCAAGGTTGAGAGGAGCAAAAGTAGCTTTCCCTGGCATTTCACTAGAAGGGGTTTGTAAGCATTAGGAGTATTGGCGTGCTCCTTCTTCCTTTATTATTATTCTATGAATGTAATATAAAATTCAATCATAAAAATTATGGACTAATAGTTATTACATCATTTTCTTGCAATCATGATAATGTACTTATCTAATATAAACAAACATATGATTGCGACATCATATTTATCAAATTAGTTAAAATAAATAAGGTTACAAATAAGTTACCTAAGGTTACTTCGTTACAAATATGGTATCTTTCATTTGGTACCTTATTTGTAACGAGGTTTTGATTAGATATTTAATAATTAATTAAAATATAAAAATAATTTCAATATTGGACATTTAAATTTATGATTGTTGCCAAAAAAATTTGTCAGTTACTGTTATATATATATGTAGTATCGGCCCCTTGCTTCCTATAACCGTTGATTCCAAAACCGCCCAGTTTCCCTTTGCTGCTGACGGCGAGCGCAGAATCTTAGAGGAAGGACGTAGCTGTGACGTCAGACGGACGTCACTTCCGGAGCACACGTTTTCATCGACAGAAGCTGAGAGCGTTGGCCAAAGAGAGGGCTCAGTTGACGAATGGATGGCGATGAGTGCATATACACGATTGCACCTTGTTCTGTGTACGACAAGTTTTCGCTGTGACGGAGTTCTGTATTAGGCCGCGTACTTTTTTAAAGTGACCGAAAACAAAAGTTATGAGTTATTTGTTTGTGCCGATAACTGTGCTAAATGAACTATTGAACGAATATTTTGACTTTTTAAACGTGATTGTGTTGATCAGCAGTACTACTTTAATTCATAATAACGTTTTTGTAAATATGTATAAAATACTTTAACTTTCTTTATTAAATTTTGAGTGATTAATAATAAATAAGTATCAGTTTTTTTTTTTTTTGTTTTTTGTTTTGTTTTTTTAACGCCCACGAAAAATTGGACATCCCATATATATATATATATATTATTTATTTATTTTATTTATTTGTTTTTATGAGGGGATGAAATAATGTTTTCATGCGAAAAATAAAAAAATACCGAATTTGCCCATGCATATATAAAAAATAATTATTAAAACGAATCGAAGAAGGAAGCGAAATAAGTACTGAGTTATATTACGATAAAAACGATTTATAATATGATACGTTATATTAGACCTATCATCCAGGGTTAGTAGGCATTTTCGTTAAAAGAAATAATTTGTTCGTTCGGTGCAACTTGCACATTAGTCCCGTCAGGTACAACTTGCGTATTAGTCCCGTCAGGTGCAACTTGCACGTTAGTCCGCTTTAAATACAGTGACCAGCGAAGCTGGCAAAGCATTCGTTGATTCACTACCTTAACTGATTTCACATTCCTTCATTTTTTACAGTGTTATATTATAGCGTCTAGAATAAATAGTGTGGAAATCACCTATAACTGTGATGTTAAAATAATGCTACAAAAATTAAGCTTACTCAGATGTCGCTGTGATCGAATCTCTTGCTCAAATCGAAGACCTGATTGGCTTTTCCCAGTTTCGTCAGTTTAATCACGTGATCTAAGCATATAATTAAATAGGGAGTCTCGGTTTTGTTGTTGTGACACTAGCTTCGATTACAATGGCATCTGGTGACAGGCTTAATTTTTTTAGTACAATTTTACTAGCCGCTTTCCACACTGTTTACTCTAGACGCTGTAGTTATATACTAGTTTATTAAATAGTGCCATAATATTGAATGCCATATTTTTCAGAGTAAAAATTAATACATATATATATATATATATTTTTTTTTTTTTTTTCAGTATTAGTAATTTAAATCAATTTTAAAATAAATTAGTTTTAAAAAGTTGTGGTTTAATAGTTTTATTTCGGGAGAAAATAATTACCGTGTTTTAAATTTAATATTCATAATTAAAAATGAAGTTTCACGAGAGAGAGCTTTCAAGATTAGATACCATCATAGAATAATAATAATAAAGGAAGAAGGAGCATAAGGTTTCTATATAAGCTGTTGTGTTGCCACAAAAAACAGCGATTATTAACAAGCCTTTATTAACAAACTTCAATATTGAGAGGAGCAAAAGTAGCTTTCGCTGGCATTTCACTAGAAGGGGTTTGTAAGCATTAAGACTATTGGCGTGCACCTTCTTCCTCTATTATTATTCTATGGATACCATTAATAAAATGCAGACTCTTATCAAACTTATATTGACAGAATTAAAAAAGAGAAGAAATAAAATCAAAATTAAAACAATTATAACTTACTTGTTACTTTAAATCTTGTGTTGGTTATAATAAGAAACCTAATCATGGCTTCGATGCTTCACGTTTTGCTGTTTATCATAGCGGAGCGGAAGGGATAGAAGTTTTAGTTTGTGTTTGAATTGAAGTTCATTCGCGTATCTGTATCACATGACAGTTTGACGTCATAGTGAATGTAAAAAAACTAAAGCTCGAAACAAACATTTGAACTTTAATGACACAGAAGCCGCTAATGTGCAGATTACCTAGTTAAAAAGCGAAAAACCGCACTTTAACGGGTCGTTTTAGTTAATCTGCCTATTAGCTAGGTAACCTGCGCATTAACGGATTTCGAGCTTTAACGGTAGCACATACATGTTTTAAAGCAGATTTTTCCGCTTAACACGATTAAGGTTTTTATTTGAAAAAAAGTCAATTTCTGATACTTAGGGCCCATGTATGGTACTTCAGTTGATAGATCAATTGAATGCACGAAACTTTTTAAATCAATATGTTCAGCGAAATTGCTTTTCTTTCGAGATATTTTGGTGTATCCAGACTAGAGTCCTGCATCGGGTCGGGTAATCCGATTTTATCCGAACCCAACCCGGTCGACTAAATATTTTTCCGTGCGGGTCGGGTTCACTGATCTTTTTTACTGCGGGTCGGGTTCAGTTTTCAGCCAGTCGGATCAACTTGAGAGCATCTTTCAAAAAAATTTTACCTTAATAAGGGCCGCGGTAGAGCGCCAGTCGGTAGAGCGTCGGCTTCGTAATTGGAAGATTGCGGGTTCGGTACTCGAGCCGGCCAAAGACCGTTGTGTACACTAATAGTGGCTGGTGCACGTAAAATCTGTCGTGGCCGCAATGCCCTCCATGTTCCCATCAAAAATTATACCTCTGGGGTGACAGAAGCGGGAGAGCCATCTCTTCCGTGGAGGATCAAAGTTGTGATGGCATGTCTCCGGACCACCTGTAGGGGTGTGTCCCAGACTGTCGGCAATTGCCCATCTGCGCAGCACTAGTGCGACGTAAAAACCAACCATCCAACCATCTTAACCTTAATAAATAGAAATGTGTTTGATATATATACCCATACTAGATACATGCTTACCCAAATTATTATAGCAAACATCCGTATCGCACTGAAACAATTAACAAAATACATCAAATACATTTTTATTATCTTTTAGAATAGAAGCTGTGAAAAGCAGGCTCCCTCTTGGAAAATAATCAGATGTGTGATTCATCTATTTTTATTACTCACATCCTTTTAAAATAGACTGTCAACGTAAACTAATAATTACATTTTTTTCTCTTGCAGATGTTCTTAAGAATTTATTGAAATGTAATGAATTTAGATTTAGATGAGAACGGATGTTTAGTAGACGTCTGCAGAACTGCATTATATATATATATATATATATATATATTGTGTGTGTGTGTGTGTGTGATAAGCATTAAAGAATAAACTACAAACGAAAAAAATTGAAACACTTTTTTGAGCACTTGCAATACACATCACACATGCAGTCGGCAGTAAAGTTTTTGAAGCGCTAGAAGTAATTCATGTTTAAAAGATACGCACGTAATACTGTTTTCTTAAGTAAATATTTGTTCCTTATGCTGTTTATAAAAAAAGTAAATTGATGATAAAAATTAGTGATTAAAAAAAAAAAAAAGAAAGAAAGAAAGAAAGAAAAATGTGGATGAGTACTTTAATAATTTTGCCGCCGACTGTAAATAGTTAAAAATTATTATTAATCTATTTCTTATATTTTAAATTTTTTTAATTAGTACTAGTTAATTATATTTTTAATTCTTTTTAAAACGATTTACCAATTTATTTTATAACTTAAAGATGTTTGCATGATTTTTAGTTGAATTATTCATCTTCATTTATGTTCGAGTTTCAGGTCGGGTTCGGACTCTAATCGAAACCTTTGAAATACCCGGTATATGGAATAACGTTCTTTGGGGGAAGGGGGAAAACACGGATTTAAAATAAAAAGAAAGAGAGAAATGCGTATTTGATGCATTTATTCCATTTGAATAGTACTTTAAGAAAGACGCAATACACTGGTAATTATGTTTGTGTAGGTATCTGCATCTGTGCGTGTGCGTGCGGGGAGCTGTAAGCAAATAATGATTTCATTAAAAAATATATTGTTATCAGTAAGTATAAATATATTATTAGATTTTGGAACTACGAGTGATGTAAAATATCGACATTGAAAGTAATGGCTTCTTATATTTTCATCCTTTAATTAGTAAAATGTGAAGGGGTGGGGCACCGCATAAATAATAATAATATTTTTTATTTTAGGAAATATTTCTAAAAAATAAATAAATTAAACTTTGATGTTGAAATCAGATGTGATTTTTCCGTACTTTCTCCATTAAACTCCCAATCCATGAGCTTGATTAATATGGGCACAAATTAATTAAAATTCAATTCCTCTTTCTTAAGGGGACTCTCCACTTATTGTCTCCAAAAGCCGAAACCAATGTTATTTTATGGGGAATTTTGCCCCCTTATAACTCATTAACTAATAAAAATTCTTAAATTCCGTTTCACATTTAGAAAATTCCCAATAGCTAAAAATTTTATCGTTTTCTAAAAATTGATTTTTTTTTTTTTTTTTTTAAGATTTTTTTTTTGAGCTCAAAAATGCAAAATTTCACATTCTGAAAATTCGCATTTTACAACCACAAAATAAAATATAAAAAATTTAAAAGATAAAATTTTAGAAAGCGATAAAATTGTTAGCTATTGGGAATTTTCTAAATGTGGAAACGGAATTGAAAAATATGTATTAGTTACTGAGTTATGAGGGGGCAAAATTTTCCGTAAAATAACATTGGCTTTGGATTCAGGGAGCGATAAGTAGAGAGTCCTCCTAAATAATTTTACCGAAATGGGCATTTTTTTTTTTTTTTTTTTTTTTTTTTTTTTTTTTGTCATGAGGATAATTTAATCTGGTGGATTTTGTCCTGGACACAGTATTCCTTGTCAGTATGAATAATCATATATTGGTCAAACAAACGTAAACACAAGTTTTGCCTTAAAGAACACATTGATTAAATTCAGAAACATGAAACTAAAAAATCTGCCACAGCTAAACATTGTTGTAAGAACAACCATAATTTCAACTTTAATTCAGCTAAAATAATTTATCAGCCTAATCATTTACATGAACTCGATTTTCTAAAAGCTTTCCATATCTATAAAAATTTAAAAAATATCATTAATTGCGATTTTTTTGTACCCACTCTCTCGAATTGCTGGAAAAATCACATAAAATCTATATATTCTTATTTTTTTTTTTTTTTTTTTTTACATAGCTTTCTACATCCCAAATTTATTTTGGCTTACAGTTTCTTAAATTAGGGGAAGCCGGGGTAATAAGAGACAAAAAATATTAATAAAATCTATACTATTAATCTAAATATCTTGAAATAAATGTCTCGTATTAATTTCATTAAATGGACTCCTCTTGATTTTTTAGGTGATTTTTTAACTTAAATTTTTTGTTAAAAAAAAATTTAAATTTTCATTAAATCCTTGTCTCTAATAACCCCACGTGGGGTAATACGAGACCAGGCTTGTAACTGTCCATATATAGCAACGTAAAATCATGTGGGGTAATAAAAATCATCTGGAAACAATTCTATATCAGCCAATAGTTTTTAAATTTTATTATTTACATCCATTCAAAAAATATGTTTTCTCGAAAATTAACTGTCATAAATGTGTTTGTGAAATTCATTTCTTTTAGTATTAGGTCCTAAATAATATAATATTGTACTTAATGATAGTTCTACATAATCCCCATAGCCTAGGGAATAACCAAAAACATCAATATAATTTTTAAAATGGGCAGAAAATATTTTACGCATTTTCTAAAATGTAGTCGAAAATAGGCAAAAAACCGTATCTTTGAAATGTATACAAGCGAACAAAATGTTATAAAAAAATTTCTAGTAATTATAAATGAACTTATTTATTATGTAATGAAGTATTAATGACTAAATACTAACTTATAGACATTCTAAACATAATTTTACGTAATCATAAACCTTAAATATGGTCTAGCCTAATGAGGAAAACTGCTTTTTGATTTAAAGTGAAAAAAAAAAAGTTCTCTTGGTAAACTTAGACTAGGCCTAACACTAGGTAAACTCTTCATAAACTAGTCAGGCAGAATTAACTGGAACTACAATGGGAGGGGGGGGGCACAGGGATTAACAGTGGGGGTACCCCACAAAAAATAAAAATGGGGTAATAAGAAACATGCCTAGAACATAAAAATAAAGTATGCTTTCAAGGTTTTAAAAAATTGTACATCAAAAGTCATAGTCTTAGTCAAAAGGTTACACATTAATAAATCCCAAACATCTAACTCACAAAAAAAAAATTACAAAAAATTTAGAAAATGTCAGGAACTTTTAGGGTAAGTTCAAAGCGAAGGTTTTTTTCATCGTATTAAAAAAAATTCAAAATGTGTTATAAACTTCTCAATAAGTGTATTGTAGTAAAGAATACACATGATACTTAATATTACACATTTTTAAAGTTGTCTAAGTACATTTTTTGGAGGTTTTTTTGACTGCGTCTCTTATTACCCCCGGCTTCCCCTACTCTAAGGACAGAGCACGTGATATCACTCACAGTCACGTATTGAGTAGAGTGGCAAAATATTGATATTTCTAACAATACAGTTTGATTTTTTGGCACTCAAAAGTAAAAAAAAAAAATGTTAACGGCGTTTGTTTGTAAACATACCCTTTCCTTATTGGTTGATATTCTGACTTTATAATCCGCTTCCCTACCTAGAATTTCCTAGAATCCACTTCTTCATTCTACACTCATGACGATACGCTTTACGTTACCGAAACTGCAGCCTGCATTAACATTTTTTTTTCTTTTAAGTTGGTGCCTTTAACGTGTGTAAATATTGATATAAAAATCCTATGGCTTTTCTTCTGTATAGATGCGCAGATACCCATTTACAGACATTAGAGCAAGCGCATGTTTATAAACAAGCGACGCTATTCTGCGACTTTTTCGCATGTAGACAAAATATCTGCCTTTCCATTGGTGCTTTATCCCACCTTTTGCCTACATTCTAAAGTATGTGCGGAATCATCTGTCGCAGTGACGTCACGTGCGCCTGCTCTTTTGAGACACGATTGAGATTAGAAAGAAGATTTTAAAAAAAGTTAAAACTCTACACTCTTTGCAAAGGCAAAACATTATTGAAATGAAATACTAAAATTTTTATAACGATATGAATAATAATAATAAATATTTTTTAATCTATAAAATAACAGCAAAATGTCATGCTTTATTATTCAATCAAGTTTTATTATATTTGATTACGTGACAAATGCACACCAGAAACACAAGAAAGCTAAAAAAAATCTCATTCCTGTTGAGAACATGCTTCAAACATGACTGGCTCATCTTCTATATGGGTGCGTAGATGTCTCCTCAGACTTCCTTTTATATAAAATCCTTTAGAACATACTTCACAAACATATGGCTTTTCTTTTATATGGATGTGTTGATGAATATTTAGATATCGCTTTTGGGAAAATCCTTTAGAACATACCTTACACACGTATGGCTTTTCTTTTGTATGGGTGCGTAGATGTCGCTTTAGATTTCCCTTTTCAGTAAATCCTTTAGAACATACTTCACACACATATGGCTTTTCTTTTGTATGGGTGCGTACGTGTCCCTTCAGATGTTGCTTTTGGGAAAATTCTTTAGAACATACTTCACACACATATGGCTTTTCTTTTGTATGGGTGCGTAGATGAATCCTCAGACTTCCCTTTTCTGAAAATCCTTTAAAACATAATTCACACACGTACGGCTTTTCCTTTGTATGGGTGCGTAGATGAATCCTCAGACTTCCCTTTTCAGAAAATCCCTTAGAACACAATTCACACACGTACGGCTTTTCTTTTGTATGGGTGTGTAAATGTTTCATCAGACTTCCCTTTTCAGAAAATCCTTTAGAACATAATTCACACACGTACGGCTTTTCTTTTGTATGGGTGCGTAGATGAATCCTCAGACTTCCCTTTTCAGAAAATCCCTTAGAACATAATTCACACACGTACGGCTTTTCTTTTGTATGGGTGCGTAGATGAATCCTCAGACTAACCTTTTGGGAAAATCCTTTGGAACATACTTCACACACGTATGGTTTTTCTTTTGTATGGATGAGTAGATGTTTTTTCAAATTTCCCTTCTGTGAACATCCTTTAGAACATATTACACACACGTAAAGCTTTTCTTTTGTATGGATGCGTTCATGAATATTTAGATAACTTTTTGGGGAAAATCCTTTAGAACGTACTTCACACATGTTTATTTGCTTCTGATAACATATACATCAGGGCGAGTTCGGGCATGGCGTACTTGATCTGTACGCCATGGTTCGGGAAACGAAACCGCTCTCCTACCCTCGAAGGCAGCATTTTTTTCAATCACACTCTTTTCAGAAATAGATACCTCCTGATTGGCTGAAATCTTTGTTCATTTGCTGAGTGTTTGCCGGTTATGCCGGCAACACGGAGTAAGAAATAACTGGAGCGGAAACTAGCATTAAATGTGTGTTATCCAATTATTTGAGTAAAAGATGGCGCCACTTTCAGCTGATGTTCGATCATTCCCATTCCGTAATGCTTTCCAATGCGCAAAACGCTCATTTATTTTATTTTTTTAACGAAAAGAATGATTTTTGAGAAAATCGGCGAAAAATGAATTTGAATGTATAGGGTTTCCTTAACAGCAGAAAATTTTCACAAGCGGCATAGGACACTTGTTATTTTAAAAGAGCCAATTTTTATAGACTTTCGTTAAGATCATAACGAATTAAAGGGACATTTAAAGGGACACAGGGATATTTAAAAGGACTAGGGAGGAAAATGATATCTATAATAAAGAAAAATGTAGATTGAAAAGAAATCTATCGTATATAATAAATTTTCGTCGCACATATATATATATATATATATATATATATATATATATAATTTGAATAATCTAATTCCTTTACAACACTCAGCAAATGAAAGATAGATGAAAATACCAACAATATATATATTTAATCATAAATTTCAATTTTAATTTATAAGCAATTTATAAATAAGTAGAAGAAAAAAATTATTTTATTTAATATTATTATTATTTTCTTATTGTTATTATACTTCTTAGTTATGGATGATTCTATACATTATTTAAATATCTTAATAGTATAAATGTATTTTATGATTATGATTTGTCATTATTACATTTAGCTGTACAAAGCGGTTTTTTTTTTTTCTTTTTTAATATATGATTTAGTTTCTATAAAATTAATTTATAAATATAACTAATTATTTGAAAATAATATCTATGATTAATTTAGTTTATAAATATTAAAATTTATAAAACAATTTTTTTTTCACCTTATAATATATCAATCTTCACACATTTCTGAGTGGCGTCATACTGCTTTTGAAGTTGGTAGGTTGGAAGTGCTGGGTTCGATCTTATGTTGTTTCGTCGAATAGCCGTTCGACGTTTTCCGTGGTTTTCTCTGAAACTCAGGAAAATATGTGCTGGGATCCCTTAGAAAGTCCCCCTCTTTTCGCTTCTTGGGTTATGTGTTGAGGACACATAACTGAGTCACAAAAGCCTCGTGTAGTTAATTGCCTTATTACCAACATATTATTTCGTCTAAACATATATCTTTAAAGAATTTTGTTTTTTACCTGCCCCACGATTGACCGAATGGCTATGTTCTCAAAGTTGTTTGACGGGAAGTGCTGGGTTTGATACCAAGTCACGTTCACCAACCTATCACAAGATGTTTTCTGTGGTTTTCTCTGAAGCTCGCAGGAATAAAATGTAAATATACTTAAAAAAAAAAAAAAAAAAAACTACGGAGGGCAGGGTATTTACTCAGGTCTAAGACTCTAAAATTGCATTCCATCTTAAATTAAAAATATCCATTGCTTTTATGTAGACGTTTTTTTAATAGAATGCATTTCGTATTTCATTGGGATTAAATAATAATAATAATAAAATAAAATAAAAATTATAAAATATATTTAAAAAAAAAATTGCTTATATAAGTTATTTGAAACTGAATATCCCTTTGATTAATTTTCATTTTGACGACAGCTTACACAAAATTGGCTTTTTAAAAATAACAAGCCTCGCATACAGTCGGTAACAAAAGTGTCCAAACACTAGCAAAAATTCCTATGTAAAAAAAGTTCGATTTTGTTAAATATACTTTCATACGATTTTGTAAAATAAATCCCTGTCGAATCCTGTTCTTAGTCAGTGTAAGAACATAATTCGATAAGGATTTATTTAACAAAACCGTATAAAGTGTACTTTTTTTACATAGGAATTTTTGCTAGTGTTCGGACACTTTTGTTACCAACTGTACTTCTTGTAAAAAAATATATATTGTTAAGTAAACCCAGTATAATCAAATTCATTTTTCGTAAATTTCTCAAAAATCATTTTTTTTTTTTTTTCTTTTTTGTTAAAAAACATTTTTATATAGACATTTTTGCAAGTGAAAGCATTACAGAACGAAGACAATAGGGCACCTACCGTAAACAGGGTGTTTTTTCTTTAATATAGTGTTCTTTTCAAGCTCATAGACGGGAAATGCCGAGTTTAATTCCAAGTCGCACTTGCGGACCTAGCCGATCGGAGTTTTCCGTGATTTTCTCCGCAACTTGCATAGCTACTGGCTAGGATCCCATAAGGAGACACACTGAGGGCTTTCTACTCAGGTCTAAAACCCAAGTGCTGTCAATTGGCCTTATAATCCCAACATCACACCACGAATGAGGTCTAAAATTTACTTTTTCAAACAGTTTACATATAGTAAAATTGCATTTGACATTCAAAAATATTTATTACTTTTACGTAGATTTTTTTTTTTTAAATGGAATTAATTTTATATTTCATTGGGATAAAAGAAAAAAAAATAATTATCTGTAATAAAAATTATAACAAAATACTTTTTAAGAATTATTTATAAATTATTTGAAATTAAATGTCTCTTTTAATTAATTTTCCTTTTGATGACAGCTTATACAAAACTGGCTTTTTTAAAATAACAAGTATCACATACTTCTTGTAAAAAATATATGTTGTTAAGAAAACTCTGTGTAATCGAATTCATTTTTCGTTGACTTTCTCAGAAATCATTATTTTTGTTAAAGAAAGTTATTAAATGAGCATTTTTGCAACTGAAAAGCATTACGGAGCGAAGATTATCGGACATCTACCGACGAGTAGCGCCTCTATATTACCTAAAAGTATATTGCAGTTTTTCAAGGTTTCGGCCATTGGAGTTTCCCCTCCAGTCATTTCTTACTCCGTGGCCGGCAACTACAAACTTCTTCCTTTTCCTTCAGTGACTTAGCAATAGCAAATATTTAACATAGATATAGTAATAAGACATAGATTGATCAGCGAGAGGGAAAAAGTGATGCCATTTTTTTTTTCGGGAAAAATCATTCTAATGGCTGCCTTTTCCCGAGTAAATCACACTAAGTTGAATGCAAAACTCCAGATACAATTTCAAATTCATTTTTCTTTTTATTCTCTTTTTTTCAATACTCTCTAATGGCTGATTTTAGAACTTTATTTCGTTATCAAAATTTTTTGCTCGATAACATGGGGATGATATATCTATATATATCTATGAAATTTCTAGCATACATATTTCTAATTATTTATACTTTTGCTTTAAAATGTTTTATACTTATCCGTATGAAATAAAAATGAATTTATCCGACATTTATTTAAAGAGTAAAAATATGACATTGTTTACAAATGAAAAAGAAATAGTGTGTTGGTAAAAAAAAAAGTGGCAAATCAATGTATTTATTTATTTATTGTTGATAACACATATACATCAATTTGTATGCTTGACTCGAAGTCCGCTTGTAAATCTTCGTCAGATAAACACAGATAGCACATGACAGAATTATAATATAAAGAATTGGAAAAACACCCAGGGCCAGCTCGAGAATCGAATGGCTTCTTATATTTTCATCCCTTAATTAGTAAAATGTAAAGGGGTCGGGCACCGCATAAATAATAATAATAATTTTTATTTTAGGAAATATTTCTAAAAAATAAAAAATTAAAAAAATTAAACTTTGATGTTGAAATCAGATGTGATTTTTCCGTACTTTCTCCATTAAACTCCCAATCCATGAGCTTGATTAGTATGGGCACAAATTAACTAAAATTCAATTCCTCTTTCTTAAGGGGACTCTCCACTTATTGTCTCCAAAAGCCGAAACAAATGTTATTTTATGGGGAATTTTGCCCCCTTATAACTCATTAACTAATACATATTTTTAAATTCCGTTTTCACATTTAGAAAATTCCCAATAGCTAAAAATTTTATCGTTTTCTAAAAATTGATTTTTTTTAATTTTTAAGATTTTATTTTTGAGCTCAAAAATGCAAAATTTCACATTCTGAAAATTCGCATTTTACAACCACAAAATAAAATATTAAAAATTCAAAAGATAAAATTTTAGAAAGCGATAAAATTGTTAGCTATTGGGAATTTTCTAAATGTGGAAACGGAATTGAAAAATATGTATTAGTTAATGAGTTATGAGGGGGCAAAATTTTCCGTAAAATAACATTGGCTTTGGGTTCAGGGAGCGGTAAGTAGAGAGTCCTCCTAAATAATTTTACCGAAATGAGCATTTTTTTTTTTTTTTTTCGTCATGAGGATAATTTAATCTGGTGGATTTTGTCCTGGACACAGTATTCCTTGTCAGTATGAATAATCATATATTGGTCAAACAAACGTAAACACAAGTTTTGCCTTAAAAAACACTTTGATTAAATTCAGAAACATGAAACTAAAAAATCTGCCACAGCTAAACATTGTTGTAAGAACAACCATAATTTCAACTTTAATTCAGCTAAAATAATTTATCAGCCTAATCATTTACATGAACTCGATTTTCTAAAAGCTTTCCATATCTATAAAAATTTAAAAAATATCATTAATTGCGATTTTTCTGTACCCACTCTCTCGAATTATTGGAAAAATCACATAAAATCTATATATTCTTAATTTTTACATAGCTTTCTACATCCCAAATTCATATTGACTTACAGTTACTTAAACTACTCTAAGGAAATATATAGACAATAAGACTTCTTCACACACCATAAATTTTAAGCCAGCACAACTGGTTTCGAAAGGACGTAGCCTTCCATCATCAGGTGCCAAAAAAAAATGTGCTACTGCCTTGGAGGCAAAAGCAAGACTGAAAGCAGGGCAAAATCCGGAGGGGAAGGAGCAACACAAACAACCAATAGGAAGCATCATGCAGGACCAATCAGAGAGGAACACACATGCACACACAAAAACAAAAGCAGGGATTGAAGGAATAATTAATTAATTCTATTTTATTATTTATTTATTTATTTTAATTTATATTTATTTATTTTTTTTAACTAATAAGTAAATTTAATAAAGTTTATTATTATTATTTTTTTAAATTGTTTTTAATTATTTAATTATAACTATCATTGTGTTATACGCATAATGAAGGAAATTATTTAATTGAACAAAACAAATTTTTCCAGGCTGTAGACAGAAAAATTTGTTTAATTTAATTAAATAATTTCCTTCATTATATTTATAACACAATAATAGTTATAATTAAACAATTCTAAATAATTAATAATAATAATAACAATAATAATAATAATAAATTTTATTTAATTTACTTATTAGTTTAAAAAAATTAATAAATAAATAAAAAATAAATATAAATTAAAAAAATAAATAAATAAATAAAATAAAATTAATTGTTTATTCCTTTCCTTCCTCCTTTTGTTTTTGTGTGTGCATGTGTGTTCCTCTCTGATTGGTCCTGCATGATGCTTCCTATTGGTTGTTTGTGTTGCTCCTCCTCTTCTGGATTTTGCCCTGCTTTCAGTCTTGCTTTTGCTTCCAAGGCAGTAGCATGTGTTTTTTTTTTTTTTTTTTTTTTTTTTTTTTTTTCACCTGATGATGCAAGGCTACGTCCTTTCGAAACCGGTTGTGCTGACTTAAAATTTATGGTGTGTGAAGAAGTCTTATTGTCTATATATCGTTTGTACACCAGTTTTGCATTTACTTTTGTTACTCTAAGGAAAGGCACGTGATGTCACTCACAGTCACGTATTGGATAGCGTGGCAAAATATTCATATTTCTAACAATTCAGTTTGATTTTTTGCCACTCAAAAGTGACAAAATTGATCGACTGCTTTTATTTGTAGACATGCCCTTTCCTCTCCTAACAACACACTTGTCCACTATATTCTTCGACCACATTTGATGCAAAACATGGAAGAATCTGCGCAAGCGCTAACTCAACGGGTCCAATGCTGAAATAGGGGTGACAGTCAACTGACTCGGAGAAAAAGAGCATTAAAAGAGCACGGAATTGCTGGATGTTTTCCAAATATCAAGCTAGCATCCCACGTCCTCACTAAGGCTCCTATATATACGACCTGGTGCATCAGGCATTTCGTTGCCTTAGGTTTGCCACATGTGCCCGGCGTGTTCCTCTGATAAACAAACGACAAACATTTTTTTTTATTGTCTTACGTTACTTTAGAGTAACTTGTTTCATTATATTTCATAATTTTAGCTAAGTAAACTATGATATGGAAGTTTGTTTAGCGATAAACTGCTATAATCATTCAAGAAGTGAATATAAAGTGTTCACAGACCTTCTATTACTGTGTATTTGAGTTTCTGCGACATTTTGTAAAAGAAACAGAAACTGCCCTAACAACACATCTTACCCCAGTACATCCATAGGATATCCTGAGAATAAAATAACATCCTGAGAATGTACTGTGAAAAAAATGTGTTTTTAGGAATATTATTGTTGCTTATTGCTCTCATCTTGACCGGATTAGCTTCAGATCAAGATTTCTTAAAATCGTTAGGGAAGCGATAAGGACGCCGCGCGGGAATGCTGTCCTCTTCGGTGGCAAAAAAATGGCGGTGATGCGCCGGCCTATTATTTTATTTAAGTGGCTCTAGTCCTCACTACCAGTTTTAGGATATGTGGCTGCACTGTACATCCTAAAGATATATCCCAGGATGTCCACAGACGTCCTGAGTTTTAGGATATGTGGCTGCACTGTACATTCTAAAGATATTTCCCAGGATGTCCACAGACGTCCTTTTCATCCGTAGGACATCCTGAGGATGAAATTTGGAGAACATGTGCTGTTAGGGTTATTGGTTGATATTCTGACTTTATAATTCTCTTCCCGATCTATACATATTTCAATCAATCCACTTCATTCTGTCCTCCCTCATGATGGTACGCTTTACGCTACCGAAAGTGCAGCTTGCATTAACTTTTTTTTTTTTACACGTTGGTATCTTTATCGTTGTGTAATATTGATATAAAAATCCTATGGCTTTTCTTCTGTATGGATGCGCTGATACCCATTTACAAAGACATTCGAGCCATAATTCAGATAAAAAAGTCAAAACTCTACACTCTATGCAAAGGCAAAACATTATTGAGAGGAAATACTAAAATTTTTATGATGATATGAATAATAATAAGAAGAAATGCTTCTTAATCTATAATATAACAGGAAAATGCCATGTTTTATTATTCAATCAAATTTTATTAAATTAGCTTATGTGAAAAATGCACACCAGAAACACAAAAAAACTATTAAAAAAATCTCATTCCTGTTGAGAACATGCTTCAGACATGTCTGGCTCATCTTCTATATGGATGCGCAGATGTCTCCTCAGACTACCTTTTATATAAAATCCTTTAGAACATACTTCACAAACATATGGCTTTACTTTTATATGGATGCGTTGGTGAATATTTAGATGTCCCTTTTGGTGTTGGTGTTTGGGATTAAGGCCGATTGACTGCTGTAGGTCCTGGGCCTGAGGGGGAGTGCCTTCCGTGGAGGTCTTTCTAAAGGGTCCTAGCCCGTATTTACGCAAGATGTCCCTTTTGGGAAAATCCTTTAAAACATACTTTACACACGTATGGCTTTTCTTTTGTATGGGTGCGTAGATGTCGCTTCAGATGTCCCTTGTAGGAAAATTCTTTAGAACATAATTCACACACGTATGGCTTTTCATTTGTATAGGTGCGTAGATGGATAATCAGATTTCCCTTTTGAGAAAATCCTTTAGAACAAACTTCACACAAGTATGGCTTTCTTTTCTTTTGTATGGGTGCGTAGATGAATCCTCAGACTTCCAGAAAATCCTTTAGAACATAATTCACACACGTATGACTTTTCTTTTGTATGGGTGCGTAGATATTCCATCAGACTACCTTTTTGGGAAAATCCTTTGGAACATACTTCACACACGTATGGTTTTTCTTTTGTATGGGTGTGTAGATGTTTGTTCAAATTTCCCTTTTGGGAAAATCCTTTAGAACATATTTCACGCACCTAAAGCTTTTTTTTTTTTTTTGTACGAATTTGTTGGCCAATATTTAGAAAACTGTTTTGAGAAAATCCTTTAGAACATACATCACACATGTTTGTTTATTGATGACATATGCATCAGATTTGTAAGCTTTACTCGTAGTCCGCTCAAAAATCTACACGACAAAATTAGAATACGAAGAAATGGAAAAAACACACAGGGCCAATTCGGGAATCAAACCTGCTCTCCGATTCACTTGTTGTTTGAAGGGGGTATGCATTGAGACCTGTTGCTGCTGGGGCTGTTGTCTCAACCACGGATTAAGAGTTTAGAATGTACAGTCGGTAACAAAAGTCTCAGAATACTAGCAAAAATTCCTATGTAGAAAAAGTACACTTAATACAGTTTTGTTAAATAAATCCTTGTCGAATCCTGTTTTTAGACTGACAAAGAACAGGATTGGACAAGGATTTATTTAACAAAACTGTATTAAGTGTACTTTTTTTACATAGGAATTTTTGCTAGTGTTCGGAGACTTTTGTTACCGACTATATTACGAATGCTACGGAAAAGTAGTAATTTTCATCTTACAGATAGGAGGCGAACAGATCTTGACAATCTACCAATAAGCGCGTTTGTTTAAATTTGTAGCGGTTCATTGGTCGTTCTCGGAAATCAGATGATGACAGAAGCCGAAGGGGCGGGCCACAGACTAAGGAATTACTAGCATATAGTAATAAGACATAGATTGATCAGCGGGGACAAAAAAGTGATGCCTTTTTTTCTCGGGGAAAGACGGCGATTTTACTCTCTTTTGGATGTCTTTCCCCGAGTGAATATACACTAATACACACAGATAATTTAGCAAATAAAATTTATGAATAATTTATATACTAAAGATGAATGAAAAAACTCCAGATACTCTTTTTTCTTTCTCTCTTTTCTTCTTCTTTTCCTTTTTTTTTTTTTTTTTTTTTTTTTTTTTTTTGGTATGGAATAACGACGTTTAAAGAAATTTATCGTTTCCATTTTACTATTTCTGTCTGGTTAGTATTTTTTTTTTTGGTCGAAAAAACTATTGGACGTATCCTCATCTTTTGAGATATTCGAGTTAACTCTTTAACTGCCAATCGCAATACAGTCGATAACAAAAGTGTCCGAACACTAGCAAAAATTCCTATAAAAAATCACACTTTATACGGTTTTGGTTAATAAATTCTTATCGAATCGTGTTCTTAGACTGACTAATCTTCAAAAAAATTTGCGTTAACCTTTTAACGGCCAGTCACAACACATAGCAGAAATTGAGTTTATTCGGAAATCGAGCGCGGACAAGTGGGCAAGCAGACAGGCAGAAAAACTAATTAAAGTCAAAATATTTTCTTAAACCTTGTTCGAAACTGTAAGAAACGCTTAACACAACTAAAAATGCAATTCTAGCAATTTTGAATTATAGCCCCTAATATGAACGAGATTCGACTAAACTTGCATTCAGTTGGACCTTGTCCTAAACTGGTGCTGATTAGATTTGGTAACCAATCTCTCGACAGGTGGTGCTGGCCATCCTATTTTGTTTTTTTCTAAGTACTAAACATGACAGTATATGACAAAATTTCATATAAATGTACATAATGTGAGTTATAAATTATTTATAATTTTGATAAATTTATATGAATTATTGATAATAGTAGTAATGAACTTGAAAAAATAATGTGTGCATGTAGGAGCATTGCTTTCCTCCTGGGAGAGAAGTGCCCTTCCCCCGGGACCTGTGTAAATTTTTAATGTGGATATTTTAGAAAGAACTCGTCAATATTTCTAAAACGAATGATTGAACCATGGATCTGTATTAATTTAAAACAAGGCCACCAATTTCTTTTATTTTTACTGTTAAATACATATATATATATATATATATATATATAGACATATATAGACATACAGTCGAACCTCGTTAACGTGAATTACTTTTAGCATGAACTGTTACCACAATCCCCGTCAAAATGAAGATTACTTTAGTTATATGACGATCAGTTACTGAGAGCATGAACTTGTTATAACATTAACAAATTTTTGATCCTCCTATAAATTCACGTTAACGAGGTTCGACTGTATATCTTTTCATGTCTGCACAAAAATGATTTTTCAGCATTTATTATTATACTACTTTAAGAAAAAAATCGTCTGCATTCATCATGGAAAATATCTTTAATAAATTATAACTTAATAAATAATTTGTATTGCATAAATTTGTATAGGATTATATATAGAAGAAAGTCTTGTGGTAATACTAGTTATAATATATTAAAACAAGCGGACTTTACCTCTGCCGTTGCTAACTACATTTAAAAGAATTTTGAAAATTCGATATTACTTACTAAAATAAAAACTTAAAAAATATTAAAATAAAAAAAAAAGTATTCCATTAAAAATCAAAACAGTATTTAAAGCGTAATAATAACAATGCAACTGATTATAAAAAATCATATTTTTCATAAATTAGTTAAATTTAGCTTACTTATGAAAACTTATTCCACTTCCTTTCATAAATGTATTTGTACAATTAAAAGCCACGCAGTATTTCTGCATTTTCAGTATATATTAACATTTTATTCCATTATTGTTTCCGAGTTTTATACTCTCTCATGGCTGATGCAAAAAAACTTTTTCGGCATCAAAAATCTTTGCACGTTAACATAGGGATAATAGATCTATATATATTACTATATCTATGATCACTAGAACCACTAAGACTACTATATAGTAGTCTTAGACCCGGCAAGGCGGTTCTAAAAGTGAAGCCTCAACTGTAACCGAGCCACCATATTAGTACAAGCAAAATCACAGACTAGGAATCACTGCGACAGAATATTTTTAAGTTTTCTGCGTCAAACCTTGTTCGGGTAAATCTTTTCAATAAGACAATATTGACATGTTTTCTTATTCACACATAATATATGCATATAATTATACAGAAATCGATATTATTAGTAAATTGTTGGCGAAATCTTAAGACAGGAGTTTCCATTTTCTGCTAAAATTTAGAAATATCTTATTTTTACGGGCAAGCCTTTCTGCAAATGACAATTTCTTTTTTCTGCGACAATGTTACTATGTCACATAAATTCTGCTACAAGGTGTATATAATGAATGGTTACGCATTAAAAGGAACATTGAGGTTGTAATGAGCCTTCACTTTTTGTGTGTTTCATAGGCCTTATCAAGGTTGTATTTAAAAGGGGGAGGGATTTGCAAATTTTTTTTAATTATCCAATAAATAATTTACTAAATTAAAGTATTTATATTAATCTACTTGTTTAAATACCTGACCAGTGACTATGAGACTTATTTTGTATAAGCTTTATTGAGTTTGCTACTGAATAACATAATCAAGATGCATATAAAACAAATTTTTCAGATACTTGCAATGGTAATAAGTTCTTTTACACTGTACTGTAAAAAAACTTTGAATGCTACATATTGCATTTTCAATTGTGCATTACAATAACACTTTCAAATTTCATGACAACTTTGTCTATTTATAAAAGTTAGAGCTTGGCTAGTTAAATTCAAGTCAATAATCAGTAAGGTTTTTAAAATGCTGGTACTAAATGATGAAGAATGAAGAATTTTCATGAAGAGTCAAAATTTATCGAATTATTCTGGAACGTGAAATTAAATGAATGGCTTGCTGATTTTATTGTGTTTCGTGTAATTTATTTAATGAAAATTTCACTGTAACATGTTGAACTTAAAAAAAATTAAAATTAAAAAAAAAAAATGCTAAAGGAGCTGAATATTTTAATATTGGCTGTGGCTGTTGCTACGGCATACGTAACAATATTATTGTTACGGCAGTCTGACTGCGCTTGCGCAGTGAGACTGCCGGAGAATTTTTAAGAATGATTATTTATTTGAATGATTCTTGTATCCGGCAGTCTATTTGTTTACTTTTTTCAGCCATGTTGTTTCTTCGATAGCCCAGAATAATGCTACCTGTGTTTGTCGCGTTAATAATCTTGGACTACATTGATCCTTGTACAAATGAAAAAGCAATGAACGGTTATTGTTAATATTTAAATCTTTATCAAATACATTTTTATGAAATTTATCGAGTGTCAGTTAAAGACGATGAAAAAAATTGCACTTAAGATTAACATTCCTTTTTTAATAAATTGTCTTTAGAAAACTGTACATATTTTACTTATGTACCGATGTGTATTTTAAATTATCTTTTTTTATACATGTAATTAAAATTAGAATTTACTCTCAGTTTTTTTTCCCCTCAAGTACAATTTCCGTAATTACTTTCTGTTCAATTAAAATTAGTTTTAAGTTTATACTCACTTTGTCTTTCTGTCTCGTTACATAGTTTATCATGTCTTGTTTACTAGGTATTAAAACTTTATATTTTACCCGTATTGAAAACCAAAACTACCGTAACGGATCGTAAATCTTTATCAACATTAAATCTACAAAAATATAATAAATTATTCTGCTGTCAAATGTGTACTTCATTAATAACGATAAATTAGTAAGCTTTTCACATTCTTTTCTTTTTCAAGTTTGCAAACACAATCATATATGCTTATGTGTGCAAGCATTATTATTGAAAAGTTTTAAATCATTACTAAATTGATATTTATTAATAATTTAGATGATTTTAATGTTATACACATAATATAATATAATTGTAATATAATACAGTTAATATATTTTTAATGAGCTAATGTTTAGTCTTCAGTAACATTAATAACTTAAATCTGTTATGTCATATTCTTAATAAAAGAAAAATAGTTTTTGTATACTTCTCTTTTTCATCATCCCCATGGGATTACTAAAAATTTTCATAATAGCTTTATCATATTAGTACTAGTACCTTGACAGTACATTTTTTTATAACAGCCCTATAGTATCGTTATGAAAAAAGTACCCCCCCCCTTTTTTTTTTTTTTTTTTTTTATTTAGTAAGCCTAAATTATATAATTTTTTTTACCACGTAAAATCATTTATTTCTTCCAAAATAATTATTATGTATATATATTTAAAATATTAAATACGTGAGGTGAAAATATTCTTGGATAACAGGAATATCCTTATGAAACTAACATTTAGAAAATAAGTGAGAATATCCTTTTCTCTTTTAGATAAAATGAAAAACACGTTTAAACCTTGCATGTGAAATATAACTCATTCATTGTTCTCAAAAAGCGTATATTTAGCTTTATTCCCCATATTCTTTTTTCTTTGTAGGAAGAGGGGATATTTTCAATAAAATAAATTTTAAGATATTTTATTCAAACAAAAAAGTACTTAAGCTTTTTATAAACATTTAAAACTCATAAATGGTTAATAAATGTTTTAGGAAAACCAGAATATAAAAGATTAAAGATATTAGGTTTAGAAAGCAAGCTTAAAAGCTATCAAGCAAAAAACTTTGAATAAAACACTATAAATTGTGCATCATCGCTTTGTTTGCGGCACTCGTGCTTTTTGCAGTTTATAGTGTTTATTCAGTTTTTCACTTGTTACTTTTCAACAGTTCTCTGGTGTATTTTTTATTATTTTAAGATTAAAAGAAAAGCTAATGAAAAGTATTAAAAAAAAAAAAGAGAAAATTCAAATTTTATTAAGAATAAGCTGTTTATTAAAAGCTAGTTTATTTTTTTTTAATATTGATTTTAGCGACAGATTTTGGCTTAGGCCCGTGCCTAGGGGCGCCTAAGTTTTAAAGATAATTAAAATTTGAACAGTAGTGGCAGTTAAATTTGAAGGACAACCAGTATTTCATAGGAATGAGAAACATTTTTAATTAATTGTTTTTATTTTTTGCCAATTATAAAACACTTTATCAATCCCTGTTTAACACGTTACAGATTTTTAGATAGCGGTTTGAAATATACGAATAGATAGTGTTATTGAAACTTGATTTTTCCAACTGAGTGAAAATAATGCCCGGATCTTTGACTTACGAGTCCTGCCATTAATTTCACTGAGCTGGAAAAATGAATTTTCTCTATATATGATTTTCTTCCCAATCTGTTGATTGTGTGATATTAATAAAAAAAGATAGTGTTATATTTGAACGGTTGATCCTCTCAGTGCCGTAAAAAGGCTGCCAGGTGCGACGCACCGGTGCAAGCGGTGCGTCGCACCTGGGCCCATGAAGCAAGGGGGCCCATAGCCAGAAAATATTTTTATTTTATTTTATTACTTTTTTTTTTTTTTTTTTTTTTTTTTTTTTTTTTTTAAGAAAAAAATACCTAGAATTTTGAAAATCTGCATCCCCCCCCCCCCACACACACACACATAATCTGCCACTCCACTAGAAGAAAAAACATTCTTGAAAAATCCACTCTTTAAAAAGTCCTACTGCCTACTCCAATGTTGCATTTTTAATCCTTTATTCTCTGTGGACACATGGAAAACGATGTTACTATATTCTTTGGAAAGAAATCGTCTTTTCTGCTCCATACAACCCTACAATAGGAATGAATGTTTGTCTACCTTGGTATCGTCTCAAACGAACCGGAGTTTGGGGACTTGACAAAGTGAGTTCCTAGAAATATAGCAATTGCACGTGAAAGAGTCGGTTCAGCGTTCACTTTGGAGGAAAGTCTCAAAGAAATTAATTATTACTACAAAAGCCTTTGGTCTTTGTTGATTGTCTTATATCTCTCAGACGTAATCTGATAATTATTTAAAAAGAAGATTAGACGAAAGTAATGGGTAAATAATAATTATTATTAGTCATTTTTATTATAAATTTTATTCTGTATTAGAATTAATATATTAGGTACATATTAAATATTTCAGTCAAATGATGGAACTTTCTTTAAAATTTAATATTATGGATTTAGAGACCCATTATTTTCTCGGACTCCCGAGTCTTTTGCAAACTTCCTTATAAAAGATTATGCTACTAAAAAATAGTCATTTTAAAAGATAGGATTAATATTTTAATTGAGAAATATTCAGTATTAAAATTTTCATTTGAATGAAAACATTGTTTCTCAACCTTAATATTATAGATTTAGGGGCTCCTTGTTATCGGGGCTTCCC
The DNA here is from genome assembly GCA_963930645.1 of Salticus scenicus. Classification (NCBI taxonomy): domain Eukaryota; kingdom Metazoa; phylum Arthropoda; class Arachnida; order Araneae; family Salticidae; genus Salticus; species Salticus scenicus. The sequence goes on from OZ005658.1 coordinate 160,664,382, forward strand.
ATTTTTGCCGAAACAATAATATGACCCTGCTGATATGTTGTTTATTGTTTTTAGATGTGTTAGACAGCTTTTCAATGTATGAAAAAAATTAACTGATATGCTAAAATACTTTTAAAAAGAACTTTTGGGGATCTCCGAATTCATTCATTGAATTGAAATTGTTTAATACCCAAGATCTCATCTATTGTTAAATCCACTGAATCTCAGCATGACTTTACAGATTAAAATTTTATAGAGATTATTTTTTCTTTGATTGTAGAAAAATTACTGAATATATCTCTTAAGTTCGCATTTATTTGTAGAGATTTTCAAAGAAGTCGGACCTCGATAATACGGAAAAACGATCTTGGTTTGGGTTGTGCGGATTAAGGCCGATTGACTACACTAGGTCCTAGGTCTGAGGAGGAGTGCCCTCCTTGGGGGCCTTTCTAAGGGATACTAATTTAGAAAAACGATCTAGAATTCTAATAGGGGTTTTTTAAAACTCGCTAGCAAAGGGAACTAGTATTTATAAGGCTGACGTGGAACTATTTTTACTAGAGACATAATTTAGCTTTTAGATGTCAGTCACAGGATTTTTTTTTTTTTTTTTTTTTACTTTCCGAACACTATAGTGAGGAAAGTATTGTAATCATGTCAAAAATCCGAATTTGAGATTTTGATGTTTCTATACGTTTCGAGGTCTCCTGAGTCCGTGTTCACTATTTTTAGGATGATGTATGTATGTCTGTGAGTGAACATGCTAGCGTCTAAACGCTTTGTTCGAATAAGCTGAAAGTTGGTACGTATATTGTAAGTCACCATAGTAAGAACCCTATTGATTTTGGTGAATCTAGCACTCATAGTTTTTTTACAGGGACACCAGGAAAAATTCTTTATCATTATGGCCTACGGGGCCAAATTTTTAAAAGTGCGATAGCGTCTAAACGCTTTATTAATCTGAGCAAAAAAATTGCACACATGTTAAAGGTCAGAGTTGCACAAACTGTATAGATTTTGGTGAATTTAGCACTTACAGTTTTTTTACAGGGACACAAAGAAAAATTCTTTAGTATTATGGCCTATGGGACCAAATTTTTAACAGTGCGATAGCATCTAAACGCCTTATTTCAAAAAAAGGCTATAATAGCTAAAAATTTATATGAATATTATAAATCACTGTTGCACTAAATATAAGCATTTTGGTGAATCTAGCATTTATAGGTTTTTACAGGGACACAACGAAAAATTCTTTATCATTATGATCTATGGGCTCAAAGTTCAGTAGCGTTAAATAAAACATCGTGTAATACATGGAGAAAAATACTCAAACACTGTATTATGGTTTTCCCTCTTTTGTTTGTTAAACAACTCCTCTTTCCTTACTTTATCTACAAAACTGTTAATTACTCAATGTTCGAAAAGTCGAGTGGAGTCACTCCATATTTATTTTTTTTCCCCAAAAGCACGATAAAGATTTGTACAGTACAAACAGTACAGTAATTACAAAAGTAGTATTGTACAGTAATTACAAAAAGTATTTCTGTAATTTTCCAGCATAACAAAATTATTACATAACATGCAATTTCGTTTTTTTTTTTTTTTTTTTTTTTTTTTTTTTGAAATAAATGTTTTCCCTCAATGGGCCGTTCAAGAAAATCGTCAGTTTTTCAACTTATGAAGTAAACACATATCTAGTCTAAGTCTAGCAATGTAATGTTATCAAATTATACTCTCATGCAAGGTTCTGAATTCAAACATTTTCTCTACAAAGTTGAAGAGTTTTTATCATTTCGGTTTGTGATGCATGGTTTCTTAGGCAGACATGTCTGCCTAAGCTTCCATTCCGTTTGTATTCTAGAATTCTTCGATTTCTAAATTCGTATACTTTATTCAGGCTGATTACTGATTATTTCTTTTGAAAAGGTATACATTAATCCCACTGCTCGTATATAACATAGGCACACACAAAAAAAAATCGGATATATTACTATCTATGGACCATACGTCTTTCAAGAGCATTTTAACATATTTATACTGCATTAAACAAAATTAACATGTGTATTTTTATATGTACAATAGAATGTTTCCTATAGAAAATGTTGTCTATGGTATCAAAGATTTGTTTAGAGCGCAACACAAAGGTATCAAGATATATGACTGGTAATAGGTAAAAAAGCTGGAAATAATTTTTTTTTCTTTTTTATTCCACTGTATGAAATTTTAGTACACTTTGTGGGGCATGTGCAATTTATATAGAATATCCTAACCAAAATGTGATCAAACAAATTGTTTCACACATATCTCTCTTTTATTCAAAATTTTCCTGTGATGTTGGAAAGTGTTTCATAACACAGACCTGGAAAAAAAAAATTAAATTTTTTTGGTAAACTGTAGGTTCGAGGATGCTGAATCTAAAAATGATATCCACCTTTGTCCACCACGTATACGGTTATTTTTGCAAAATATTGGGGTTTATTAGAATAAAAATTCACTATTTTATTACACAGAACTAAACATATTCTTTCTCATAATTAAACAATCAATTTTTACGTGATGTACTTACATTTGTGCTCATTCTTTTTGCTTGTCAAATCTTTTCTTCTTCTTCTCCTCGCGTTTTTTTTTTTTTTTTCAATTTACTTTAATATTGTTTTAAAATAAAAAATAATTGTTCAATATTGTTCTTATAATCAGGGATAATTGTGTGTAGGATTTTTTCCAAACTATTTTTCACTAGTAATTTCTTAGATTTTCAAAAAATTTACATGTACTTTATTGGTTACAATAGTAAAGAAAAAGGAAAAAATAAAAATGTTCATCGCACACCCTGGCCTTTTCTTTTCTTTTTTTCATATAACTTTAAGATTTTCAAACTGGGATCGCAAACAAGCTCGTATAATCAATAAAAGGATACCAAATTTCATAAATTTGAGTAAAACACAACTAAAAATTACAGTATCGGACCCAAATAAGGGACTAGGGAATTCACGCCTTCCCACGCAAAAAAAAAAAAAAAAAAAAAAGAAAAAAGAAAAGGGGAATGAAAGAAAGACAAAAGGCGCTTACAAACAATCGAAAATTCATATTGAAACAGCTGATTAACATTCTGAATGGTATCAGCAATAAAATAATTTCATGTTTTTTGTTTTTTTTTTTCTAGCTGTTTCGAGCAAAAAAATTGAGAACTTTTTTTTTTTCAATTAATCGCTAAATAAGTCACTTAGTGTGTTGGCGATAAATGTATGAAATTCTATGAAATAAATAAAACGCTTGTATGAAAACACCATAAATAGCAAAAACCTCTCAACAGTTGTTTCGGGGTCGAAATAATAGTATGGATCTTCATCAATCGGGGGGGAAAAAATGAGGGGCGTGCTATTATTTCAACTCGGAACAATTGCTGCGTTTCTTTCTGTTTATAATACTTTCATACAATGTATTTTTCATACAATTTATTATTTTTCAACACAAATGCACAGCCGCAATTTTTACTTACGTTCCAAATCTACAGTAAGGAAAGGTATATAATTAAATTTAATAATAAAATTCGGCTATGAGATTTTGGTGTATCAATACCTTTTCAGATCTCCTGAATCCATTTTTGATATTTTTACAGCGATATATGTGTATGTATGTATATATATATATATATATACATATATAATATATATGTGTGTGTGTGTAAGCAAACGCGATAGTGTCTAAATAATGTCTAGGAATTACTGAAATTGTTGAAAGTTTTTCATTTCTTCAACCCAGTATTTCTGAAGGGGGGAAAAAAAAAAAAAAAAAAAAAAAAATCTGAAGTGACTCCACTCGACTTTCCGAACATTGAGTAATTAATAGTTTTCTAGATAAAATAAAGAAAGAGGAGTTGTTAAACAAACAAAAGATATAAAACCATAATAAAGTGTCTGTGTCTTTTTCTCCATATATTATACGATATTTTATTTAACGCTACTGAACTTTGAACCCATAGATCATAATGATAAAGAATTTTCGTTGTGTCCCTGTAAAAAATCTATAAATGCTAGATTCACCAAAATGCTTATAGTTAGAGCAACAGTGATTTATAATATTCATATAAATTTTCAGCTCAATTGAATAAGGCGTTTAGATGCTATTGGACTTTTAACTAGTATGTTGTGGCCACCACATGACTTTCTTCTATATTTTCCCATACAAATTCACTCAGTAAAAATAATTTATTAAAATTATTATTTAAAAAAATCATCTTCCATGATAATGCAGATGTTTTCCATATTAGAGAAGTAGTATAACACTAAATATCCAAAAAAAGTTAATTTTATTGTCAGTATTACATTAAAAATAAATATTATATATATATATATATATATATAATTGTTAAAAATGAAAAAAAAAAATCGATAACTTCATTTTAAATTATCGCAGATCTACGGCTCAACCATTCGTTTTAAAGGTACTGTCGAGCTCTTTTGAAAGATACCCATCATGAAAATTTACTCCCCCCCCCCCCAGTGGAGGGGGGGGAGGCGAGGCTCTACACAAAAAAAAATTTTCCCAGTTGACTATCTCTATTATAAATAATTCTGGTAAATTTCATAATGATTATTAAAAAATAATTCTCTTTATGCACATTTATACAAAATTTTGTACTCTACCACCATGTTAAAAATGTAGAAAAAGCGAGATGGCAACGCAACTTGTATGACAATTTTTACCAAAAGTTGATAGGCTTAGCACTAATTTATGTCAAGGTGCAACTACATACCAATTTGTATGAAATTCTGTGAAGTAGTTCCTGAGATACAGTTGCCACAAAAGTTTGTCACACACACAGAGACTGACAGACAAACACAGACATTTTCTAAAAATGGTCAAATCGTGTTCTACAGCTCTCAAAACGTGTAAATGCATCAAAAACCCGAGGTCGAAAATTTTTACGAATCCAATACTTTCTGTGCCAGATTCTCCAAACTCTATACAGATTGAGTAACTGTGACCTATAATATGTGTATAAATTTTTTGCTCAATTGAATAAGGCGTTTAGACGCTATCGCACTTTTAAGATTTTTTTCCCATAGACCATAATGATAAAGAATTATTCTTTGTGTCCCTGTAAAAAAACTATAAGTGCTAGATTCACCAAAATCTATAGGGTTCGTACTATGGTGACTTACAATATACGCATCAACTTTCAGCTTATTCGAACAAAGCGTTTAGACGCTAGCGTGTTCACTCACAGACATACGCACACATACATACATCATCGTAAAAATAGTGAAAACGGACTCAGGGGACCTCAAAACGTATAGAAACATCAAAATCTGGAATTCGGATTTTTGACATGATTACAATACTTTCCTCACTATAGTGTTCGGAAAGTAAAAAAGAATGTGCCGGTAAGTTCACTGAGAAATATGTAAATAACATAAATTCTGACATTATACTCCAGATAGAAACATTTAGATACAATGCAAAATATATAATGTAAATATTATTAACGTTGCATGTTTTATTCTGGAAAATGATTATTGCTCTTGTTTTCCAGATGTATTCACATTACCTGTAATTTTCCTAAAATTGCCTGTCACAGTAGCTTCAACTGAACAATCATTTTCTAAAATGAAACTGATTAAAAAAAAAAAAAAAAAAAAAAAAAAGTATATGTGGAGTAGTATTTCCTTTCCCAACAAAGATTAACAAACATTTTTGTTCTGAGCACTGAGGGCAAGAAGTCGGACCGTTTGAATATTGAGTTAGTTGGATGGTTGGAGGGGTTTTACGTTGCACTAGTTTCGCCCTATTGTCAGTTGGTTGCGGTCTCCTCCCCTCCCAAGGATAATCAGGAGACATGCCGTCACAATTTAGATCTCCCATGGAGTGGATGCCCTTCCGCTTCGGTGACGCCAGACGTATAATTTGGATGAGAACGTGGAATACATTGCAGCCATGACGGCTTTTACGAGCACCAGTCACCATCAGTGTACACGATGGTCCTTGGCCGGCTGTAGTATCGAACCCATAACCTTCCAATTACGAGCTAGGCATCCATTTATAGGATTACCGCGGCCCCTTGAATATTGAGCATATAGTTAAATTTGCTGATGACAAAGCTCACAATCGAAAGTTCTAGACCTTGCACGTGATTGAATGTTATTATTATTCATTATACGTTTTTTTCTTATTTTTATTTGTATAATTAATTTAGCTTAATTTAATTTTTCCAAAGCATTCATAATATTAAAATAAGCATTGAAATCAATATTGAAATAAACATTCTTTTTTTTTTTTGTAATAAATGCTTAAACAAAAAAAAAAAAAAAAAAAAAAAAAAAGAGAGAGAGAGAGAGAGAGAGAAATTAGTCTTTTTTATAAATCAGTAAAAAAATGTGAAATACTACCTTTTAATTTGCTTTCTTATTTTAAAACGATTTTTAATACTTGTCACTAGCGAGCTTCGCCCGCTAGCGGGTCAGTATTTTCAAATGAATCACTATAATTAATCAATCACTAACAGTAACTTTTAGTCCTAAGAAAATAAATTTAAAAAAAATCATTTCTGATCGGGTAAAATGTCGTAGCGGGTCCCCACAGCCTTCGGCAGCGCAGTCCCGTGCGCGCTGCGCGTGCACAAGTTGAGGGATACACGCGCTGCGCGCCCGTATTCCTTCCCTGACCCTTCGTGCCCCCCCCCCAAAAAAAAAAATCATTTCTGATCGGGTAAAAACTCACACCGGGTCCCCACTGCCTTCGGCAGCGCAGACCCATGCGCGCTGCGCGCGCAGTGTGAAGGTTTACGTGCGCTGCGCGCAAATATTCCTTCTCAAATCAAATTTTTATTCTTAAGACAAGAAAAGAAAAAAAAATCATTTCTCATGGGGTGCAAAGTCGGCCCGGGTCCCCACTGCCTTCGGCAGCGCAGTCCTGTGCGCGCTGCGCGCGCACAAGTTAAAGAATACACGCGCTGAACGCCCGCATTCCTTCCCTGACACTTCGTGCCCCCTAAAAAAAATCATTTCTGATCGGGTAAAAAATCACACCGTATTAAAAATAATTTAATCATGATTAGAAATTGAAATATTGAAATTTGAAAATATTACAGCGCCATCTGGCGGTAGAAATTTCTGTATTCCACTGTTCGATCCCAAATCAACAAAGCTTTCTAATGATATATTACTTATGAAATTATTTTAATTAGTAGTTGAGATACAAAAGAAAACTGATTCAGGAGACCTCAAAACGTGTCAATCTGGTGAAATCTTGAATTCAATTTTCGATAATGTAAAGGTACTTCTAAATGTGTATCGAATGGCACAGTAAAAAAAATTTAATCATGATTAGAAATAGAAATATTGTAATTTAAAAATATTACAGCGCCATCTGGCGGTAGAAATTTCTGTAATCTACTGTTCGATTCCAACTCAACAAAGCTTTCAAATGATGTATTACTTATGAAATTTTTTTAATTAGTAACTGAGACAAAAGAGAAACGCATTCAGGACACCTCAAAACGTTTCAATCAGGAAAAATGTCGAAATATCGAATTTCTGTAATCTACTATTCAATTCCAAATTAACAAAGCTTTTAAATGATGTATTACTTATGAAATTATTTTAATTAGCAGCTGAGATACAAAAGAAAACCCATTCAGGACACCTCAAAACGTGTAAATCAGGTGAAATCTCTAATTCCCTTTTCGACACTTTAATTAGTAGCTGATATACAAAAGATAACCCATTCAGGAGACCTCAAAACGTGTAAATAAGCTGAAATCTCGAATTTCACTATTGCGATGCAAAAGAAAACCTAATCAGGAGACCTCAAAACGCGTAAATCGGGTGAAATCTCGAATTCACCTTTCGATAATGTAACCGTACTTTAAAATGTGTATCGAATGACATATTAAAAAAAAAAAAAAAAATTAAACATAATTAGAATTTTAAATATTGAAATTTTAAATTATTACAGCGCCATGACACCTCAAAACGTGTGAGTCAGGTGAAATTTCGAATTCCATTATCTACGGTAGTCGGTTAATGGAAGTAAATAGAAAAAGAAATATTTTTACCTTAAGTGTATTTGTGTCGTTTTGAAACTGGTATCCTCTTTCGACAGATAAAATGTCAGGCGTGTAAAGATAAAATTTAATTTGCAATTAAAATGTAAATCTTTTGTTTATTGACCAAAATCGATGAAATTTGAAGTGCAAGTTTGTTTTGTGGTGTTAAGATTGTATACTAATTGAAATGTGCGAATTTTGAAAAATTGAAGAAAATAGAAAATTGCAATTTTTAATCGCAGTACAAAAACACGTGACCTCATTAAACACCAGATGTTTTTTCTCTCCGTTCAAGATCGTCTGCCAAGTTAAAATGCTTGTGATTTGTTGCCACCATTTTTTTTAGTTTAGTTAATTAAAAAAAATCTAATTGTCCGATCGATAAGCCGTTTAAACCATCGGATTGAGAAAAAAAAGCCCTTTCCAATGGTATCTTGTTTGTAACAATACGACTGATATTTCTAATTAATTTTCCACTTTTTCAGTAAAAATGTCGCTTTTTAAGCATTTAATCATGAATTCTGGGTCATTTTTCAGTAGACATGGGTGGGCATTTTAATTAATATCTCCGCTAATTAGGGTCGCATCGCTTAGCGAATTATCGCGATGTCGAGATGAAGAAATTCTGCGTCTGTTCACACCGGTTTCGAGGCGATGCGACCATTAGCGCTGGAGCTTTAGCGGTCACAGGGCATTTCTCACAGACAGACAGAAAGACAGATGCGCACAGATTTTAATAATATAAGGAGATTGCAAGTAATGCAATTACTATAGTAATATTAGTATTTGCAGTAAAAGTATTAATATTGCGTCTGAAGTAAGACAGCAGAGGAGGGAGCCCTATAAATTCATCTTTAGGGGGGGGGCATAAATTCATCATTCGCACGGGGTCCTCCAGCTTACTTGTTACGGCACTGGATCCTCTGGACTAAGCAGCGGCAATATTTAGCTAGGGATGCTGCTGTTTTCTTATGGCGATTAAACGTCCAGCAATGGATTATGCTTAGATCCAGGTAGAGTGTGGCAATTTTTTTTTAAGCTTATTAAATTCTTAAAAATTATTTAATTTTGAACACAAATCCAAACATTAAGAGCAATCGAATAGATTTTCAGTCGATAATACAAATTTCAAAGCATGATCTGCTCTCTCTGTCATGAGTCAAACATGTTATGATTTGTTGAGAGAAATTATTTTCTGAAAATAATTAAGTATGCAATGATTTAAATATAAAATATCGAACAAGAAGCTGTAAAGAAACTATTACCAGCTGCAAGTAACTCTCTCTGATTGGAGAAAATAATTATTTTCTCCAATGACAGAGAGTTTCTTGCAGCTGGTAATAGTTATTTTTTTACAGTGTATCTACTTATGAATCAAAATAATTTCTATTTTGATTAATAAAAATATAAAAAGAAAGTTAGTCAGTTCTTAAGTGATTAAATAAAAAATTAAATTCTGCTTATTAACATTTTTTGTAGGAGAAACCAAATAAAGTAATTGATTTTTTTCATGATCAGATATGATTATTTATTTTTTACTTATGTAATGATTATTATATAAAGATTGCTTAGAGATTGATATATCTAAGAAAAATATTTCTCCTTTAGCTGTATCATATTTATTGCTATTATTACTATTACAAATGCATAATATACTTCAAAACATGGGAGGGGGAGGATGCCATATCGAAATGGGTGTAGGGTACAATCTAACTCAAATCCGCCGCCTCTCATTGTATTGTTATTTATTGCTGCAATCATATTGTAAATAAGCTGCTATTGTTAGTATAAATATCAACAAATGCAGGGGTGAAACTTTTCAGGGGCTGCCCCTGAATTCAGGGTTTTTAAAATTTTTCCTGCTTCTGAATTTTATGTTAAATTATTTTGTTTTTATAGAAATTTGTCGTTTTGATTGTTTGCCTTAAAATGCATTAAGAACCCTTTAAATATTATTTATTACAGGTAGATATACAATATACCATTATTAAATCTCCCCCCCCATCTGCATGCAAATAGCAGATTTCAGAGTTTTTGCATAATAGGTAGTTTTACCCCTACAAATGTCCATTTTGACGCCCTCCCCCCTTCAACCTTTCAGCAGAAAGTTTTGAAAAAATAAAAACATATATAAATTGATCTCAAACATCTAAAATATTTTTTTTTTAAACAGAAGCAAATGATGGCATGTTAATAATCAATCATTAAAAAAATAAAAAGGTGTAACTTAATTTTTTTTTTAATCTTAGGACTCTAAAAAAAAATGTGAAAATTATAATATGTAAACATAGTTTATAATTCGGATGTCAAAATGTACATTTATGTGTATCAAACATTGCGTACATTAAAATGTACAGGTACAGTGTACATTAAAACTAATCACGGATGCATAAAGTATTCAAATTGTATAAGAAAAAACTAATTTTCTGATGTTCATACTAGTAATTGATATTTATACTAACAAAGAAAATTTATTTATTAATTTAAACATCAATAAGTTAAGTAACTAATATTTAATGTAAAATAAAAAATGATTTATAAAGCACGGGAAAATTTGTTTCCATAATTATGCATTACTTAATGTATTTTTTTTAATTCCGTTTTCACATTCAGAAAAAATCACAAACAATAAATTAGTACTTGTTTTGCAAAAATTTATTTTTTAAACTTTTAACATTTTATTTTGCAGTTAAAAAATGCAAATGATATACTTGGTTACTTTTTTATATTTAAACTCAAAATATTAAAAGAACCAATTTAACAGTTGAAAAATTTCTAAATGTCAAAACAAAATTATAATAAATTGTATAATCAATAATTCTGGAAACAAATTTCAAAGGTTAGGTAGTACTCTTAAGTATTAACCACTTCGCAGGCTGCAGTAATGTGTAGACGACAGCTATAGTGTGCCTCTGACTAGTTGGTCAAGTGGTTAAATGAAGCTTATTTTATTTTAACATGCAAACTTTAATATTGTCTTTCTACTAATTTATATTAATAAAATCAGACTTTTGTTTGTAAATTTCAGAATAAAAAAATTTGCAATATAATTTGCAATTGTTGTGTCCGTAACTTTATTTTTGTCCAAGTATCACGCGAGAACGGCTAAACTGAATTGCAGGAGACTTTGCAGGAATTTAGGTCTTAAAGCAACTTAAAATTATATATATCAACTTTTACAACATTTTCTCCCCTTCACAGGGGGCAGGAGGCAAAAACATGTTTGTAAGCATAACTCAGCTCCAAATTACTTCACGATGAGGAGATTACACATGGAGAGACTAGATTTGAGGACAAAAAGGAAAACAACTTTCTATGATTTTGAAATTTTTGATTTTTAGGGTGGTGGGGGGAGGACAAAATAAATTTTTGGTGGAAAATTTCACAAATTCCCGATTTTTGAGTAGAACTCTACCAAAAATGGTTAACAAAGATGTTGAAAAGAGCCATGTAATTTCCAAATACCCATTTTTGTTTTTTGTAGTTTTTTAGGGATTCGATTTGTACACAATGCTAGTGCTTTAGTGCTGAATTTGTCTTGGAAAAACTGTAGGAGCTGAAGTCAAGAATTTCAGTGGGTGGATTATTTATATGTATCTGACATCTATAGTAATGGAATTTTATGACCCCCCCCCCTTTCTCCCTGGAGAGCAGGAGGCAAAAACACGTCTGTAATTGTAAGCATAAGTCAATTTCACATTACTTCACGGTGAAGTAATTGCACATGTGGAGAGTATTGAGTTATAGAGCCCTGCATCGGGTTGGGTAACCCAATTTTACCTGAACTTGACCCGACCCGACCCGACCCATGGGTCGGGTTGACAAATTTTTTTCTCTTGCGGGTCAGGTTTAGCTTTCTATGAGTCAGGTCGACTTGAGAACACCTTTCAAAAAAAATTTTACAGTTGAAAGCATAAATTTGTAGACATAATTATAGTTTCTTTAACTGATTTTAGACATGTGTCGGAGCTCCATATTCCTATACACGGATATCCACCCGAAAAAAAAAAAAAAAAAATCCGTATAAGCATGAGAAAAAAATATTCGTATATGTTTTCTTTTCTTAAACAAATCTAAAACTGATCATATGTAGAAATTGTATGAAAATTTTAAAGTACTGTATAAATTTTTATTGACTATTGACTATATATATATAAGAAATACAACATAACCTCACTTTTACGTTTTGGAAATTTAAGTTATTTCTCAATTTACATTTTTTTTTTTAAGATATCTTTATTGTCAATGAATTTTAATCCTCGCTTGTATGTTAACGAAATTTTGAATTTTCTTCCATTTACATTTGTATATACAGCAAATATAAAGGGAATACTTGTCGTGATTTAATTAAAAAAGTAATGTAAAATAAACACATAAAGGAAACGAATACCATCAAGGCAGATTATATTCTTTATTGTTTTCTCTAGAACGAATAAATAATGCACCAGAAAACTGAAACGAGAAGCTAAGTTGCTGATTTATGCGAATTTAAAATGATCAGTGATCCCTAAAAAGCAGATGTTTAACTGCGAATCACATACATGCTACACAAACTATTATAGTAAAGTAAACATCTACATCGGACAAAAGCAATAAAGAATAATACATCTTTATTTTTTTTCCAGACTATAAGTAATAAATTATGAACATTTAAATTGAAGTGCATTTTTTATTTTCTTCTGTGTTCAATAGAAGAAAGTGTTGGATTCCTAAAAATTTTCGACGGATTTAAATGTTTTGAGAGGTCTAGAACACGATTTTACCATTTATAGAAAATATCTGTCTGTGCGTGTGTGACAAAAAGGTTTTGATGACTGTATCTCCGGAACTACTGTTCAGAATTATATATGAATTTATATGTAGAGGTACCTTGACCTAAATTAGTGCCTATCAATTTTTGTCAACTGATCCACAGGTGGCGCTGCTATACAGCAATTTCTGAGATTTAAGAGAAGGCTATATCTCAGGTTCTATTGAGTATAATCATACAAAGCTTGATATGTAAAAAGGCTATTATGAGACATTATGATGATTCAATTTGAATTCTTATTGGCCAACAGGTGGCGCTGCTGCACAGCGATTTCAGCAGTTTAGGCGAAGGCTATATCTCAGGAACTACTGCATAAAATTGCATATAAATTTATATGTAGATGCACCTTGACCTAAATTAGTATCCCAACTGTTGGTGTCAACCGCTCAACAGGTGGTGGTGCTGCTATACAGCAATATTTGCAATTTAATGGGAGGCTATAACTCAGGTTCTATTGTGAATAATCAAACAAAACTTGATATGTGAGAAAGCTATAAGGAGACATTATGTTGAATCAATCTGTATGCTAATCGGCCAATAGGTGGAGCTGCTATGCTGCAATATCCCTCGATAATGGGAAGGCTATATCTCAACTTCTATGGCATATAACTCTACGAAACCTGATATGTGAGATAACCATTATAAAAACGTACTTTTTAAGATGCTATTTATAGGCAATAAAACTGTCACTTTGTATATTTAGTGTTAGTTGTCTCTAAGATGAAAATCGTTTGCATTCATCCTGTTAGATAATCTTGAAAAATAATATTTTTAATAAATTATTTGCACTTAATAAAATATAGGAAAGTATAGAAGAAAGTCTTGTGGTGGCCAAAACATACTAGTTTGCTCTTGATTATCACAACTCACATATATGATTAAAAATTACTATTGATCCTTTTTTCAGTTTTAAATTAAACAATTAGTAATTACATTTCAAATTCTTTTTAAAATAATTTACCAACTGTATGACAAGGAAAACTTACCTTATTTTATAATTTAAAAATGTTTTGCATGATTTTTAGATGAAAAAGTAATTTTCATTTAGTTCTCGGGTTTCGGGTCAGGTGCGGGTTGATGAAAAATTTTTAGTCGGGTTCAGGTCGGTTTTCGGGTTAATGAAATTTTTTTTGTCGGGTTTGGGTTGATATAAAATTCATCTGTCGGGTTCGGGTCGGGTGCGCAGGACTCTAATTGAGTACAAGAAAGCATTTTCTGTGATTTTGAAATTTTCAATTTTTAAGAGAGGTAGGGGGGAATTTTTGAGTAGAGTTTTACAAAAAAGTGGTACATATTCTAAAGAAAACACATGGCTGTTTTCAGTATATATCTCCAAAAACCCATTCATATTTTTGTGACTTTCGATTTTGAGAGTAGTGTTGCAAGGGGGCAAATTCGTGACCCCCCCTCCCCTTTCAGCGCTACATTTGTCTTGGGAAATCTAGGTAAGTTGCAGTCATGTATTTTAATGCATAAATAGTTTATATGTATCCAATACCTATTGTAATGAGATTTCCCTCCTTGGGTTCAAGGAGGGGGGGGGGCGGAGAATAAAAAAGGTTTCCAAGTGTAACTTTGCTCCAAATTATCTCAGTCAGATTAATTTTAATGTGTGGGTTGGTTATGCATACCCAACATGCACTATAATAGGATTTTGTGAAATTTCCCCCTTCCCCCTTTTAAAGGTTGGAAGGAAATACATTTTAGAGACTAACTCTGTTCCAAATTATCTTGGGAAAGTGATTTTTTGATGTCGATTGGTTATGCATACCCAATACACACACCACAAAGAGATTTTGTGAAACTGCTTTCTACCTCCTCCCATAGGAAGAGGGGGGGAGTAAAAAGAAAGTTTTCAAGGTTAAATCTGCTTCAAATTATTGTAGAACAGTAATTGTTTATGTGTGGGTCAGTTATATGCATCCAATACGTAGTATAAAAAGATTTCCCAAAATTCTCCCCTTTTTCCACATTTTAGGATCAGGGCGTGTGCAAAGACACGTTTTTAGCATAACTCTGCTCCAAATTATCGGAGGAAAGAGATTTTTTGATTCATCAATTGGTATGTGTATGCAACACACACTCTAAAGGGGTTGGGTTTCACGAAATTACCCCCCCCCCCCAACACACACACATACTACCACCGTCCGTTGGAGTAGGCTCAGCAAAAAACACAGTTTCAAGTTTGAATATGCTTCAAATTTTCATGGAATGGCGAATTTTGGCATATAAGTCAGAGATGCTGTTTATATGCGATAGTGCGTAAATTACGTGAAAAATTTATTGTGGCGGGTACCAGCGAACACGTAATTTTCATTCTTGAAAAAAATAATAAATAAATAAACGAAGAACGAAAAAAATAAATTTTAAATTCTTGTTTAAAAGTAATATTTTCTTTATATTTTTAAAGCATTTTGCTCTGAAGAAGGAAAAAAGATCTTTTCCTCCTACATAATATTAGTTTAAGACAATTTCAAAAAGAGCTGGTTAAAAATTCCTAAAAATCTGTTTTTCATTTACAAAAAAAAAAAAAAAAAAATTATATCTGTAATGTATAAATTCATTCATGTGGGGACCCATTTTTTGAAAAATTGACCCAGATTTTTTAAACTCATGGGTTCCAAGATTTTGAAAGACTAGCGGCATCACTGTGAGTATTGATTAAGAATATGCAATATTCTCTGATTCGATTTATTGAAAATTCTGATTTTCCCGCCAGTGGTGGATCGAGAACTTAACTTTTTGGGGAGGGGGGGGGGGGGGCAAGATTTGTCAAGATGTATAAATTCATTCATTATAAATTCATTCTTGTGGGGACCCATTTTTTGAAAAATTGTCCCAGATTTTTTAAACTCATGGGTCCCAAGATTTTGAAAGACTAGTGGCATCACTGTGAGTATTGATTAAGAATATGCAATATTCTCTCTGATTCGATTTATTGAAAATTCTGATTTTCCCGCCAGTGGTGGATCGAGAACTTAACTTTTTGGGGAGGGGGGCTAAGATTTGTCAAGATGTTATTCCAGATCAATGAAAATTTTACAATTGTAATATTCAAATGCGAAATGAATGCCAGTATTTTTTTTTTTTTTTTTTTTTTTTTTTGGGGGGGGGGGTGCTTCCCCCTCTTAGATCCGCCACTGTTTCCCGCTGTGGACAGGGGAGTAAATCAGTGCCGAAGGCAGTGGGAACCTGAACTCTTCTTGCTGCAAGCGAGAAAATCTCTACTGAATGCGACATAAACCTTAACTTAGGTTTCAACTGATTTTAGCATTTTTATTTTTGAGATTTTATAATGATGATATGGAATTTTGAGAATTCATTTAAATATAGTGTCCAGTGAAGCAGGCAAAGCCTGCTAGTAAGTTATATAGTTCTTCAGAATTATAAAAAGAAATTTGTGATTAATTAGCATGAAAGAAATTAGCACAATTATTTCAATTAAAAATATATACTGTATTAAATTAAAATTTATTTAAATATGCAGTCATACTTAATTTTTACTTTCTTCTATATGTAATATAGAGAAAGTATTGGATTCGCGAAAATTTTCGAAGTCCACTTTTTGATGGATTTACATGTTTTGGGATATGGAGAACACGAATTAATAGTTTTTAGAAAATGTCTGTCTGTCTGTCTGTATCATTTTTTTGTGGACGCTGTATCTCACGAACCAATGAATGAAATTTAACCAAACTTGGTATTTAGTTGCACCCTGACATAAACTGGTGCTGATTAGATTTTGGGATCACTCGCTCAATAGGTGGCGTTGTGATCGCATTTTATGCAAATTTTTAACATGGCAGGATAGGACAAAATTCCGTATAAATGGACATAAAGAGAGTTATTTTACACTTGTGATTGTAAAATTAATATGAATTATTGATAATAGTAGTAGTTAGCTAGGAAAAAAATTTTGTGCATGGGGGGGCATCGGTTCCCCCCCTGGGGGGGAAATCCCCCCCGGGGAAGTAAATTTTCAAGATGGGTATCTTTCGAAAGGTCTCGTTGATAATAGTAATAGTTAACTTGGAAAAAAATTTTGTGCATGTGGGGGCATCGGTTGCCCCCCCACCGGGGGGGGGAAGTTCCCACCCGGGGGGGCAAAATTTCAAGATGGGTATCTTTCGAAAGATCTCGTCAATACCTTTAAAACGAATGGTTGAACGATAAATCTGTGATAATTTAAACCAAAGTTATCGATTTTTTTTTACTTTTAACAAAAAAAAACTTAGAAAAAACATTTTTTTTTTTTTTTTAACGAAATTTAACCAAACTTGGTATTTAGTTGGTCCCCGACATAAACTGGTGCTGATTATGTTTGGGGATCAATAGCTCAACAGGTGGCGCTGTGATAGCATTTTATCTAAATTTTTAACATGGCAGCATAGGACAAAATTCCGTATAAATGGGCATAATGAGAGTTATTTTAAACTTGTGATTGTAAAAGTAATATGAATTATTGATAATAGTAGTACGTAACTAGAAAAAAATTGGGGCATGGGGGGCATCGCTTCATGGGGGGCATCGCTAAATTTTGAAGATGGGTATCATTCGAAACATCTCCTCAATACCTTTAAAACGAATGGTTGAACTATAAATCTGTGATAATTTAAAACAAAGTTATCGATTTTTTTTACTTTTAACCAAAAAAAAAAAAAATGCATTTTTTTTTATTTATTTTTTTTTTATTTATTGTTACTGATTGAATATGTATAGGAAAATATAGAAGAAAGTCTTGCGGTGGACACAACATACTAGTTTAAGTTTTAGTTAATTACGGCTAAATCTGCAGCTGCACAAACTGTTCATAAATTGGAATTTTGTAACATTTGATCTGTATTTTTTATTTATAATCTTGCTGGAGATGGAGATTACTGAAATAGTCTACATAATATTCATACTAGAGATATACCAAATATTTGGCCATATTACTGATTATTCCATTTGGCCGAATCTGAAACTATTTGGCTAGATGAATATTCAGTTTGTCCAAATATCCAATTATTTGGTAAGCTATTCAATTAGTCAAATTTATAAAACTTCATTTATTGCTTTCTTCTACATTTTAGTAGAAGAAAGTATTGTATTCGTAAACATTTTTGATCTTGGGTTTTCAATAGATTTTGATTTACGCATTCTGAGAGGAGTAGAACACGATTTGACCAGTTTTAAAAAATGTGTCTGTGTGTGATAAATTTTTGTGGCAATTGTATCTCAGGAACTACTGCATAGAATTTCATGCAAATTGGTATGTAGTTGCACCTTGACATAAATTAGTGTCTGTCAACTTTTGGTGAAAATAGTCTTAAGGTGGCTTTGCCAACCTGCTTTTTCTAAAGTTTTAACATGGTGATATATCTCAAAATTTCATGTAAATGTGCATAAAGATAATTATTTTTTAATAATTATGAAATTAAAAAGAATTGTTTTTAACAGTGGTAGTCAACTGAGGAAAATTTTTTGTATATGTAGGAGCATTGCATCTGTCTCCTGTAAATTTTCATTATGTACCCAAAGAGCTTTAACTATGTCCTTTAAGACGAATGATTGAACTATAGATCTGTGATAAAAGTTATTGATTTTTTTCATTAAAAAAAAAGAAAAAAAATGTATTTTTATAAAATGTTATTTGGAGAATAAAATTGATTTTCTTTGGATATTTGACATTACGACTTCTCTAGAAATGTAAATCATCTGCATTTATCATGGAAAATAATTTTAATAAATTATGTTTACTGGGAGAATTTGTTTACGAAAATATAGGGTACAACTTCAGTATACACCCACAGCTGAATTTGGCGATTTTTCTTTGGTGCTATTTTGAACGATAACAATGTCGTTCTGGACTGTTTGCGATATAATATGGCAGCTTATATGTTGTTTATTTTAGATTTGTCATTTATGATTTAGCCATAATCGCCAAATATTGTTGTGGGTGTATACTGAAGTTGTTCCAAATACAGAAGAAAGTTATATAGTGGCCACAACATGATAGTTTTTTTTTTTTTTTTTAATTCCATTTTCACATTCAGAAAAATATTAGTACTCATTTTACAAATTTGAGTTCAAAAATGCGAGTTTTTATTAAGTGCATTTTTCTCAATTATTAGCCATAAAATGAAATAGTACTAAAAATTTAAAAAATTAATTTTTGAAGAATAAGTACTAATTTAATGACTGTGAATTTTTTGAATGTGAAAATAGAATTTTAAAAAATACATTAAGTAATGAATAATTATGGAAACAAATTTTCCCATGCAATAACTGTCAGTGAAATTAGGCATTATATGCTCGCAACATGCAAAAAACCCTGAAAACTGGTACTTGCATACAAAATGAATGGCAAGACTTGTTAATGATATATAAAATGGCTATTATTAAAAATATTTATTTACACTAATCATAAATGATAATATGATATTTGCGAAGTTCTAAGAAAATTACAATGCAAATGAAACATTCAAAATGAAAATTTTCTATAAAAACAAAATAACATGAAATTCAGAGACACAACTGAAGCGAATCCTGCAGATAACACACTATTATTAAGTCTTCCTTCACTATTCATTCTGCATGCAAGTAGCAGTTTACAGTTTTTGCTTTCTAAGCGGTTTTACACCCATCATGTAAATTAAAGCAAATATTTTAAATCTTCCACAGCAATATTAAAAAAGATTAATTACATTTATTATAACAATTAATATTTGAATAAGTACAAATTCTACTATGGTACAAAACAATGTTCATTTTCCTATAAGAATTCACACAATACAAATAATCTATAAAAAATTATGCAAACGATTTTCATTCCAGAGAAGTATAACGCAGAATATACAAAAAAAAAGTAAATTTTGTGTTTTGCAAAATAAATCGATTGTATTTTAAATTATCACAGATCGATGGTTCAATTATTTTCTGATCGAAATCTCGTTCCGAAATCATTATATGAGGGAAATAAATCTCCCACGTTGATTTCAACATTTTTTCCCGAACAAACTAGCTCAAAAAATAAATTAAAATGCCGCATTCAACAAAAAGCAAGGATAGTAAAGCGATCATTTAAAATAATAAATATAAAAATGGCGTCGTGCTCGTGAATGTCAACATGTGTGCTACGAGATTGATTCACAAAAGAGTCGTTCTTAGTGGGAGCGATAAGGATTCATTGGTGACTGCCGTAACATTAATATTGTTCCGGCTGCCGTAGCAATAGACACTTCGTTGAATATTGATGCCTCTAAGGTTCCATTAAAAAAAAAAAAATCATATGAATTTGAACAAGAAGAGCAAATTTCTATATAGTTTGGTATTTACTGTTATTTATGCATGTAATTTTGAATGAGTTAAAGTTGACTTCATTATTATTATTATTATTATTTTAAATTAATATAATTACACCACTTTATGAAAAAAATGGTTTTCCATGGTTTTCTCCTAAATATGCATAAGTGCAGGCTAGAAATCCTTAGATAGACCCTCTCTAAACCCTAAACCATAGCACAGTCAGTTGGCCTTATAATGTTAACACAAACACCGGGAAGCTCAAAATGTGTAAATACAGCAAAAACTGAAAATGAAAAATTTGACCCCAAAATATTTCCTTAATCATTGTATGAGTTAGAGAAAGAAAAAATTAATTTAAATTTGCAATTTTTATCATATAAATTAATAATTTGAATATATATATATATATTAATATTATAAATTATTTAAATTCGAAAATATATTTAATTCTTCTATTGTGAAATATTGAAAATTATGAGAAAAATGGGATGACAATGCCACCATGCTAAGGAAATTGCTCCCCAAATGTAATCAACAGCAGTTGAAGTCAAAATCTAACGAAATATCTAATTATGTTCACTGGTTTGTGAGATGCAGCATTCACAAAATTCGTCGCATACAGACAGACATTTATCTTCTAAAACTGGTCAAACCATGATCGGGACATCTCAAAACGTGTAAATCAATCGAAAACTGGCTGTCAAAAATTTCGAACTCCAGAACAATACTTTCGTCTTATATGTATAGAATTAATAAAGGGATAAGATAAAAAGATATCTGAATATAATTAACATGTAAATAAGCCACACATTAAAATTTCTGACCTCAACTCCTATAGATCCCCCTGACAAATTTAGAACTAAAAGGAAGCTCGGATTTGCCCCCCGTAACTCTCTCTTATTAAAAAAAAAAAAAAAAAAAAAAAAAGAGTTTTTGGAACTATCATCAAGAAGACACTTGGCAGTTTTTTATATCTTTGTGCTGTTATTGGTAGAGTTCTCCACAATCCGTATTTTTCTAAATTTGCCTCCGAAAATCATCCCCCCTCCCCTTAAAAATCTAAAATTCCAAAATCGCAGATAATGATTTCTTTCTACTGGATTCTAGTCTCCCGATTTGCAATTTCTTCACCGTGAAAGAATTTGAAGCCGAGTTATGCTAATAAAGTTGTTTTGCCTTCTGCCCCCAGGGGGGGGGTAGGTATATCACAAAATCCCGTTTTAGTGGGGGTCAGGGTCCTAAAACCAACCTGCTTCCTAAAATTTGTGACTGCATCTCCCATAGAATCCCCGCGGCTGTGTTGAATCAGTGAGTTTACTCATATATATATTTTTTTTTCCCCCTCCCCCCCCCTTTGTTGGCGCGTTTTTTGTTTTTTTTTTTAGATATTCTGCAATATCTGTTTTTAAAATCTTAAAGTTGGACCCTTTTAAATATCGATTTTTTTCCTTGAGAAATAACGCAAATGTGAAAAATATGTTGTAATCCCGTTCTTGCTCCCCTCCCTGTTCCTTAGGGGGGGGGGGCGATATTTAAGAAACATTATACCAGAAACCTTCGAGGGAATGTACTGAACAACTTCCCAAAGTTTCATGGCGAACGGAGGAATGGTGTTGTAATGCATAAAGGACAAACAGACAGACATGCATTCGTTTTTACATGTATAGATTACGTTGTTACTGGTTTCTTGCTTGTACCAATATGGCCGCCCGTCGCTCTAAGCTTCTTACAGTTACTTCACTTTTCCCCATCCCAGATAGTCGTCTGACCGGGTCTAAGTGATTCCTTAGAGCCGTATTCTCCCTAAACCGGAAAATGGAACGTAATCGGAATGGACACTAGCCGAAATCGAGTCTAAATCCCGATCCGTATGGAAACCTCTATTCTCCCTTCATTGAATTCCGTATGCGAAATCATTCCGAAGCATTCGAGAGGAAGTGACGTTTCAAACCAATCAACAGTTAGAGAAAAATCACGCTTGTTAGTAAACAAACAATCACTCAATGGTTGTATTTTCTCATAAATATTTTCAGAGTGTGTTTGAAAAGAAAGATACATCTAAAAATTAAAAAAGTGATCGACCAAAAAATCAGCGTTTCATAAATCGTATGATTAATGTAGTAAAATTTTCATAAGATTTATTCACATCACGTAATTTATTCCTAATACTTATGTTCATTTTATTACTAGCTTTACAATTTAATGCTTTTGTATTAGACAGGATGTACTTAATTTCATTACCAATTAACGTTTGCGAACTAATTAAGATAAAAATTATGGATTCGATTGCTTTATAAATAAAACATGTATATCATCCGAATACAGTATTTGTTGTATAGCATTGCATCTATCATATTACGAGGTTTTATCACACCTAACAATACTTTATCTAATTCTTTCTATTGTTGAATTATTCATTTATTAATGTTTATTTCATTTTTATTGTGTATTTAATTTGTGATTTTTACCAATTATTTACTTTAAAATTTAACGGGAAATTTTTATAATTTTAAAATTGTTTATTGATTTAATGAAGTTCTTTTTTTTTCTTTTTAATTAAGACTAAATTAGTTAGTTAATTAGTTGAATAATTTGAAATTTATAATCGTTAAAATATGGTGACTGGTTAAATTATTAATATAACAGTTAGCTTATTTTTTATATAATTTTATATTCGAGTAATTTCTTCATCAGAGGTTTTAGTTAATTTGTCATGAAGAAATTTGAAAGAATTTTTTAAAACATATAAGCTGAATTTTTTCAACGTCTTAATTATTCACAGAAAACAGAGTTGTTGCTATAGTATGTCATGATTTGTGGAAAAATATTTTTAATTGTAATTTTTCCAGTCAAACCTTATACGTCCTAAATTTGAAAATTTTCTAGCAATTTTTACAAGAACCTATAAAAATATATGAAAGTCTATAAGAGGTATTCTTTTTAAACATATTTTTACTTTCTTCAATATTCATAAAAGAAAGTATTGGATTCGTAAAAATTTTAAACTTCTAGTCTTTGATGGATTTTACATGTTTAAAGATGTTTCACACATGATTTGACCATTCAGAAATTGTCTGTCAGTGTGTTAAACGTCTGCTGAAGTTTTGTATCTGTGAGAAGAAAAAAAATATATCCCCCCCCCCACACACACACACATACAGTCTATCTACCTCAATTTACTATTAATTTCACCTCTAATATATTATGAAATAACATTTATTTAGACTATAAAATTTTATGCAGTTAGGATTGCCAGAAAAAAATGTTAAATTGTCTTGTATTTTTCACTTAAAAGCAGCCCAGCCATTAGTTATTATTTTTTTCTTTTTAAGGCTGTTAGTGAAATGTATTAATGTTTTTTAAAAGGTTCGAGATCAGCAGCTCATCAATATTTTAGACCATCTTTCAAAAAATTGATCATGCTGTGTTCCAGTGGCGGATCCAGAACTTAACTTTTGGGGAGGAGGGGGGCAAAGATTTTTCAAGATGCTACTCCAGATCAATGAAAAATTTACCATTGTAATATTCAATTGTGAATGTCAGTGGTTTTGGGGGGAAGGGGGGCTTGAGCCCCCTAGCCCCCCCTCCCCCCTTAAATCCCCACTGCTGTGTTCAGTAAAAAAAGCTGAACGAAATGTCTCTCACTTGATATGTTCATAAGAGAGAAGGTGCTGGGTTCAATCCTAGGTCAAATTCCCCTGAGCAGTTTGGAGTTTTACATGGTTTTCTCTGAAACTTGCATAAATATGGCTTAGAACCCTTGCATAGTCAATCAGTTCCAACCCGCACAACATAATCCAGTTTTGCCCTTTATCATTATTGGATATTATACTGAATGTTCATATCAATTTAAACTTCACAATTTTCTGAATTACCTGTATTTGTACAATCAATTTCGTTTAAGAAAATTCTTCTGAGAAGATCACCCCCCCCCCCACACACACACACAACATCACATATCATGGAGGGTGTTGTGTTGTTTAAGGTAAACTGACTATGCGAGGACCCTAGGCCTAGGTGGCGTTCCTTCTGTGGGTCTCTTTCTAAAGAGTCCTTGCTCAAATGCATGCAAGTTTCAGAAAATTTCTGAACTGCTATGGCTGAAATGCTAGTGCTGAGTTTGAACCCCACATTTAATGGATTCAAAATTATTAACTACGATAGATCAAATTATGAATCACTTCCAAGTTATAATAGATCATGAATGAAAAACAAAAATTAACCAATATATTATTAAAAAACAATCTCAAATGCCATATTCCTCACTATAAGATTTATTTTTGGCTCTCTGTAATGTGTAAGCATCTGTTAAAGCAAAAATGAAAAATTCACAACTTGCAACAACATATTTTTTTTTTTTTTTTTTTTTTTTTTTTATAAGCAGCTACTTCATAATAAGCTAATCTTTTAAAAGCTTATTTTATTTATTTATTTTTTATAAGCTGCTACTTGATAATAAGCTAATCTTTTAAAAGCTTATTTTCTTTATTAATAAGCCTAATAAACCAAGCGTCCAATATTCTGAAAAGTAACAATGTAAACTGGTGCCATTAATAAAACAATTTATTGAAATAAAGAAAATGAAATTCATTCTTTATTTGGAAGAATGAATAAAAATTGGGGGAAAAGAAAGTCACAAATTTGGCCAAGGGAGTCCCATACTAAAGCTGTGCTGTATTTTCAGCAAATCAAAGCCATGGTTAAGTGCTACCATATACAGCTATTAAGAAAATATAAATGATATTCAATTATTTGAGGTTCATTATGTTGATTGGAAACATGGTCATTTCAAAATAAACTAAAAATGTATTGACATTAAGAAACAGCTTTAGTATAAGATCGCTTGACGAAATTTGAAAACTGGCTCCTAAGTAGCTTGAACGATTTTCGCAAGTCTTTTATTATGCAATTGCCATTTTAATTCATCACCAAAGTGGCAAAAAATAATAAAAGTCGCCAAAGGGATTCTATACTAAAACTGTGCCCATTTTAGTTTGTGGATGATAAAATCAAGGGGGAAAAACCTATAAGACAATTCGATAAATTTAAATAAACATTTAACAAAAATTAAATCTAAATAAAATTTTAAATCATCTATTATGACATCGATTTTATCAGCTATTTTTGTGTAAAAAGGAATAATTTTTAAATTTAACATTCATGTGTTAAAAAGTTTTTCTTTTTTATATTAAAATAAATAAAAAGTTGTAAACGTGTTATATTGTTGGTCTCAGCTTGAAATTACAGCTCAGAGAAGAATGTAGGGGAAAAACAAAAAAAAAACATTTTTTAAAAATATCGAAAATTTAAAGTATATTGTGAATCTGCACACATTCCTCAATCTAGAGTGCCCACCAGCAGCCGAGCGGTTTTGCGCTCAAAAGCTGGTAAACGTGAGGTGCCGGATTCGATCCCAGGTCGCACTTGTCGGCCTAGCCGTTCGAAATTTTCTATGGTTTTCTCCGAAACTTGTGTAAATATGGGCTAGGACCCCTTAGAAAACCCCCCCACGAAGGGCACCCCTCCTCAGGCCTAGGACCTACAGCAGTCAATCGGCCTTATTCCCAAATTCAATCCTCTATCTAGAAGGGGGGGGGGAATGTGCCATATATATTTTTTGAAGTGAAAACTTCTTTAGGCGCGTTGAGCACTTTTGGGTGAACAAAAATCATAAAACTTACGTCATCGTCAGCGAAGACTTTCCATGAGAAGAAACATATTTTTTACCAATTTATATTATCGAAAGTGGAATTCGAGATTTCACCTGATTTACACGTTTTGAGGTGTCCTGAATGGGTTTTCTTTTGTATCTCAGCTACTAATTAAAATAATTTCATAAGTAATACATCATTTGAAAGCTTTGTTGAGTTGGAATCAAACAGTAGCTTACAGAAATTTCTACCACCAGATGGCACTGCAATATTTTAAAATTTCAATATTTCAAATTCTAATTATGTTTAAATTATTTTTAATACATCATTCAAAAGATATTTTAAAGTTCTTTTATATTATCGAAAGTGGAATTCGAGATTTCACCTGATTTATACGTTTTTAGGTGCCCTGAATCAGTTTTCTTTTATATCTCAGCTACTAATTAAAATAATTTCATAAGTAATCAATATTTTTGCCTAATATAAGGCTTAGTTCATTTAATATGGGTAGCTACAAATATTGTGCCTAATAATATAATACAGATCATAAACACTTCTTTACAAACCAAAAATAATAATCCAATAGCTCGAAGATACAGAAAACAAAAAACATATAAGCCAATTTGATTGATCGAAATAAATAATTAAAATAAAATATCATGTCGTCAGTTTAAAATATTTATATTTTTTTATTGAATAATTTAAACATTTAAATAAACGTTAATAATTATTGGCGACTATTTTCAGCACAGTTTTAATATGGAAAATGCTTGGCAGTGTCAAACATTTTGTTTGCCATTTTAACAGTAAATTGAAATGGTTATTGCAATTGCATAAGTAAAGACCTTGGCATAAAGCATCACCAAAATAGAAAATAAATAAATAAAAATAATAAAATGTTATCAGATATTTTTTTATGATACAGATTTACATAAAAATAATTATTATTATTATTATTTTTAATCAATGGTTGGGGGGGGGGAGATAACATTGTTGTGGGGTTTTTTATTTAATATACTTTGAACAAATTATCCTGTTGAATCAAAAGTTACAGTACTAGATAGATTTTTAAATTTGAAATTAATAAATGTACCAATTTTTGTTGCGATCGGTGCAACGGTATACTTTGTAAAACAAATTAAAATCTGATATAACACAACATACAATTTATTAAAATAAAATCACAGTCTAGAAATTTTTTTTTTTTGGAGTGGTTGTACCTGACACCGTTCTAGAAACTTTTTACTTGCTAGTTTTTAAAGCTTTTTACTTACTAGTCATGAAAAACGGCAGTTTTTCGAGTGACGCAAGCGGAAGGACAAACGGACGGAAAGCTGCGAACTCATATATACGCCTAGTCTGACATCAAAGAGATTCGTAAAAGCCGACACTTAATATCTCAGAAAATATGCTATATTTTGTTCTGATCTTTTCAAAATAGTCTTTTTTCTTCGGTCTTAATCTATCCTGAAAATTTTACGTTTCTACATGCAGTATGTTTTGAGATCTGAATCTCAATTTAAAGCCAAAAAGGAAAAGCGTGAGGTGTAAGGATGTAATGAACTAAATTCATGAAAAAATATCTCTAAAACCGCACGAACGATTTTAATTTAATTAATATATGTTGTTAATGGGATCTTTCTGAATCTAATAACGTTTTTGTTTTTTTCAGGAAAACTCTTGTTTTTTGTAAAAGTTGCTTTAAAAATAGAACTATATTACTCCGCCAAAATGCATGCTTTTATTCGGCAAAAATGTCGTAATTCGGTCCTTACTTTCAAGGCACGTTGGTTGGCTGTCTAATGTGAATGCAGTTGATAAATTTTTGTTATGAAGAAAATATTTTTAATTTTAAAATTTCCCATTTCGTCAAAAACGTATTTAGATAATATTTAAAATAAACGAAGTATTTTTTAATTCTATTTCATCGTTATTCATAATAAATTAAAACTTTATTAAAGCCAAAGAGTTTAAAGCACTCAAGCACAGGAATTTATACCATGGTCGATGATCTGTAGAGCGCATGCGTATATCATCCGGATCGAAAATTTCTGGTTCTTGCTGTAGACGCTAAAGTTGTTTACCAGTTTACACTGTTCCTGTCTTGGCACTGTATTCCTCCGCCGCTGTTGATATTCTGATCGCATAAATGTCAGTATTCTTTTAAAATATGTTTTATTAGATTGTGAAATATATAAAGAGGTAGAATTGTTTGTAAATTGTAGAAAATTTTATAATTTTTCTTTCATTCATATTAGACCACTTTACAAATCAATGCCTCATGTTTACAAGTTGATTTCCTGTATGCGATTCTTATGCGTAGGTCAGTGTTTGATTTTTCTTATGCTATATGCATGAACCAATGCATTTTTCTTGATCAACGTTGCGAATTTTTTTCCATGAAAGATTCGTTATAATATTTTCGCTGAAGTTTTTTTGTTTTTTTTCAATTTGTGTTTAGTAAGATGCTTTAGCAAAAAAGCGAAAACGTGTTATTTCATTTGGGCATTTTGGATAAGTCTTTTAGCATTTCGCGAAAAATGCTACCGTAGCAGAAACACTGTACTGAGGTAGACAAAATTTCCATTTTATAGATACAGTAAAACATTATTTACATGTCTTTTGCATTTATACACCCTTTTAATGAAGTCCTGATTCATTCCTATTCAATTTAATGAAAAATTCATGTGAATTAAAGTGTTGATGATATTGAATGTGAAGACGTTATTCTATGTTCCTTTAAAGGTGCAATGGACTGCTTTTTTTTTTTTTGTCAAAACAAAAGGAAAAAATCATTTACAGAACTTAATTCACAATGAAGTTCTTAATACTACTCACAGACAATCAGGTGATTATGAAAAATTTTATATTTTAATTAAATAACTACTGATGTGGTTATAAATCATACAATATTTATGATTGGAGAAATGCAAAATGTATAATTAATACTCAAAATGTGCTAATATAGTTTTCCAGATATGTAATGCAATACTCAAAATATAAATATCTTAGTATACTAAAATCGTGGATTAATGATTTATTTATTTTTTTAATTTTAATTATTTTTATATATAAATTTCCTATGCTAGTTATCTTAAAAAAAAAAAAAAAAAAAAACTCTCGCTCACAGCAATAATGCAGCAAGTGCTGCAGATTATTGTGGGAAACTTATTATTGAGAGCAGTAAAGTATAATTTTTGAATTACCAGTTTCATTGTTTAATCACAATTGCTTACATTCTGTTATTTTGCTGCTCATCAATAAAATTTGCCCTTTTTTTCATGCTATTCCTGAAATGTTTACTTACGATCGCCATAATACACAATTATTTTGTTTTTGTATCTATAAAGTCTGTGATATTT
This sequence comes from Salticus scenicus, assembly GCA_963930645.1. Taxonomy (NCBI): domain Eukaryota; kingdom Metazoa; phylum Arthropoda; class Arachnida; order Araneae; family Salticidae; genus Salticus; species Salticus scenicus. Next base: position 160,693,518 of record OZ005658.1, read on the forward strand.
TGAAAACTACTATTTTGAATTGAGCAATAATTTTACAGCTTGTTAATAAAATATGGAATCATATTGCTGCTTATTGAGGAACTTTATGCTCAACAATACAAATAATTGCTAAAATTAGAGTATTTTATTGCTAATTGATAAAATTCTCTATTTTTTCCCACCAAAGCTACTTCTCGAAATCTGTGATAATTTTGTGGCCTATTATTGAAATGCGGAATCATTTGCTGCTAATTAACAAATTTTATGTTTAATAATACAAATAATTGCCAAAATTCATGATTATTTCTTTCCCTATAAAGAAAATTTTTACTTTTTTCTGTTCTGTTTACCAAAATATGCAATAATTTTGTAATCTGTTATTGAAATGCACAATAGTTTTGCCGCTAACAGTCCGAATGTATGTTTAATAATGCAAAACTGTGGAAATAGACTTATTTTGCTCTAAATCGATAGAACTTTTTTTTTTTATTTAAGGCTATTTGTACCAAAATACGAAATAAACATAAATTTGTTAATTAGTGGCAAAAAAATTTCATTAAATTGAATAGGAATGAATCAGGACTTCATTAAAAGGATGTATAAATGCAAAAAACATGTAAATAATGTTTTACTGTATATATAAAATGGAAATTTTGTCATTACCTCAGTACAGTGTTTCTGCTATGGTAGCATTTTTCGTGAAATGCTAAAAGACTTATCCAAAATGCCCAAATGAAATAACACATTTTCGTTTTTTTGCTAAAGCATCTTACTAAACACAAATTGAAAAAAAAAAACTTCAGCGAAAATATTATAACGAATCTTTCATGGAAAAATAATCGCAACGTTGATCAAGAAAAATGCATTGGTTCATGCATATAGCATAAGAAAAATCAAACACTGAACTACGCATAAGAATCGCATACAGGAAATCAACTTGTAACTTGTAAACATGAGGCATTTGTAAAGTAGTCTAATATGAATGAAAGAAAAATTATAAATCGTAAACCCAAAAGCTTTGAATAGTAATAAACAAATTTCACTTATATTACTTACCTTTTTTTTGTTTTGGTAAGTTATGTTTTTATTTTCAGATATTCAGATACAGTATAAGCTTAATGTAGTTTTACATGCTATAGTCAGGGGCCAATCTAAGATTTCAAACTTAATACCTATTTTTGTGAAAAATCTTAACTATATTTTATTTTTGTGAAAAATTGTAGTGCACTCTTTTTCTTTCTCTCTGTGTGTATGAGGGGGGGGGGAGTTTGAACAAAGTAGAATAATAAAATTAACTCTCAGCAGCTAGTGTGAGGCTTATAGCAGAACAGGAACCAAAATCCAAAACTTACTTCACTCTGAAGTAAACAGTTCAGTAGAGATAGTGTAAGTAGAAGTTGTTTTTGTTTGTGTTAGTATCACTGCAGTATACATGAATTGTACCAGGGAGGATAAACACGTCACCATACAGTCACCAAAATGTTAAACCACCTGATGAATCAGCAAACGGTACACTATGGCCACAATTTCAGAGCGTGTCTGTACCGATACACACAAGGATCGTTTTGTTTACATATGCTGCACTGTTTCTCCCCCATAACAAACGCTTGTGTGTAGATTAAAACCAACATTCTGTATGATTCTTGCTTCGCAAATCGCATCAACAGAAATGCACGAATTACTTTCCTTTGAAAATGTGCTAATTAAAAATGTTAGATTTTGCTGGGAGGACTAAGATTTTTGTGAAAGTACCGATTTTAGCTGTATGATTTTTGTGAAGATACCTTTTTTGCCAGGTCGATTTTTGTGAAGGTACCCATAAACGGTAGTAAACTCGACCTGTATTAATCCCTGATAGTGATAATTATATCTCCAGAAAAAGAATATAAGTTGTATCTAAAACGTTCATATTGCTTTAAAAAAGTTTACAATATAAAGTAATAATCTAAAAAGTTTAATGTTTTTCATGTCTGCCAATAAATGAGGTAAAATATATGCTTGTACTATATTCAAATTGATCTGGTTACAGTTTTACTTTTTTGTTTTTCATTTCAAATTAAAAAAAATTTACCTTCTGTGTATAACTCTTTAAAAACCTGATTAAAAACTTTTAAGTTTAAATGACAAATGAAAATCAAACATATTGAGGCGTTTAGAATAACGTGTAAACTGATATTCATCTTTTTCTACTATTCCTGGCATTTTAGTATTTTGCTAAAGCTTTTTTTCTGATTTTAGCTTTTTTGCTAAAAATAATTTTTACTCGGCTTAAACCCTGACTCAGTAGCAGAATTTTTTCTGAGAATCTGTGACAGCTATATGGGCACTAAAAAATAATCTGTAGCATAACTTTACAATAAGTAACAGAAAATAATTATAAGACAAAAAAGAAAACTTTTTATATACCATGTTTTTAAATTTCCTGTTGAATCATTAATAAAATATGCAAGGATAAAAAATAATAAATAAGCAATGTTTAAGCACGCGGACTCAATTCAGTGAACTAATAATAATGAAAAAAAAAAGTTGGTTTTTAAAATAAATACGTATATTAGCACCATGAACTATATTAGCACTTATCAATGTGTATACATTTTTTAAAGTGATAATAACATCAATTTTTATGAGATGCATCGTTTAACTTTTTATAATTTTTTAACGTTCACGTTTAATTAAACGTGTTTATTTTTATGTCGAAAGAAAATGAACACGCAACAATTAAATTATAGCTAATATTTTAATGGCTATTTTTATTGCTATTAGGAGCTTATTATTTTCATATTTTAATTAATTAAAAGAAAACTATTCAAAAATCGAGCTTTGGAGTATTGTGTTGTCACCGGGTTCTGATTTATGCTAAAAGTTTCAAATGTAGAGGAGTTAGTTAAAAATAGATTGCAAGATTTGTACCAGACAAACAAACAAACAAGAATCGAAGTTAATAAAACATGGTAAAAATGAAGTTACAAGTTTCAATAGTAGGTAATATTTTTATCACAAGATTGCATATGTAATGTTTGTTAATCAGTTAGATATGATCAAAGCATTATAGTTATAAAAATGATGATAGTTAATCATTGTGAACAGTTCTACCTCTATATATATTTAAACATGTTATAAAGAATATTGACATATATGTTATGTATGAGAAAGATTAGAAATCATAAGGATTCCATGAGGTGTATGGTCGCTGATCATTAGCACAGGGATTAGGGCATCTCAAAAAATTACATGAGTGTAAGGTATTGAACAATTCTACTTCTTTATAGCTGCTAGAATTTAATAAAGGGTGTTTAAAGCAGGGTTGGCAATCTGGGCCCAGCCCAGAAAAACTTTGCCCGGGTTTTTCTGGGCGGGCCCACCAACAAAAACCCACTGGGTTTTTGCAAATAAGTGGGTTTTTGTTAAAAATTATTTATAATTTACAAATCCGATCTATAAAGTATAGAAAACACCTTAACTTTAAAGAAAAAACTCTTATTGTTATTTTCTAGAAAATAGTACTTAAACATAAAAAGTAACTACAGTTATAAATATAAAAGCAAGTTTATCTTCTATAATTGGTTGTTTTCCTTTTCCTGTAAAGCCGAACGATATTTTTGTTTAACAGTGGATATAAATGTTGCCCAGAATCAATATTTAACTAATTAAATTGTTTAGTTTTAAAACTTTATAATTTTATTTTAATTTTAGTAGCAACATAATTATAAATCTAATAACATAAAATTTTCTTCTATAACCATTTCAACTATTAAAAAACTTAAAAAAAAAAAAAAAAAAAGATAAAGCAGTGCAACTTATTTTTATAATTAAAACTAGTTGGCATAAGTGGACTCTGCTCAGTTCCCCATTATATATATATTCTCATACATTTCTAGTACAGGACATTTTCTTAACATGATTATCATGTTAAGATAAATGAATCGACTAAACACTTGACACAATGAAATCCCCACCTAATAGGCTATCCACCATTCATTTTGATATATTTATCTTATATTCTAATCTATTAATTTATTTTATTTGGACCAATTTCGTAGTTTTGTTTTCATGCTACTATTTCCAATGCAACAATCCTCAAAATGTCAAAATGCATATTTATATGGGATATCGCCCCATTTTACTATGTTGATAAATTCTTAAATTACGAGTAACTTGCAAAATTTTCTTATTAGAATATTTGTAGTCAATTATGTTCAAACAAGTATCATAAATGTTATTTTGAAGTTGTCTGATATATTTATGATCCTCAAAATGGGCATTTATGCTCAATTCTGCCCTATTCTGCCATTTTAAGTAAATTGTTAATTCCAAATAATTTACGAATTCTTTTAATTGGAAAATTTATACTCTATGATATTCATGCCAGTACTTGCAAAATTTTCAAAGTAGCATGTTTCTAGTTACTGATGTTCATTCCGACATCAAAACGCATATTTTAAAACTGGTCTCACATTTTTTTCATAAAAATTTTCCATTTAATGCAAAATTTTACTTAAATGTAAAATTTTGCCCTATTTTCCCATGTTAAGAAAAGCATAAATTTTTAATAACTTACAAAGTTTTTTAATTCGAATATTGCAAATGAATAGGGTTCTTGCCAGTGTCGAAAGTAATATTTTAAAACTGATCTGACTTCTATGTGATAATTTGTTCTTGAGACATCGTGTACACAGACTAACGGACTAACAAACTAATACGCACCATACAAATTTTGTCATTTTTCGAATTCCTTACACGTGAAAATGTGTAAAAATGAAAAAAAAAAAAAAAAATGAGGTCGAAAATTTTCACGATTATTTAAGTTCTCCATCTATAGTATGATGTGGAACTAAAAAATTTAAGTAATATGTATTGTACTTAAGAATTTAAATTCGTTTATTTTATCAACCCGGGTTTTTGCCAACCCTGGTTTAAAGAGAACACTGACATTTATGTTGAGGATGGAGAAAGATTGGAAATCACATGACTTTTGCATTGCATTTGATCACCGAGTGTTAGAGTGGAGGGAAAGGGGGAGTGTTCTAAAAAAGTATATGAGTGAAAGATATTGAACTATTCAATTTCTTTATAGTTTCTACAATCTATTTAAGTAAATTGGAAAAAAAAAATGTCATACCGTAAAATTCCGATAGTACCCCCCCCCCCCTCCTGAAATTTCACGTACTTTACTTTTTCGGAAAATTCTGTTTATAACCCTCCTCCCTTACTTTTGGCGGCTAAGTCCGCCATTATTTCATTTTTCCCATGATCATTGCAAACATACTTTTTTTGTAACATCTGAAGTCATATGTTTATTTAGAAACTAATTTGCATGTAAACGTATCCAAGTGCTATTTTTGCTCATCTTTTTAAAGTAAAATAACTCCAAATAAAAAAATGCTGCTTTGTTTACATTCTTTAAACTCCAAAACATTAACTGCTATTCGTAAGTGACCATTGCTTTCACAATCTTGTTTATGCAACTATGTTTTTGCGATCATAACTTTTTTCTAAATTTTAAATTCTCTTTTTACTTTTAAATCTTTAAATAACATTAATAGTTATTGTTCACCCTGTTCTGTTCTTGCATATCAGTTAATTGTTAATAGCAGTGCAATTAACTGTTTGTTTAACTGTTAGTGAATCTTCTAGCGACTTCGCAATTTGTTTATAAGAGGGGGGAGATGTTGCACGTGTACATCACATGTTCATTATTCGGTTACATTTTCTTTTTCAAAATTATGTTTATTAATAAAATTTAATAAATAATAATCAATATTATTGTTAATATAATTTAGTAGCTATTATATATATAATTAATAAAATTTATGTTTTTGGAAAAGATTGTGAAACTTCCGATTATAATCCCCCCCCCCCCGCCTTACGAATTCGTCATACATTTCTGGAAACTTTCAATTATAACCCCTCCCCCCCCAGTTTTGACAAATTTCCCATTGAAAAATAAAAGGAGGTTACTATCAGAATTTTACGGTATATATTGAGGATGGAGAAAGATTAGAAATCAGAACGATTCTGCAAAGAATTTGTATGTCGTCTGTTTAGTTTGTGAATTTTAGAAAAGTGGAAAAGACATAACTAATATTGTGTGACTAAACAAAGAAATTTTTCATTGAAATGAATAGGAATGAATCAGGACTTCACTAAAAGGACGTATAAGTCTAAATGATGTATAAATTGGGTTTTTCTGTATATAAAATGGAAATTTTGTGGTTACGATAACTTTCGACATAATACTCAAAATTGAATTGAACCAAAGTTACACAGCAAACTTATCTTACAAATATCTTAGATGAGTTCATTAACTAAGTTGCTCTGCAGCTTGTTTTCAAGTGAAGGCTACATGAAAATTTCAAATCAACAG